>VMBQ01000538.1:0-85826 GCA_007657795.1 Dreissena rostriformis | reverse complement strand
TTTTCGACAAACCTACAGCACACATAACCTTCCCGTTTTGAGAATGTATAACAAAGGACAGTTTCGCTTCTTAATTGTATATAAAAGTACAAAAAGAAGAGAGAAATAAATGAAATAGTTATTTTGACAATCTGTCATCAGCGTTAGCATGTTCTACAGCGTTTCTGCCATCATCGGCATCATTTAAAATACATATCTGCCTACTACGGCATCATTTCTTTTTCGACGGGGTCAGTTTGGACGCCTGTGACATGTTCATGAAACAACTCAAGGGGCGGATATTTGGCTTACGTATCCCCAAGGGATGAATGCGTAAGTATATAAAACGAAATCCAATCATTTATTTTAAACTTGACATATTTTGAACAAAAATCAGTCATTTTCGATGATGTTTCGGAAACTGTCACTTTTAACTCGTTCACATTTCTTTAAAAACTTGAACAACGAGTCCAAAATTACATGGTGGCGTCCTCAGTCAATGGAGAATATGTTCGTAGCAATGATTTCGGCCTTACTTGCGTGAGATAATTATACCGACCGAATATATAACCTACCTGTTGTTCGCTGTTGAGTCCAACTGTCTGTCATCGACGGAACAATCAGCCATCGACGTGACGCGTAATACGGTGTGTATTATCAAAAATGATTAAAAATTCAAAATGGGACGACAACACAAGTTTTGATTCGGTACACAAAAATAGGGTCGGTCGGGTGAGTGGACAAACATCTTTGCACGCCTAATGTATTGTATGCTTCTGTTTTTGCAGTTATAATTTGTATTGTTTGCGGAATATGTATAATATAGTATTCTTTAATTATGGTTAACATTTACCGATCCTTTCTAAGTCAGATATATCCAATACCGCTTCCCTTTAAAGTTGCTCACCAATGTTACGGCTTTCATTAATATATTTGTATTATGTCGATTAATATTTATTATTATTATTATTATCGTCATATTTCTTATTTTTTGTATTTTTTGTTACTAACGAAGCCATACACAAGTTATAAAATATTGAAAACGAAGTAAGGACGTTCAGGGTGTTTTCCCTGGTTTTTATATTTTGAAAGTTGACAATTGTTACAATTGCTTAATGAAAAAAGGCATGGTAAGACTGTAAGCCTTAAGACTGTAAGCCGCATGCTTCTTAAATTTCTAATAACGTAAAAATGATTTATGCTTTAAACTACCTTAATATGTAAACAAAAATTCAATTTTAGATTTAATATTATTACAATATGTCATATATGATATGATTGTTATTCAATTCATGTTATTAAATGATAATTCATAGTGAACGTGTAATTGCCAAAATAATCGACCTATTGGGATGTTTTATCAATCAGGCGCTGCGATAACCTCGATGTTGAACAGCACGTGCTTAAAGTACAATCCAATAAATATAGATTAAGTGGCCGATTTCCCACACACCACTTGAGAGGCCATGTAGTTTCTCATTTGTTATCAGAGTTATCTTTGCTCGTATGAACCGGAATGTGTTTGGCAAATTGGTTGATATATGCATATATTTAGTAAGAAATTATTTAAAGATTGTTAATAGTGTGGTGGATAGTTCAAGCGATATACATTATTTCTTTGAAAGATATCAAAAAATACAAAACTTTGCTGGATAACAAACTAGAATAAAAGACCATTTGGAGTTGTGTAAAAAAATCAATAATTACAACTTCTGTCACATTCATATGAATGCTGCATTCTTATTGAATAATTTGTTCACGTGACCGGTTTTTCATTTTCCGATGAACCCACTTAGTATGCAAATTTAAACATGACTATTCATGGCGCTACTTTCTGGTCATAAACAAGTTGCCAAAATGACGTTATGTTGTGCGCGAATTTTAATGGCGTTGTTTTTTATTGGTCAATAGCGAAATGACGTTATATTTTTTGCTCGAACTTTAACGTTATACCCGTTTGACGGAGATGAAACCGAAACTGAAAATATATTCATGCGCTAGATTAAAAAGGACTTTTACGACCCTTACCACGATAGACTTTTAGCTTTAAGATCATTTTGTGTTGTAGTTATAAGAATTGAATTGCATTTTTCTGCATTTCATCGGTGTATGAACTGTCGGAAAAAATACACCTAATTTATGCATAAACGCCGTTTGCGTTTATGCAAATTAGGCGTAATTTTCCCGACAGTTCATACACCGATGAAATGCAGACAAATGCTATTCAATTCTAAAATAAAATTCAAATTGTAGACCTAGATTATAATTTGTCTTTAAACAGTATTAGAATCAAGCACATTTTCATGTTGTTATCATTTTGTTATCATTTTGTTTTAGCTAACATACTCACGTTTAAAAAACATACATCTAAACTAATCATGACTCATCGCGAATTAATAAAGTATTTCTAAAGACAGATGTAATAGTTGGGTAGTGTGTTTATCAACTCAAATATGGTTGTTCCTTTAAAACTGCGCACCCTTTATTGACAGTGACAAAACGTTACATGTTCGTATGTGTAAATACATGATATCATTGATCATAAATGCCACATACGTACATTATGTATGTTGCTCTAATAAGAACACTTTAATTGTCGCAGATGGTGTAAATCGTGTGTTCCCTAAAGGAACTTTCGTAAACAATCTTAATATATTAGCTCTTATGTTTCCAAATGAATTAATATGACTAAACTTTATTGAAATGTACCTGTCGGAATTTTGTTTATAGCGATTGTGGCAGTTGTAATTGGCTTTCATCTCATAACAACTTCATAATTAAAGTGTAAATACACTATTCATAACAACACATGATTTCGTAACAAGCTCTAAAAACTATTAAGATGCCATAATCAGCTAGATATTATTGTCTGGGTGCATTGGCATCTTTCAAATTATTATCAGAGGTCGCTCCGGCGAAACACGTTGTAAATGTGATTGGTGTAAGATGTAACATCTTAGCTGTATGCCAGCAAATATTTGAACAATAGGAACTCGACACAGAACAATCAGTACTCTTTCCCATATATATTTCGTTTCAAAGCCTTTTAAAAAGTTGGAATTGTATAAATAAACCATATTTTCGTTATGTTAATCTAAATGAATCATTTATACCAATGAAATCGTTGAGTTTATATTTGCTTCCATAACCATTCAGTTAATGTTATTGAATAACATTTCGTTTATTAGAATTACTAGAAAATTTTGAAAGTTTGTATATATCTGTACATGAATATACATGTGCGTTTTAATACAGTTTGAAAATAAATATTTATGGAGATGAGAAGTTATCAAAAGTCCTCGTCTTTTATGTTAAAAAAGACAAAACATGTTAAAAACTATTATATTAGCGTTCACTTCAGATTGGTTTTTACTTACTTAAAAGTTATGAATATTAACACGTATTAAATAATAATACGGCAATTAAATGTTCCCAATAAATGTTTTAGGCATTATATCCATCAAATAAATTGATGTATGGTTTTTATAACGCAACAATCAGCAGCTCTGTGAGTACTAATCCCGTCAAAAAAAAAAGCAAATAAAAAGACTCAATTACCGTCCTTTTAGGATGAGATTGCCATAGCGTTTTAATACTTAACCGCATTCTTTCGCGATACAAATCTTGTGAAGAATGCTGTTTGAGAACTGGTTTTTACCCAGAAAATAAGAGCGGAACTAGATAGAGAATTTCGAGTTTTTTTTGTAGAAACGAAAATAATCTCTACAGACCGAAATAGAATCGAGGATTCCAATTTACCGATTTCTTTTTTCCTGGAATCTTTCGAATAAGTCCATGCTTGCTCATCATTATAACATGCCACTTGAGGTACCTGCAATCCTGAGATTGATTGACTGAATCTGATTTATTTCATCTGATTACAAAAATAAATTGTCTGGGTTGAAATAGATGTTCGGTAACCGCAGACCCATGAGGTACTTTTAATTAATGTTTCGACGACTTACCGTGAATTGAGGATCCGAAGTCTTGGTGTATGAAAATTTAAAACACAATTAAAACCATTTTGATCATCATGTGTGTCTTTATTTTATAATTGGGAATTGATTATTAAAGATTCCATTAGCTTATGTTAAATATAAAAAGTTCATTTTGTGTGCAATTTTGATTCAACACCTGCTTTGCAACACTAAACATTAATTGCAGTTATAAAAGAATTTACAACACATAAAACATTCAACCAGATATCATATATTGTATTTATGAATTTCGCTTCATTATGTTTTCTGTTCCATTTTATTACGTTGTGTGATTGGTTGTTGATACTTTTTCGACTTCATCATTGAAGTTGCTATTAGTTATGCATAGCCTTCTATTTGGGTCTTTCTAAAGACTGAAATCAACAAGTTGTACTGAAACATGGGCTAAATGTAAAAATTTTATAAACAACGCATTGCAGGCATACAGTTGTATCACGAAATCTGTGTTTTGTATTGTGATTGTGTATGCAGTTAAACATAATGTAATTACAACCCATTATATAATAATAGAGACTTTAACTTTTGACATTGAGTATGTATGGAATAAAACACGAATTTATTTATATTTGAAACGATATGTGTTTATTATTTTGTTATTGAAAGGAATCAAAGTTGTATTATTTCTTGGACGATTATTTTGCTCTGAAAACAATGCTGAATCATTATAGAAGAGGAATTCACATGGAACGTTCTTTAGAAATCGTAATAATAATCAAACCAGTTATATGCTTAGCTTTCACTATCAGGTTGTTTACCTTGAACAACATTAGATTGACAGTGACGAAGGTAACGTTTCAATAAAAGTCGTTCAAGATAACATTTCTGTCGACAAACACAAAAAGGGAAGGTGTGTTTCATCAACAATGCTTTTTGAAGACAACACGTGCTGAACTAGTATATCAGATTTTACCGAGGAACCTACATGCTTACGCAAGTGTATGGTCGATTTAGTAACCCTATGGATATTTATAATTCAATTATATCAAACATATTGACTCTTGAGTCGATGATATGCGTGCCGAGCTTTGTTATTTTACAGGTGCGTTTTAAGGTAACGTCCATATTAAATGTTCACGGACGTATTCATCGCGCACCAATTCCAGTTACATTTACCCCAGGAATATGACATACATTCATTCGAATATTATTTAATTTTATATTTGTCACCAACCGCTTTCTCGACCAATTAGAAATCCTTTCTTTGTAGATCATATAAAAATACAAATATACAATAATTTATAGCAAATATCTAACTCTGTGTTGCCCATCGTCTACAAAAAGGTTAAAGCGACCTTAAGGCGAAAAGCTTTCGCAGATAATTTTGTCTGGATATGTTTTGTATTTGCAGATGCAATTATGTGAAGTGTTTAATTGTGTGCCCCCCCCCCTCCCCCTCTTATTTATAAACACATATTTCAAGGTTACGCTTTCTGTATCTTTTGAATAAAAACATGCTTGTGTTGGTATATTATTTTAATCCAATTTATAACAGCTAATATAAATTTTACAAAACGGGCTGGTCATGCATTTAGGTTATTAACCATAACGTTGTTTATAATAAATAAATGTAAAACCAGAGCACATATCCAATCACCATCCTTTTCGAGGCCGGTAAACATTGCACAAACATAGTATACGTCGTGCCATTATATTCCAGGTTAAACATTGTTAAAATATATTTTAAAACATACTATATTTGAATCCATCTGCTGTTTTCTACTGATGGTAAAAAATATTTTTTATAAAATTATCTTGGATTGCAAGATAATTATCGAGTATATGTTCCTTCACATTTAAGCAAATAACATTCGCATGTAAGGTTTAATTCATGTATCTATGTAAATTTAATTTATTACAATAAAACAAAGTGGTGAATATTTAGTAAAAACGAATGTCTCATAGTTAACATAACAAAAGCATGTACACTCGTAGCCCGAACTATTACCATCACGAAGCATTTTTTAAAGAAGCATACGTTTCATGTCAACCAAATTCTTCTATAAACTTAAATCAGTCATTGCATTCATTGTCTTTTTATCTTTTCTCTACTTTTCGGAATATATCGATGAATATTTATGTGTAGAGCTAAAAGTTTGAGCCGTCCTTAAAGCTCATGATTAAATAAGACATGGTCCAGATTTTGGTTTAATGTTAAGGTAGACCAACCACATAACATAAGTTTCCACCGTATATGTTATACATTGAGTGCATCTCAGCCACGTGTCGTTGCCCTATTCTAAGAGCAATCCTCTTTTTGTTCCACTGAATGGTCTTGTTATTATACGATACGTGTGCGGAAATTCAGCAGATAAAAACAAACGAGTATGTACCTTTTTCTTTGATCCACATAAATACACTTCATCAAATGTATGCATGGCGCTGTAATGATTTTATCAATGTCATGCATTCGCTTAGATTGTTATACTTATTATTATTAAGATACATCATTTGATTCGTATAACTGCTTTTGTATATACTCTAATTGTCGGCATCCGCTTTCTTTCTTCAAAGACCGCACACTTAATTTGAGAATAACAGAAAAATACAAGTAGAGTAATATGGTCTTTAAACTACTTTGCATACACACAAACGAATACATACTTTTATAAAACCATAAAACAGCAAACGCCGGAATGAAGTAATAATGCACTATAATTTACAACAAGATCTAAAGGAAATGCCATAACAGTATCGCCGGATATGCATCATCTGTTTGAGTACTTGCCAAAACTGCGTTGTAATAGGTTTTTTACTCCTCTTCTATTTATAATTATTATTTTCGTTCGTTTTACAGTAAGAATAGACCCTGATATAGCACAAATGTTCCATTATGTACTTCGTATATCGTTTGTTGAAATTGTTCTTGTATAAGTGTTGTCTTGATTTCAGCCATCAGGTCAATAACGCAACTTTATTTCGTATAAATTTCAAATGATTGTGTTTGAACCTAGTTGTACATGTACACTCTTAAGTATGTGCAATGCATTTCTCATGTTAAATAATAGTTATGCAATATTCAGTGCAATGTTACGGAATAGTAGATTCATAACTGAGATAAAAATATAGATTAAAACAAATGAAAAACCTCTGAACCTGCCTTTAGAGTGAGCTTTCAACCTGATTTTGTATAAATACAGAAATACACTCATTCACAACAATAGCCATCTGTTGCTTTAAAACTTGTGTTGAATGAATATGATTCACGCTTAGGATGTACTCATGACATAGCGTTGAACGTCATGTCGTATTGTTAAACGCCATGTCATAGTTTTGAACGTCATATCATAGTGTTGAACGTCATGTCATTTTGTTAAACGTCATGTCATCGTGTTAAACGTCATATCATAGTGTTTAACGCCATGTCATCGTGTTAAACGTCATACCATAGTGTGTAACGCCATGTCATCGTGTTAAACGTCATACCATAGTGTTTAACGCCATGACATCATGTTAAACGTCATATCTTAGTGTTTAACGTCATTTTAATAAACTAAGACTTAGTCCCAAAAAGGTGGGGTTTTTTTTGTCAAAATTAGTATTATAAAAATAAAACAGAAGAATAGATGCCTGTGAACATTAGTTAAATGACGTTGAACAATCAATTACCAAATATGCCACAAAAGAAAGTCATTGATTTTGTGAACTGAGTTTAAAATATAAACACTGTTTTCTAAGAAAACATGTTAATAAACAGTTGCTACGTGTATTTACTAGTATGATGATTTTCACAAGGTCCATTCTTTTCATGAAAAGTGTTACATCTCATTGTCATAGATAGAAAAAGTCATTATCAGGGCCGTCTGTAAAGAATTTTAAAATATATCATTTATTTTACAATTACCAACCCGAAATTCGCATGATAAGTTCCATGCTAGATATTTATCTATTTACGTGCATAACAATCCCAATTGTTGATAACTATCATTTTGCTCTAAATGTATGTTATCAAAATTCTTTAACTTTTTTATTAAATCTTATGTTTATAAGACCATACCTTAACACCATTGAAAAGTTATATAGACAGCAATAAGATTTCTCCATGCAAAAATCATGATAGGAATCTATATGTTCTTTAATGGGAAACTAGGACAGAGAATGTACAAAATAAACGGAAAATAAAGCAAGACCTATTTTGAAAAAAAATGTTAAGTATCATTAGGAAAAAATGCTCTTTTTTGTATAAGTGTTAAATGTGTCTTAAAATTGTTATTATCCATCGCCACTTAGTGTGTGTTGCTTTAACCGGAAGTAAGTATGACATTACCGCGTTTTCAATTATTGAATATGTAATCATAGACGTCATAAAATAATGCTAGATAAGCAAAACGCCTTCCAATGTGCGCACATCAAACCTTGACTTAATGGATTATAAAAAAATGTTTCATTCTTGATTAAATTTAACATTAATTGCACTAGCAATGGTGCAAAGCCGTACTGTATTTATGTTGTTGAGGTTATTTAATTGTAGCATTTTGATTGGTGGACTGTAATATTATAACTTGAAGGAGAATGTATTTCTTTAAATATTCAATCGGTTTATAAACCTTGTTGTACTTTCCATTTAGAAACAGATAAAAGAGACAACGTTTAGTACTCTCAAAGTTAAAAAAAAAACACTTAAATACGCATATACAACTTTAAGTACTGTTATAACATTTAAATTATGTCCAATTTCAACCGTTAGCGTCTAGAATTCTGTCAGAAAAGACAATGATTATTTTTTTTATTTTTTTCATTAAAACTAAGCGTTTCACTTCCAAGTATTATGCGTTATGGCTGATTGGTATTTAATTATCATGGAAATTAGTTGTCTCTAAAACAGAATTCATGTTTATGAGAAACACAATTAAATGATTCAAACTGTGCTATTTTACAGTTACTTAAAGCTTTGTCTAACATTAACTGTAAAAATATTACAGATAAAAAAAAATCGCTATGATATTAAAATGCGTAATTACGATTTCAGTATTGCTATCAGTATTTTCATTAAAATGTTTATATCGACACATCAAACTAATAAAACTCGTTTCAATAAAAAAGCTGACAATTTAAGAAAACATATAGCCATATATTTCTCGGTGAAGTTAACTGGGGAAAATAGGTTTGAGTTAAAGCGATGTTTGTCCCGATGAAATAACTTGCTGTGTACAGAAGATTCATTTATGTTCATGTCATCAAATTGCCTGGATTAATAACATCGTGCATTTTCGTTCGATCTTAAATTTGTTGATTTTTTATAATGTCCGATATTAGACTTTGGACTTCTATTGAAATTTGATTTCGTAGTTGAGAGGACCCACGAAAATAAACGACAAGAAGTGCCCGACGAATTAAATTGGTTGCACAGTGTTCATTAACATAAAAGCCGCGCTCGCTATTAGAAAGAAATTTTTATATTTTGTTTAGCAACGGGCGTTGTTTTAAACATGAATAGTAGTACATGGATAGAAGTGACATATCAGACACCATCGGATATAACTTTAAAATTTAGTTTGACAATGAAATAATTTATATCAAATACGGATACCAATGAAACGCAATATGTAGTTATAGAGTGGTATCTATTGTTTTGATTGCTATGTGTGTAAACGTTGCAATTATATGTGTCGTGTTTTGAGAAAACTGGGCAAAATGCTTGTGCGTAAATTGTCATCCCAGATTAGCCTGTGCAGTCCACACAGGCTAATCAGGGACGACAATGTCCGCTTTTATGACATTTTTCTTTTAAATGAAGTCTCTTCTTAGCAAAAATCCAATTGAGACGCAAATTGTCGTCCCTGATTAGCCTGTGCGGACTGCACAGGCTAATCAGGGATGACACTTTACGCACATGCATTTTGCCCAGTTTTCTCAGAACACGACACATATTTATAACGTACTTTTTTATCTTGTCAATGACTTCTTTTATCTTATAGGAAACAAATTGTCAAAACTAAAACAAAAGAAATTGCTTAAAATTTTATTAAATAGATTCTAGAAATTAGTCTTACACAAACTTGATATTTGACGATGCAGTGGAGATTGTTTTGGATTATGGATATGAAAAAAAAAAAAAAAAACATGAGCTGTATATAGATGAGTTGAAGACAGCATGTGAAAAATGCATTTTAAAGATGCGGAATGTTATTTTATGAAATTGAGAAATTACGAACATCATTGAACTGTACACGCTGTAAAGGCAATAATTTACATCGTGTGATACGCAGAAAAATAAAATTAAAATACCATGCTGATATTACTTCCAGCGCGTGAGAACATATTACTGAACAAATCATATCGTTCTCATTTTCATCCACAACTTAATTATTTCGCTATCATAGTGTTTACCTTGAAGTGTGGTATATTCCAATCAACGGCGCTCTGAATAATGTTTTTCTGTCGGCTTACAGTGAAGATGTGTTATATCAAAATATCAACTCTGAAGACCCCACGTGTGAAATGATTATATAATGTTTATTGGGCTTATTAAGCAATGTCATTTCTAATTTCGAACTCATAATGAAGCGTTTACTAAATTATTTGTATATAAAAGAATATTTTTAATTTCCAAAACACGAAGTAATGAATGTAGGTTAATGGAATATACTTTTGCATGTGGAATACAGATTAACTTTATGGAATGTAATTATGTTATGTACTGACAACCATGTTATATGGTAGAACTCTTTTATGAAGATGTACTCAATTTCAGCTTCATTTTTTCTAGTAACTACACGGATGCAAACGGATATGATAATGCACTGAAGGAATTAAATAAGCCCCCAGTTAATTGATTTTTTATTTACGTAATCCGTGCAAAGTGCATGCACAGAAAAACTGATATTGGATTGAGATTTCAATGATTTTGCGAAATTTAAGTGGGTGTTGACAGGACAAATTAGAACAATTAATTTCAGTATCTAATTTACTTTTTTTCACTGTATTAAAGTTTGGCTATTTATATATATCGACATATGTTGCCAAAGTTTAAATGGTTGTATGCAGCGTTTATTCGAAAAGTTAATTTCAAAATCCCTTTTTCTTCTGTTCGTGAAAATATTATTGTTTTGTATTTAATATTCCAAAATTAAGTCAGTTAATTCAGGTACTAAAACTGGAACACATGTCTTCAAAATGCGAAGTATTTGGTGAAATTAATAAAGCAAATCTTGATCGTTCAATCTGATTCATCGTCAATGACGATAGATGTCCTCGAGGTTGCACTACAATACAGATTAATTCCGTTGCGTGTGTTACGGTACCGAACTAAAGCAGGGTTGTAGATTACAAAAGGCATAAGCATAATATGTATACATAGTACAATATCTTACACTTACGTGTTAACACCTATTTATTTAAGCTCGATTGCATCGAAAGTTTAAGGCTTATTGAAATGCTCTCGAGTCCGTTTCCTTGAACTAGAACCAGTACTTGTCTTTTGAGGGAGCTCTAAAGAACGCTCCAACAGTGGGGATCGAACCCGTGAACTCCCGATCGCTAGTCGGACACCATATCCACTACGCCACGGCGAGTAGTTAAATAAAACAAAACGTTATACACTATGTTTATTTCCCAAAACACCAAAAATGATTATTCGACTACATGAGCAGCAGTTTATAACGTCTTAGCATTTACTTTGCAGCAAACACCCGACCGCTTATTCTCGTCTTTAAGTTGCATTGTTAATAATCTGACAATTTATTTGATTCAAATATCATTTAATTCTGATGTATGTATTGTAATTGCATTGTGTTGCACCGGTTGTTCT
This sequence comes from Dreissena rostriformis, assembly GCA_007657795.1. Classification (NCBI taxonomy): domain Eukaryota; kingdom Metazoa; phylum Mollusca; class Bivalvia; order Myida; family Dreissenidae; genus Dreissena; species Dreissena rostriformis. Next base: position 74,102 of record VMBQ01000538.1, on the reverse strand, counting down.
GGTTGTTTATGATTTCGGCAATTCCATACCTGTCATTAGCATGACACAAATCCATATTAAATAGTTCACATTGTGTAGTTGCAATTAACAGCAATCCAATCAAGTCCGAAGAAAATATGTTCAAATCAAAAAGCGTTAACATACCAATATAGACCGCCTTTTAAGTATAGTTAACCTTATTCCAAATTGTATGAATGTGGTATGCATCTGTAAGAAATGCATCACAATGGATTGTTTGTTGAAATCTTAGGCAATTGCAGCTACCACCACATCATTCTCTAAACTTTCTTTCTTTTATCTTTATTATTCATGAAAGGTTGTTGTTTTTATAGAGCACCGAACCTATTAACAAATCGTTCCATTTCTTGGATAAGTGTGTTTATAAAATAAACATCACTTTATGAATGACGTAAGTACTAAATCTTCTACATCTGTTATTCTTCTTCAAATTATAATTGTATGCACAGCTGAAAGCATTTCTGTTTTGACCAGTATATTTAGCTTAGTTGTATTCATTATCGCATCACAAGACGCAAAATTATAATCGTATAAACATTCTCGAAAGGTTCCATACACACTTGAAGATTGGGATATAAATAAAACTAAGAAGACTAATTCTGAGTGCTTGGTTAGAATTGCAGTTTGTATAAAACGGTTCGATGTTCTATACAGACTCATTTTAAATCTACATATATGCATCTAGCAGTGTTTTACTCAACTACATGCATGTGCATCGATTGGTTGCTAATTTCTTCTGCCAAAAGGAAACGAAATTTGATATAGTACACTTAGTTTATTGTAGAGAGCTTGACATGTTAGCATTCATAGCGTACATGCTGAGCAAAAATGTTTCTATTCGTTCATAAGTATGAGTGTAGCTTATCTCGGAATATATTTCAAATTATATTCTGGAATATAGTTCGTTAACAAAAAAAAACGCATATATATGTATACATGAAAATAAATTAATTTAGGTCAGTCTAAGATGTTGTTTTTGTTCACGATTTATGTATATTTGAAGTTATATTCTGTTTTTAACTGCTCATGTTTATGTTTCCTTAGAAAGATCATAATCACATTAGAAAAAATGTCTTATGCCTCATGTTAGGATTACAATTTGAGAAAAAAAGTTTATTTCAAAATCCTATTTTCTACTGTTCGTCACAATATTATTGTTTGTATTTAATATTCCAAAATTAAGTCAGTTAATTCAAGTACTTAAACTGGAATACGTGTCGTCAAAATGCGAGGAATTTGGTGAAATAAATCAAAGCAAATCTTGATCGTTCAATCTGATTCATCGTCAATGACGATAGATGTCCTCGAGGTTGCACTACAATACAGATTAATTCCGTTGCGTGTGTCACGGTCCGGAACTTAAGCTGGGTTGATAAAAAGATATGTGGCGGCCCGGTACGATCAGTTTGGAGAGCACTCGCCCTGTAGGCGAGGTGTCCCGGCCTCGAGTCTCGGGCTTGCCGCACACTGTTCACCACCCGGCGACAATGACGCCCAACGGGGGACCATGTCACTATTAGTTCTCCACCGAATCTGCCCTTGGGTTCGTGAGAATCAGTAATTCACTGTTCTCTGTGACTCGAATTTCAGGACAAATTCCAACTTAGCCGTAGAGAATGCCATGGTACCGAACTTAACCAGGATTGGTAAAAATATGTGTTGCAGCCCGTTAGCTTAGTCGGGAGAGCGCTCGCCCTGTACGTGAGGTGTTCCGGGTTCGAGTCCAGGACTTTTCACCACCAGGCGACACGTTTGTGTACAATATCTATCTTTATTGATTTATTTTGTCATATTTATCATTGCAAGCTACTTTTTATTGGATGCGATGCATATTTCCAGAGGATTTTTTATAATACCTCAAAAAGTCATTACATTGTTGCATATGTAGCGATAACTTTATAAACACACCAAAACACTGTGTGCTCAGTAATTAATAAGTCTTTTTATCACACATGTGAATACCACGTTAAGTAATTATATAGAACTTAACATATGTGCACAAAAATGCCATCATATTGGATCCTTAAATTAAAAATTACACCGGGCTAACATGACACTGTGGCGCATAAGTGGCGTATAGCAACTCATTAACATTCTTTGAAATGAGCACTGACAACTGTTCACATTAATAATAACTTGCATGAATACTTTAGTATTAAGTGCATCATTGAGAGAAAAACTAAATCTATTTCAAGAACTTTGCAAACGCCACAATCATAATTTGACATGAGTGCAAATTGTTCAGCTCGGTTTAATGGCAGTATGTTTGTAATGACTGGCAGGTGTCATAAAATGCATTGTAATGTTGTTTGATATTTTTCAACATTCTTCCCTTGAGGTTTTTCACAAAAGTTCAAGAAAAAATACCGTTATGTGCACATTAGACGAAGTGAACTTTATGGAAGTACATTGTATTACCTTTCATTGGTCTAAGGTATTTATGCATTAATAAGCAAGTGTGGATGCGTAATTATATATAATGCATACCAGATAAAATCAGGGAGGCGTTAAATAAGCAAAATAAACTAGAAAAAAACATTATTGCTCATGACAATAACTGTTGCCACTTTACGGTCCTTAATATTGTAGATATGCTTACATCTAGCAGTTCAATGACACGACTTGTAGTGTTTAAAATAAGTTTTAGTTTTAGTGACAAGGTGTCAACAAACAATATGCTAATGCTACAAACAATATGTTAGTGCTTTACACGCATGAGCCTAATTTTACATGTCGTTTTGGATGATAAGTTTCCACTCATGCTTATGAACATACTTGTATATTATTTTATAATACATCTAAATGTTGTAAGTGTTTCCGTCAATTCAAAGTATTAATGCGTAAACACGTATCTGTATAATTGTGTTATGCTGATCAAATATATAACATATTTCACTTTATTCCCTCCAAATACACGAAGAGCTTAACCGATAATCAGACAATAAATGTACAGTAGTTTACAAAAAGTATAAGCATAATATGTATACATAGTACAATATCTTACAATTAAATGTAGCAAAACATAATATACAATATATTTGTTCCACCACACACAAATAATTATTCGACTACATGAGCTGCAGTTTATGCCGTCTTGGCATTTACTTTGCTGCAAACACCCGACCGCTTATTTTCGTCTTTAAGTTTTATTGTTAATAATCTGACAATTTATTTGATTCGAATTAATAAATTCTGATGTATGTTATGTAATTGCATTGTGTTTCACCGAGTGTTCTGGTTTGTTTTTATGATTTCGGCAATTCCATACCTGTCATTGCGAGACAAAAATCCATATTAAATAGTTTACATTTTATAGTTGCAATAAACAGAAATCCAATCAAGTCTGAAGAAAATATTTTCAAATCAAAAAGCGTTTACATACCAATATAGACCGCTTTTAAAGTATAGTTCATTATTCCAAATTGTATTAATGTGGTATGCATCTGTAAGAAATGCATTACAATTGATATGTTGTTGAAATCTGAGGCAATTGCAGCTACCACCACATCATTTTCTAAACATTATTTCTTTTATCTGTATTATTCATGAAAGGTTATTGTATTATAGACCACCGAACCTATTAACAAAGCGTTCCATTTCTTGGATAAGTGTGTTTATAAAATAAACACCACTTTATGAATGGCGTAAGTACTAAGTCGTCTCCATCTGTTATTCTCCTTCAAATTTTATGTATATGTACAGGTTAAAGCATTTCTGTTTTGATCCGTATATACAGCTTAGTTTGTTTTCATTATCGCATCAAAAGACGCAATATTATAATCGTATAAAAATTCTCGAAAGGTTCTATACACAATTAAAGATTAAGCTATAAATAAACATGAGAAAACTAATTCTGTTAAAATGGTTCGATGTTCTATACAGACTCATTTGCAACGTATAAATTTGCACCTAGCAGTGTTTGGACTCAACTACTTGCGTGTGTATTGATTGGTTGTTGTGTCTGACAAAATTAAACGAAATTTGATTTAGTACACTTAGTTTAACTTGTTTGTAGAGAGCTTGACCTTTTAGCATTGATAGCGTACATGCTGAGCAAAAAGGTTTTCTTTACGTTTATAAGTATACTTGTAGCATATTTCGGAATATATCTCGAATTATATTCTGGAATATAGTTAGTTAACAAAATAAACGCATATATAAGTGCACATAAACATATGTTCCCGTTCATTTAGGTAAGTCTTAGATGTTATTTGCATTCACGATTTATGTATTTTTGCAGTTATATGCTGTTTCTTAACTGCTAATGTTAATGTTTCCTTAGAACGATCGTAGAAAACATTAATCATGTTAGGATAACAATTTTAGTTAAAAAAAGCTTGCGTTACCTTTCCAATAGAAACACTTTAAATCAATCATAAGGAAAGAACCTTGATTATATGTTGAAATATACGTGGTGTTTATTGTAACTAAAAGGAAACCAGTTGTATAACTAAAATAAAACAAGAGGGCATAACATTGTAAACAAAGACAATCTTTACTTGCAACACATGAGAGACATTTTTATAGAACAGTATTTATAAAAAAAAATCGACAAACGAACATTTAAACACAAATCACGGAACACACACCCAACGAAATAACTCGGGGCATCGCATGGGAAAGTTCAGTAAAATAACATCGGAGGTCTAAACGGCTTTATGGAGCTCCAACAATCCTCGATAACGTGGCCCATATTTATTAAAAAATTTTACACTGAAAATGTTAACACAAATAAGCCTCATAGCTTCACATATTATAATAGCAAACAAATATACAAGCTCAATATAATCAGTTGCTTGAAGAAAAGGGCCCACCAAGATTAAAACAAAATCGCTAATATAATTGATACTTTCAATATGGAGCTGACGAACATAAAGATGTTACCTGAGAAGAAAATTAAGCAAAAACTTAATGAAGGATAAGTTGTGTTTTACATCGTTACAACATATAATTCGTTTGGCGACATATGTTTATGCATTTTTGAAATCCAATACAATCCTGGTCACATAATTGTTAGTCTTATCTTTGGACAGTAAATGATGTACAAAATGGAGACATTTATGTGTTAGGCAGAACTTAACGTTCGAACTAACTCAGTGTAGTGCCACTTTACGTTAGGAATGTAGGTTAATCACAAATGAATAGTGATGGTAATGTTTTGTTCTAGGCAACTCAAACATTGCAGTAACATGTCATTATGTCTGTTTGTTGAATTAACAACAGCATTATGTATGTATTCGGCATTTTAGTTGACGTTAGGATATTACAGGGTGGATTATTAATCCCGAAACGATTACCATGGTATAAATTTGTTGTTGTAACTAGTTCATATAATTCAAATGTATACTCTTTTTCCCATATACCTATGTTTTACACTTACAAGAAGCTATAATTTAATTGCAAAATACATTTGTTCTTCGAAATATTTGCTAAGTGGCAATTGACTGAAATAAAATAGTTTAGGTCATAGGTTTATCATACTATAACAAAAAGCCCTCCAAACTATCCTTTTTCATAAAGATATTTTGTAAAGATAGTGCTGCTCTACAAGTGTGCAACAAGCAGACGATGAAGACGAAGATGTTTCACGAATACAAGATGTAGTCGGAATGTCTTTAAATGTTGTTGTTTTGCTTACATTAACACCATATAATTGTTCTGGTGCAAAGTAATCAATGCACATGATGAGGACATTTAGATATTTAGAAAACATCATGTACATTTACTCACTGTAATTTCATGTTGGGAATTTACTCTAATCACATATGATGTTCAAGATCACAAATCCAAAAGCTCATTATGATGTAATTATATCTTTTGGTAAGAATTTGAAACAATATTTCTCCTAGACCACCATTCTATTTGAAAAGTATAGTTTTGGTTTTGAAAAAATCATAAAACCATCCGGGTCTGTACTCTCTATCCGAATTGTATGAGTTACACGTACCAAATAATTGCAGATTGAAGCTACTTTGGAAGAAACAATATAGTACCCATCAAAATATTTTCACAATTACAAACACTCTTTAAAATGATTGATCCCTGTTCCTTTCGTGCTAAGAAATCTTTGTACTTGACATGTTTTACAACAAGTTTCTGTATCATAGCTTCATATTGCTTATTTGAAAACAAAACTGTTGCGGTATCCATCTAAATCTAAAGTTATATAAACACCGATTCAAGAGATACCGTCACAGTTCAGCATTTGAAGTTATCAACATGATGCAAGACATTACATGGTTATCGTTGGAATGTAATTTCGAATGTATTCAGATAACATTTATCATCAGTGTACAAGTTCTAGACTTTGTAAATGAAATAAACAAATGTAGAACAAATAATTACTTCATTGTTAGATCAAACCACCGAAACAACCGTTTTTCCTGGTGAATTTTGAACAACTCGTGTGCAAGATTAGTCGATTAACGACTGTGGCATACAACAATACGCGAAACGTTTGGTGGTCGGTAAACTAAACGTAATCATTTTTTATAATGATGTTATGCTACGGCATGCTTTGCATTAATGCCTTACATATATAACCGCTACTCATTTGCGGTTCCCGTTTACGAGCATGGCATGGTCTTATCAAAACAAGCTTCGTAATTATAAGGACTTTATGACGGTAATGTTATTTCGGAATTAATAGTCGCTAATATGTATGTTCGCTTACTGGGGCAGATACTACTTCGTCCTCATTAAATCTGTATGCAGGTGTTCTTCAAACTATACGACTCCTCTGCAAAACACAAAAAGGTTTCCAAAACGCCGATTATCATGTGAAACGAACAAAAGTGTATTAATTGTCATTGTAATTTTGAATACAATAATGTACTACATATTCAATTACCATGTACTGTTGTGTTAATATTTTCTATTAAATGTAAATGTTATGTATACAAATATTCCATTCCTCAATCTCTATATCATAATAAGCAGGATAAGTTCGTGCCACAGTTATAAAACATTAGAACATATGCTGTCGGAACATTTCAGAGATAACTGATATTTAAGAACATTATAACTTTCTCTGGAGTGTGTACCCTCAATACAAAATAACTCGAAAATTACAGACACACGAGATATCTTTTTTAAGTCGTTAATCATTGTTTTATATATACACATTCATAATAAGTTTTACAGATGTTTTATACGCATCTCTCGGTGCAGACATATGTGAATTGTATCATCGTATAATAAAAATACAGAAAAATATCTCATCGTTATGTGTTTTCGTGTCAACATTTTGATAATCAAAAACATATGATCATTAACAAAAGACTCTTGCATTTAATATTTTGTCACGGAATGAAAATACTTTTCAAACTTAGGTCTGTATCCAACTTGTTTATTTGTGCGTTAACGAGATTTATTAGGACATGTCAGTGATTTAAAAGTGGCAATTAACTGTTTAAACACATGGAACATTGACACATTAAAGTGAAAATTATCTTAAGATTCGATTATTTAACAGTAATAACGATTTTTTGGGAACCGAATTAATATTTGAAATGAAACGGATCGTAAACTATGACGGATTAACTTTCTTTAACAAACTCAATTATTTCGACATCATTACGTTATTAACGCTTTATTCTACAGTAAAGGGATTTAACATCTTCATACACATTTAAAAAGCATAAAATTAAAACACAACCGTGATTTGGGAAATTTTATCCACCCCGGTTAAATGCCACATAGTTTGTATTCGTTAAAATATCACTTTTTGTGACATCTGAATAACTTATTAATACAGATGCATACTTGTATTTTAAATTGCTATATAGTGCAGACTCTAAGGCAGTTTTACTTGATTATAGAAAAATTGCAATTTATGGGTGTCGACTGTTGCTAATGATTAGCAAAAATTCTTGTAATTAAAAGGACACCAGTTGTATACCTAAAATAAAACCAAAGGGCATACAATTGTAAACTAAGACAAGCTTTACTTGCACCACATGAGAGAAATTATTATAGTACAGTTTTTATAAAAACGGAACAAACACCCAGCGAAATAACTCAGGTCATCGCATTGGAAAGGTCAGTAAGATAACATCGGAAATCTAAACCGGCTTTATGGAGCTCCAATTCTCGATAACGTGGTTCATATTTAAACTGAAAATGTTTACAAAAATAAGCCTCATAGCTTCACATATTCTAATAGCAACAAAATAAACAAGCTAAATGCAAAACCTAGCTTGACGAAAAGGGTCCCACCAAGATTAAAACAAAATCGCTATTCTAATTGATACTTTCAATATGCAGCTGATGAACATAAAGATGTAACCTGAAAAGCAGATGAAGCAAAATATGTACTTCAGGCTTTGTTGTGTTTTACATCACAACATATAATTCGTTTGGCGACACTTGTTTATGCCTTTTGATAATCCAATACAATCCTGGTCAAATAATGTTCAGTCTTATCTTTGGACAGTTAATGATGTGCATAATGGAGACATGTATGTGTTTGGCATAACTTAACGTTCGAACTTACTCAGTGTAGTGCCACTTGACGTTGGGAATGAAGGCTAATCTCATATGAATAGTGATAGAAATGGCTCCTTCTCGGCAAATCTTTCATTGCAGTAAGATGTCATTATGTCTGTGTGTGCAATTAACAACATCATTATGTATGTCTTTCGGCTTTTTATTTGACGTTGGGATATTACTAGGTGGATTATTTATCCCGAAACGATTACAATGGTTTAAATTTATTGTTGTAACTGTTTTATATAATTCAAATGTATACTCTTTTTCCCATAAACCTAAGTTATTACACTTTACAATTAGTTATACTTTTATTAAAACATAGATTTGTTCTTCGAAATATTTGCTAAGTGGCAATATAGTGCAATAAAATATTTTAGATCATAGGTTTGTTATAATTTAACGAAAAGCCCTCCAAAATATCCCTTTTCAAAGAAAGAAAACAGGTTTGATCAATCGATGATGCTTTTGGCGTTATATACATTTCATTTGTAAACGTTAGACAGCACAGCTGGATCCAATGCGAAAAATCGCCGCTTATTTAATGAAGTATCACACAACTTCTAAAATGCTTAAGTTCAAAATTGTGTTTAAGTTTTATTATATGTAATGTACATTAAGTTTTTTGCATGTATAACATACCCGTTCGAAGGCGGTGACCCTAGCTGTAATCATAAACATGTTCAAAAGCATAATCCTTATTGCTTATGACTCGAACGCATTGTCCATATTGCTTATGACTTGAAAGCATTGGCCTTATTGTTTATGACTTGAAAGCATTGGTCGTATTGCTCATGACTCGAACGCAACTACCTTATTGTTTATGACTCGAAATCATTGGCCTTATTCAATATGCTGTTTCCCTTATATTAAGTGCATCTTCTTTACTTATGCATTTCACTGTTGGTAGTTTTTGCACTTAAAAGTAGTAATGCGTTCAAAGAAAGATATGCTGGTATTGTGTGTTTTATATGCTTATGTCATTATGAGTAAACCATAAATATGTAATCTTTACTAGATTCCGTGTTAAATAACAAAATCAAAGCATATTTAATAGACACATTGTAAAGCAGCCCCTGAAATAACAAAATCAATTTGTCATTCGCACGTGGATGTTTTAATTATAAAATTAAATAGTATTTTATAAAACTAACAGCTTCAATATCGATGCAGATTACAAAAGTAATTATTATGACATTAAATCGTGCTCGCTGATATTTAAAAGATTACATTCAATTGGTAATAACAGGATACGAATGGCTTATACTTCCAGCTCATATCGTGTTGGTACCGTGTTGTTATGTGTGGTACAGCAATCTTCTGTCTTCAAATTATTATTACATTTTAATGGCATTGTGAATATGTCTTTTTTTGTTTTATCAGTAAACTTTCAAGTGCGGTGGTATGTTTATTGTATTGCAGAGCACAGTGCTTGTTGGTTCATTTACATGACAAGCGTTCATACAACAATTATTCATCTCACATAACTCGGAAATTGTCACGGTCATAACCCGGAAGGAAACAAATATCCTCTGAATAATCTGATTGTATTCTGATTGATAAAATGTTCAATACACTTACAATTTCTAATTGATTTTTTTACCAAAGAAGAAATTATGTATCCCTTCAGGCCTATCTAAAATTATCGTCCAATGAATAAATGAATTTGCACCAAAACAACACGTTTTGCGAATGTGGGCTATGTTTCGTCAAAATAAACAAGTCAATGTATGGACAAAACAGTTTCTAGTTCAATAGTTCATCAGCAACACCGTTCCTGTTCTTCCAGATTAAATGTTTATGCGTACTCAGGCATTGTTTTTTCATTCTTAAGTTTATACATCTAAAGCCTGATTGTTATGAAATCAGAAAACACAGCGGAATACATTTTAATAAAAAGCAGCTTGTATAACATGTTTCAGATGAAACACTATTAATCTATTTAACCTTGAGTTGATGGTGCCATGATTTAGTGTGAATTAAAAAACAACTCAAACCAGTTTTACAAAATCGTGCATTTTTAACTTGCATTGCTTATTAAGTTGTTGAAGTTACAAATACATCAGTGCTTGATATGGATACATTTACTCGTGCAAATACTCTAATTTGATTTTGCATAAAATGTAGTGTAGCTCTTGCTAAATAAAGACGAACACATATTTCTGAAATGCAATTAGAATTAACACCAGATTTATGCAGCTAAAAACCTCACACTTTTCCCAGAGTTATTTATAATACATTTACGTAATAAACATCAAATATTAATTTCAACGCATTAAAATTTAAATCAACTATAAATAAAACATCTTACGAACATATAACACGAAAGAAATGGAGAAGAAGATGAAGAAAAGTTAGTTTACATAACAACAGAATGCATGATTTTGTTATATTGAAAATGCAGTAAGCTGCGTGAAGAAGGGCGCCACCTAGATTGTAAATATAATGTTGTTCTATGCTACAAACAGAAGATAACAATGAAGGTGTTTTATGAAATCTAGATGTAGTACAATGCCACAGCGGGTTTGCTATTTCCTTACACGAGCACACGATATAAGTTGTCTGGTGCGAAATAAATGATGTGCATGACAAAGGCATTTAGATGTTTTGCCACCACCATACACATTTTCTCATTGTAACTTCCTGTTGGGAAATGTACTATAATAACTTATGATGTTCAAGACCACAAATTCAAACGCTCATCAAGATGTCATTATATCTTTTGGTGGGAATTTGAAAAAAAATTGCATTTCATTCGGTTTGTATAATAAGCTTTTGGAATGTTACCAGGTTGACTGTTTCTCATAGACCACTTTTCTATTTAAATTGTATAGTTTTGTTGTTGTTGTTTCTTGATTTATCAAAAGCATCCAAATCTATACGTCAATCCCAACTATGTTACAATTACCTAACTAGTGCAGATGACAGCTATAATTTGGGGTACAAAAACAGTATCCATCGACATATTTTCAAAATTACAAACACCCTTTAAACACTTGATTGTCCCGTGTCCTTGAATAGTTAACACGTTTTTTTCTAAACGTGTATCACAACAGGTGTTCTGTTTTACAGCTTCTTCTTGCTAATTTCCGAAACCAGCTGCGGTATTCATCTAAATCTAAAATTATATAAACACAGAATTAAAATATTACCGTCAAAGTTAAGCATTTAAAGTTATCACCATGAGGTACGAAATGACATCGTTATCTGTTAAATGTTATATGAAATGTATTCAGATGGCATTTGTCATCGGTATGAACATTCTATAATTTGTAAGTGAAATTAAACATTTAAGAAATATAACGTAAAGGTAATGAGATCAAACCACCGAAACAACTGTTTGTGTCTTCTTATCGAGTATTGAACAACCCACGTACAGGTTCAGTCGATTAACGACAGTTGCATACAACAATGAGCGATATCGTTGGTGGTCGTTCAATTACAAGTAATCATTGTTTATATCAATGTTATGCTACGGCACGCTGTGCATTAATGACTAACACATATAACAACGAATCATTTGCGGTTCACGTTTATTAGCATGGCGTAGTCTTAGCAAATCAAGCTTCGTAATTATGACGTCTTTATGACTGTAATGTTATTTCGGAATTAATAGTTGCTAATATTTATTTTCGCTTCATGAGGAAGATCCTAATTAGTCTTCATAAACTCTGTATGCAGGTATTCCTCAAACTAAATGACATTGCTGCCAAACAAGAAAATGTTTTCAAGGCGCCGATTTTCATGTGACGTATAAAAATCATATATTTTAATTTTGAGTACAATATTGTAATAAATATTCAATTACCATGTACCCGTGTGTTTTTGTTTTCTGTTTTCTGTCAATCTTTATGTATAAACATATTGCATCCATAGATCCGTCTGTCAAAATAAAAGGGGAATGGTTCGTTCCACTGTTATTTATTTTTAAAACATATGCTATCGGAACATTTCCGACATACTTTATATCAGAACAATCGAACCGTATCTGACGAAGAAGTGTTTACTCGAAATCAAAATGAGTAGAATAGTACAGACACACGATATGTCTTCTTAACATATGTCATTACTCATTGTTTTATATCATGTGTTGTTTTGCAGATGCTTTATAGGCATCTCTAGGTGCAGACAGAAGTGAAGATCATTATCAAATAATACCAATATAGAATACGATCGCATCGTTAAGTGTGTTCGTTAAAACGTTGCGATAATCAAAAACATATGATCATTAACAAAAGAGTATTGCACCTAATGTGTTTTCATGGGATGAACATACTCCACTTTTTTAAACAGTTACACATTGCTGATGAAAATTATATTTAAATTTCTGTATTTGACAGTAACGTAACTCGTGCCTCAGTTTAAAAAAAATCAATAGAACATATGCTTTTGAACATTTATGCGATATATGATATAAGAAAAATATAACTTTATCTATCAAAGAGGTGTTTACTCAAAAATCAAAAAAAATAAACAATTGAAGAGACACGTGGTACATATTGTACAAATATCGTTACTTATTGTTGAATTGCTTAATAAAAACAAATAATATGTATTTTGCAGGTGCTTTATAATCAGCCCTTGATGTAGGCAGGTTTGCAGATTCTAATCTTACAATAGAAAATCTGGAATACGACCACATCGTTATTTGTTTTGTTTTTGTAACTTTGAGCAAATTAAAACATATGATAATTAACAAGAAAGCCATTGATGAAAAACATTAAAGGGGAGCCATTTAACAGATTATTGAGCGACACAATATCACTGTTTTTTAACGAAACATAACTCTGTTGATTTCACTTTCTTATATATATTTTCATTTGGAAAAGTCAAGTCAACTTTATTCTGCACACGTGATATTTCCTTGTATCTTCGTTTTATTAAAATGCAATACACAGAACAGATCACAGACAAAGGTTGCTGTAACTTTACTATTTTACCGATTCTTCAGCAAGACAAGAGTACGGACAGCAACATTTATGTTTGCAATGTTCAAAATCACATTTAAATTCAAAAAGGTCTTCAAAGTCTTTTATGGGGCAAGTACGTTGTCTTTGAGCAAGTTTGTTTTGCAGCCTGTTCAGTTGTATGAAGAAGTTTAAGTACAACATTTCACAGCAAATTGTGATAACACATTGTTTAAGCGAGCGATCTAGCATGGCAGTACAGTCAAGTTAACATTACCGGATCATTACACATAGCGGATCACTTTGATGTTCAAGACTGCGTATCGCGATAAATAGTTGACATTTTTAGATGATATTTGCACACATCATCTTCAAGTCCTGTACTTTAAAACGCATTGATTGAGTCGTAATCGGAGCTACTCTTTGTCAAACATTTCGGTATGTTTTGTTGACATGTTTATACGACTTTGTTGACTTCCGTCTCGTTTCCAAATCGAGGTTGAACATTTTTCGCGGCCACATGCTATAACTCTTTTGGAAATTAAGAAGTTTACACATTAATTTAAAGGACATTTAGTAGTATTTTTGCCTGCAAAAGACCATTTTAGTTTTGATTCGTGTTTAAGATTGTGCAACAACTTAAATGAAATGAAGAATAAGGGCAATAACGGATCAAGAGTGATAATATGCGTATTGATAATATATTATATAAAAATATTTGCAAATTTTGTTTATTCTTACAATAAATAATCTCAATCTTAATGTTGTATTTATGTTCCATGTTCAATATCGATGATTAGATATGATTCAAATAATCTACATGATTTATAAGATGCTTATATTTTTTCGATCTATTTAGGATTTTCAACGGATAATTCAAACAAGAACACCATGCGTAAAGTGTAGATACAAGATCACACATAGAAAAACTATTTATAACAATACAAAAATGAATATAATTTGTAACTGTCAATGTAACTTGGTCATCGATCACGTGATCCGCTGTGGCTACAACTGATCCGTTATTGCATGAATTCTGCGGCTAAAAAAAGATATCACAAATACATTTTGCCTGCGTTAATGATAAGACTTTGTGCTGAGTCAGTAAGCAAAGGAAATATTTAACCAAACTGGTGTAAGTGAAGTCTCAAAACATTTATTGCTTTTCACCAGAACAACTTTATTACGCTATTGATCCGATAATGGTATCGCGACTGTACCTTAAATAAAATATATTATGTAATGAAGGTCAATATAAAAACGGTAAACTGACAGTATTATTTTGAATAAGAGCAATACAAAGAACAATACAATACTCATATGCAGTTTGCTGTTATAACAAAATGTCTGGAGACTGTGAGTACGTTATAAAGCTGCACATTATGGCCTATTCAAAACGTTTTTATCAGAAGCTCTTACAGAACAATGCAAGTTCATGAGCAACAAGTATGCATTGTATTACTTTCTAAGCTAAATGGCAGTCTGCCTATGTGTGTTGTGTACTTAATGGTATAAAAAACATGTAAACATATTAGTAGCGGCATTATTTATAATCATGTTCGTATATTTGCAATTAAATTTATATATAGTGTGTATATTAACCTACATGTATGTGCATCATTTTATTTAATCAAAATTGTCGCTCGTGTGAGATAAAGAGAAATTAAATATAAACGTCCAATAATGCTATTTCTTTTCACTAAAGGTTTGCATCGAATGATATTCGTTCTTTGAACACAACATGAAATGAACTCGCTACCAAAGTTGTATATAAAGCGTTTGGCTAGTAAACACTATTTCTACACGTAGATGCTATTGTTGTTTTGTTTTTCTGATATTATTTTAATATGAAAGTACCATTAGGTATAAATGGGTATCTGCATACTTCAGTACTATCCCAACAGACAACCCATGAACGATATCCCCAGAAATCGTTTACTTTTGGAATATCAAAGAAACAATCAAATAATGGCAATAAACAAAGGGGGATAACATGACTGTGATGTGTCGGTTTGTATCGCACAATTTGGTTATGTGATGTTGTATTCCTGGAGCCCGCAAGGAAAGTGTAATACACTGTAAAACAATCAACGAGTACAATACTACACACCGGAACACCACAGTTATGACAAATTCCATTAATATGCGGTTTGACAAAAAAATGCCATTGATATCCATCATACACCTTTTCTTGTTCGTCTAGAAGATTTCCGAAAGAACCACATGTCAAATAACCATGCAAAACGGTTTCGCTAAGTACAATGTATGAGTGAAGTAGTTATTAAGGTACGAATAAGACATTATCTTGAGCTCTTCCATACCTTTCGCATCAGTGATAATTCTAAAAGCATCATATGTATGCAAAGTAAAATTTTAGCAAGCAAGAGGTATTTTATCTATAGTAAGTGACCGATTGTCTTTGAGATGGACGCGTCTATACCATAATTTTACAAAAGACACGGCGAAATAAAAACCATTGAATATATGTGAGAAGTTACTATACTTATGCATTCAAATTGAACTTATTTTACTTGAAAGAAAATTAAATGCCATTTCCGATGTAAACTTGAAAATACTGACTGCCTTTTTTCTTTTTGTAGGTGCAAAAAAAGTGATATAGAAAATAATAATTAATCTATTATAATCAGGAATATTGTTTTTGGAAATGAAACTATCAAACAAATATTTATTTTATTGCATAATTGGAATTTATTCCCGAATACACTGTTGTTTGCGTTTGGCTTTTTTGAATTATCAAAACGTATTTATTTCTGAATTTCAAAAAAAAAACCTGTATAAGAAATCAAAGGATGTGGTCGTTGTAATTCGTTCATCACACAATAAGGATTATAAATTATTTTTAATGTCAGAGAACGTGATTTCAATTAACCAATAATGTTCGGCGTTTCTGATTCCAACAACAGAAACCCGGAGAAGGATGTTGTCCTCTCGATGTCTTCGCCATGAATGTCCGTGAAACCATTGTAGTGGGATATCAACACCTCATCTTCAGCGGTTAGTCGAACGACAGCGATGTTACCCCCTTGGCTGTCGAAACCGTCAATCGAACTCTCGGCAACTGCTCCTACCTAAATACATGTTATTTGACCCATCAATAAACTCTCTGAAACCGCTTTACTTGTATGGTATGTGCCTAAAGACGAGTGACTGTCTGAAACTCTGAATTATAATCATCTATAGACAAGTTTAACGCAATATTGTGTTGTTGATGTTTTCACTTCAAGTTCAATTTTCAATTAAACACAACTATTATCATAAATACATATGGTTACAAACATTAATAAAGGTTGAGTTACTAGAAGCAGTATACGAGAAAAAAATAATCATATCCATGTATCGCCATTATTTCATCGGCGTGGCTTTACCATGCATTAGATAATTGCCTACTAAATTAACATACCAAACAATAATTAAAACAATTTGGATAAAGATGATAAAGATGCGTATACAGGCTTCAAGAAATAGCAGTTAGAAGGACATTGTTCGCAATAAAAAATCTTTTATATATACACATTTCATTAAAAATAATGAATCAATCTAACCAGTCTTGTTACTGTATCCGTTCCCTTCATTGAAAATCAATTTATTGTACTGGGCAGCCTGTTCAACGCCCGGTTGGGGCACGGTGTCCAAGTATGCTGTAAAGGCAATCGGTGCACTGCTTGAGTGTTCGCGACGGACTGAAATACAACATGTATTGGCTTGGTAACGCTCTTGAATGTATGTTAACATTTACATCTAAACATCATCATGGCTAGCACAATACGTATAACAAGGTTATATCCAGAAATTAGTAATTACCTAAAGCAGAGGTTTTATAAAGATTCAATAAAGACGATAAAGATTCAATATTAATGTAACTGTCTTTACAATCGTTGAATATTTTTGAATCGTGATCGTAGTTAATTATAAACTTCTCATCCGTTTCGCGTGTGCTCTCTCTGATTTTCGGCAGAAACATACATTGCTTATAGGCTACGGGAACTTCTTCTCAAACTTTATTTGGGTTCATTCCTTGGTTACAAGTCTCGATTGTTGACTCTGCAATTTTCAGGCGCTTTGACAGATCCTTCCTTTCTTCTTCCGAATTTTTTAACTGCTCATTTGTGTCTTTTAGGTCTGTTATGGTCTCTTTTAATTCTTGCTCATTTGTTTCCAAATGATGGTATTCGCCGCTACATTTCTCACACTGTCCACAATATTCGCCAGACGGTTATTATGCCCATGATCCTAGTCCAAGGCATCTACAGCCACCCAATTGAGGCATAAACATGCTATTGTAAATTACGAAACGATTGTTCCTTTCATCTTGACGTGACCTATACAGCCCGAGAAGTGTACGTTAGTATTACATATAGATTAGAAACCTCAGGCTTGATAAGAGCACATGTTTGACCTAGTTATGTCTAGTGATACCTTCGTGAACGCCTGCATCATCTGTCTCGAAATTCTAGATAATATGTTCAGTGGATAGATCGGTTTTGAGGTTATAAATCTTTACCCACAATCATCAAACTATCTCGAAATACATATTGGATCGTTATTATCGGAGCAAAGTGTGCAAAGAATAGTCAGGGTGTTTGCAATATCGTGACATCTCATTAAAGGGACGTGTGCACAGATTGTCGAAATTAAATCAACATTTTTCGCAAATGCAAAGATTAAAATAACCCTGTGCACCAGAATGCCAATGACTGAAAATACAATTTCATTGACGAAGATATCATTTAAAATTGATAAAATTATGACTTAAAGCGTTACAGCGAAATGATATAAAAATGTTTCCGTTGTTTTTGTTAAAATGTGTTCGAACACGTGCATCAATTATTTAAAGAATGAAATGCGTTTAAACATTGTACAGTCCGGAGAACCAAGTGGTTAAAGCAATAGCCTTTTAATGTAAATGAAATTGGTTCACGCCATCAACATTTTTTAATTATAAAATTATATTCTTGCTGTAAAAATATAGCTTTACCACTCCTATGTTATAATCCATCAATTGAAGTCTTATACTGACACACTTTAAACATGCCCAATAATGTGAAAGAGTAATTATTAATTTCGGCTGCATTAAAACTTGACTCATCAATACTCTATTCCTTGGCAGAAGTCTGCTGTCCGCATGTTTTGAAAGTACCGTACGCAATTTTAAAACAAATTCAAGATCATGTATGTAGATCTATATTTATGTATATGGCAGACTTCTGACATGTAGCTATACTATTGACGTAAATATAATAGAGAACCTCCATCTCAATCTCCAGGCATTGTACAATTCTAGACATTCGACACGATGGAAGATAGTCAGGAATAAGGAAAGGCCATAACAATTAACACAAGCAAATTATGGTTACCGTCCACTTATGTTTTATTTTGGGCAACTTACATATTGTCTCTGCAAATACGTAACATTTTACATACGAGTAAACAATTTAATGAGTACAGCTAATGATACCCCCGTTTTACCTGCGCGTGGAACGAAAATTGGAAGAAACGGTATACTACTTTGCATCTACATATTCATATGTATCATGGAATTAATGTAAGTAAACTAAGACGATGGCGTGTAAGTGATCGTTTTAAGGAACACTCTTTGGAGGTTATACTTACATGCAATTGATATGGGGAAACAAATAGAAAAGCAGCAATGTTCTGATGCAGACGCTACTTCAAAATACCAGCAAGAAACTTACTTTCGAAACATCGCAATCCACATTTTAGCACGTGTGTCTTGTCTGTGAACATATGAAATATCCAACTGTGCAGTAATACTCAGTTATAAATTTGTGCCAACTGTGAAGAAATAATATGTAAATAGGAATAATTACAATTGCATTATTAGATCGCATAACATTTTATAGTCTCTGTGTAAAAGCGTATAGTAAGCTAGTGAGCTTTGTTATGATAATAGTTATGGCGTATTTCAGGCATATGCTAATGATACTTTTGGAGGTCTCGTGCTGATATGGGTGGTTAGTTTGCCTTTTAGCATCGGTTTTGATGGGAAACAAGGTTTGTGCCAGAAATCAATGATTAGTTTTGCCCAGCATTTCAGACTGCAAATAATTGCTACTATTCGACGAAACAATTTTTGTCAGAAGCCACTTTATATTATGAATTAAGATAGTGTAACATTGTATATTAAATCAGACAATTTATTCAATTTATAATAATAATACAACAATAACAATAATATATTGTATCGTATACTTTCCGTGAATAGTCGGTGATAGGATTATAGAAATGACATGTACGGAAACATATTGCGTATATTCATTTATCACCAAGCGTTTACGAGCCTTATAAATATTAAATGCATTTCTTTCACACGAAACGATTTTCAATGGAATATACGTAATTCTTTATAGCTAATGCCCTGTTAAATACATTGATTTATTTTATGTGAAATGGGTCTTAAGTTTCCATTTCATAATCAACACATATATAAATAATAGCATTTCGCGTTAATAAATCACGTGTGCAAGGATAGGTATGTGAAATTCATGTCAGAACAGCTAGCAAATCATGCTGATCTATGAGATTCTTCAAGTGCAAATGGTTACCTAAGACTCGTTAAAACAAGTACATCATTATTTAACTTTGCAAACAACGTTGAAAATCCGTTTGAGTTATGTATTGTTATTATTGTGTGTCATTTTTTCGCATAGACAGTGTTCTTTTATGTCTTGTACCATTGTGAAAGTGTGAGCAGTTAAGCCTTATCAATCGCTTGTTTCTCCAATTACCAGTTGATGAAGATAGTTAAAAACAGTCAAATTAACACAAGGCCATTTTTTACATTCTTCATTGTCAATTGTTAAAGGGACTTGTTCACAGATTTTCGTACTTTTGAAAGATGTCTTCAAATAAATATACTAACAATATGCCCCCTTCAATCTTAATATATTTAAATAATTCAAATATTCTCCCTCTCTTTGCAAAAATAGATCGCATACAGCAGCAAACGAACTGTTTCACACCAGAATGCGCAAAGTGAAATACACGCATTGTGTGTGTTTATTTTTAAGAAGAGAGACAGCCATAAAGATAGCAAACGATGTTTTCTTGATATGTGCTATATTTATTATTATTCCATTATTTATTATATTTCTGCACATCAACATACTTCATGAACAAACGTGAGAAACAACGTTTGCACAGATAAACATCATTTCAATATTGCGGATCTGTGTTATTGTCGAATTGGCCGTCGATTTTAATCAAAATAATGTTGGGGAAGCAGCATTTTCGGACAGTTCATAAAATAATTATTGGTGTACTTGAATTCACGTGAAATTGTATAGTAAAAAAATAGAAAGAAAAAAAAAAAACAACACCCACGCAAGTTTCCACACAAATCAGTAGTTTTATATTTTGTTATCATCATTCAAACCTCATTCATGTAAAACATATATAACATTCCCTATTTAAAAAAGAGACTTTATTTTCTTTATTTACTCCTTTCACTGGCTCATTTTTCTGCAACGCCGTAACTTTAGAGTATGTATGACAATGCGATATGTGTTTAACAAACATTTGAACACAATCAAATCACTCCATACAAATTATGAAACATTTGATTCGTATATATATACCATGGCTGGGCTTTCGGTTAGTTTCAATAATTAATTATTCAGAAGGAGGTGTTGTATTGATGATTTTAGATAGGAATACCCTTGAGTACATACATGTAATTGTTAATTATGAAATAACTTGTTCATTACCCACATTAGAATCCTTATGACGCTTTATGTTATTCATTAAAACAGCATTGTCAAATTATAAGACATAAGTGGTCTGTACAAGTATTACAACAATTATACTGACTCACCCTCATAATACATACATTAGAATCAATAATCTCGATAATGAAAAGTAATTCACGAGTGTTGCTTACAAAGATCCTGAAGTGTAAGTATTCAATAAAAAGCTATCGGTTATTTAGTAAAACGTCTCTTTTGATTTCAGTTTTTCTGGAGTTTCAGTATTCATAAATATATTTTACATAGCTATGCTTCGATACGCCCGAAAGTGTTTTTAACAGACTTTTTTTCTAAGAAACCTTATGAGCATTAATACACTTCAATACTTTTGTCAATATTGTTTGATAGTCAGTTAAGACAATGTATTATGCAATTTACCGCATATCAACATTACACAAAGTAATTTATTAACTAACCAATATTGCAAAATATGTTGCTGTCAGTTTTCCATAAATTCATCGCTATTTGGAATGAGAAAAGCGTTTTCGAAACAAATGATTTCTCAAAATATAAACCGTGGTTATTTAGGTTATTTGAAAGTCGTTTATTTGAGTTTAAAATCGCAGAATAACAGACTTACCCCGTGCGTAGATAAAACGGCTCCTGATTTTGATAATGATAACGGACGCTCCGCAATTAAGATATAGTTTAGTCTAAAAATATCAATGAGTGCTTTCAGAAAAAGACAGGTGTAGTTAATTGCCTGGTTATTCAGGTAACTATATAACTCACAGTTTAAACTATTTTGAGTTAATAATATCACCCAAACTATTATGGTATGCTCTTACAAAATAAGCACAGTCAGTTAGCTAATATATATGTATGATTTAATGCGTTAGACTTTATAAAAGGTTTTGTTAATTTTAAACAATACATAAAATAATATTATAATGTTTAGCTGAAAGAGATTTCATCATATATTGTCAAAATTCCAAAGATATATATATATATATATATATATTTCTTATAAGTCGAATTTAAAATATGTGTTTCTTGGGTACCACTGAAATAGTATATGATATGGTTGCAGGTTATTTATCTCAATTTCGCTAGAGGCTTTCCTTTCCACAAGTATCACCAGCATACTAATTTAACTGATAAAGCTCTCTGCAGATATATTGTTGAAAAAGAGTTTACTTTTACGAACCTCTGTATCCTTTACCTCTTACTGATTTACCTCATAAGGTAACGCATTCTCAGATCAATTCCTACTTTGTTCTATATAAATTTTACAGTGTTTGAGGTCAATTATCACCATGACGAAGCAACTTTTCAATATATTACCATTCACGGTTGAAAGGCCAAAACCTTTTAAAAAATGAGCATATAAATATTATATTATTATATGCGTAAGAACTTCGTATGTTTACCTAAAAAATAACATGCCAAAATGTGCTGATATGGGGGGCTGGAATTGTGAGCATTACAAAACAACATAAATGAGTTTAGGCTTGAAATTACTATAACAATGAAGCGCCAAGAAAACGGTTTCCAATTGCTTGCACATATACCTTCATAATTTAGACTTAATTTAGTTTAAACATTCTATGCATCATGAACTCAACAATTGGCGCTTATTATCAAACTGACCGCGTCGTGACCTTGTTAGAATTTTCGGTGTGCGCATATGTAACCTTAATCGACAGTTTCTTGCATTGGTTCGTTCCTCAAGTGTAATCTTCATACCAATTATACAATTCCGGTTGATCGTATGTCAACGCGTTCTCGAGTTATAGACCAAGCTCTTACCCACGGACTGGTGCAAAGCAAAATCCACTACAAAGGTGCTTCAATTGGGTGGGGGCATAACAAAAAATCACTTGCAACTTATGAAAGAAATTCAACCAATCTTGATGAAGACAGAACGACAAACAAAACATTCGTCAACTAATGTATGCAACAAAAACGTGTTGCTGCCATTGCGAAGATACGTGATACATCAAATACCAGGATACCGTAAACAGGAAGCAGGAAAATGTTAATGCCAAATGTCAATTTTGTCTGTGTTGTTTCTTGGTAAACAAACAGACTCTAAAGTATGATTTTGCACCGATTATGTAACAGCAGACTTTATAGTACTGGCTAAACATTGAACCATAATAATATATAATATAAGCAGTTAATACATTTAAACAAAACAAGTTGTTGTCAATGCCATGATTTTATAAAAGAACAACAAAAACATAATTATAAATTATTACAGAGAGTGGCTTGCAGCAAAATGCGAACAGAGCTCACAACACATATGATTTGCTGCAAACGAGGTTAATAGCAAATGCAAATGTTGCCTTCGATGTTGCTGTAAGTGGTGAGCATGCACTATATTACTGCCGACATGGAAACATCGTTGATTTTAAATCAAAGTGATGTTTTTGTTATAGCATTGAACACGTTGATTATATAGGTTTGACGTATGCCCTCTCACCGCTTGCTAAAATTATATTTCTACAGGACGTTTCCATTTGTGTGATGGGTTTTCGAATGCTTGACCCTTGTAAAAGTAACGTGCTTAATTATTGACAATGTATATACTTGCATCAGTCAGTTATAATATAGGGGAAAGTGTGAGATACAGGAAACGTTACTTTACAGTGTCGTGCTGACCTTGTAGACTGCACATAGGTTAAAAGTCTCATGCGAAAGACGAGTTAGTAGTTCTGTAGTCAGTTCATCTAAACATATAGATAGATAGATTTATTTCGGCATAGGAAGCATATACATAGTTCACAACATAACATAGAATAAAATAATAAGCAATTATTAAAAACTATATCATGTACAATAAACTATAAACAATATCATGAGTGTATTTAACAGATAGTTTAAATAAGAGT
Organism: Dreissena rostriformis; assembly: GCA_007657795.1. Lineage (NCBI taxonomy): Eukaryota > Metazoa > Mollusca > Bivalvia > Myida > Dreissenidae > Dreissena > Dreissena rostriformis. The sequence goes on along the minus strand of VMBQ01000538.1, from coordinate 50,072 downwards.
GCCTCGAACTGTTATCATTTACCTAACATATAGTGCAAGTATGTTCATAAGACACAACAAAACTAAGTTCTTGTACAATGAAAAAAAAAACAAGAATAAACGTTGCAGCATCAGCTAACATGAATTGAAGTCAAATCTTTAGCTATTTGTATGATAAATATGACAAAAAGTCAAAGTTTAGTCCTTTATAGTATTAGTGAAAAGCACATATAAGCATGGTATAAAGGTATCAGCCATAAAGTATTAAGAAATAAATAATATAACTTATTACTTAATAAGAAACTGAACAATCGTATCATTAACTACCCGAGATACTTTTTTTAATAACTTATGATTAAATTCCATTAAAATGTATCTTACAAACTGTATAGATACAACTTTGAATTACATACTTTATTTGATAGTAAAGAGTAACAAAATGACTTCATGATGGCATGTTCAGTTTTTAACCTAATGTTACTTGGTTTGAACCGCAGAATTGGAAAACACTTGTTTGTTTTTTTTTTTTTTAATATTCTTGAAAGAAGAGAGCCATCTATAAAAATAAGAAAACGATTGTATGTCTATTTATGTCTATATGTATGTATATATGTACTAGATAAACCATTATTTCATAATTTAATATAAATCTGCGCATCAACGTACGTCATGACGTGCAGCTCATAAAAAACCGAGGGAAACTACATTTGCACACGTGAATGCCATTTTTACTTTACTTTACTTAATTCTTTTGTTGTCGCATGGGCCGTCATTCTTAACAAATTAATGCGGGAAAATAGAAACGGTCTTTTCGAAAATCAGTATTGGGGTACTTGAACTGAAATAAAACTGTCCTATGAAGTAAAACATTTTTGTAAAAACAATTACTCACAAACATACACATATAAATAAAACTGTATGTTTAGGTTTCCACTCATCATTTCTTGTCAAACGTATATTACATTTCCTATTTTATTATCTCTAAATGGTCTTCTTTCATTGGCTCTTTTACTGCAAAAGACGACTGCCGCCCTCACTTCACAGTGTTAAAGCCAAACGCAGTATAATTTCAGGGCAGCTGTGTTTAACAAACATATGAACATAATTAAAGGCGTCTAACGAATCCTTTCTGATCAAAAAAACTGCAGAAAAGCGTGACTGAAACAAAACTTACTTACCACAACACATTCTTTATGATCGTTGCATCGTATTCGGTTGTATAAAATATACTTAAAATGAGCGTTCAATCATAACACCTTTGGGCGTGGTTACACAAATTGCATGCTGATACAAATAGCATTGTTTAATATTGACAGATGAAATACAAATTTAAAAAGAATAGTGCACACAAAAACCAGCTGTAACCGTATTTGCATATAATTACAACTTTGCATTTTAGCGTAACATTTTCGGATTGGAAAAATCCATTTCAAGACCTGTTTTCCACATCCCAATGAACCAACTACGTTTTGCAAATTACCTCTTAAATAGTCTTCACTAGATGACCTTTCTATGTATTCAATTAAGACAATGTATTAAAACATTTCCGCATATGTACATTAGAAATTAGACATAAAATGTACTATTTATTTTAACTCACCATTATTGTTATACACGTTTACAGTTTTCCATGAAATCATCGCTATTTGGAATAAGAAGCAAAAGAAATATGCCTTGCTCTGGTAAATCGGGGCGTAACGTATGTGCGTTAACGGTTGTCCCAGATTAGCTTTTGCGGTCCGCACAAGCTAATCAGTAACGACTCTTTCCGCTGTTATGGTATTTTTAGTTGAAAGGAAGACGTTTCTTAGGGAAAATTCAGTTTAGGAGGAATGTCGTCCCTGATTTACCTGTGCGGACTCTAGAAGCTAATCTGGGATGACACTTCACGCACTTAAATAAACCCCGTTTTCCCAGAGCGAAGCTCATATATATGTCTCACAATCGTTTCGATACAAATGATTTCTCATGAAATAACTCGAGTCAATTAATTGTATTTGCAAGTTGTTTCAAAAGCGTTACAGTTTGAAATTTGCAGAATAAGAGACTCTTCCCGTTCGTAGAAAAGACGGCTTCCTGTTTTGATAATGCTAACGGAAACTAAGCAATTAAAAAAATATTTCAGCAAGTGCTTTCAGGAAAAAAAAACAGGTGTAATAAAATGACTGCTTATTCAGGTAACTGTTAAACTCACAGTTCAAATTGTTTATTTTGAAATAATACCGACCAACGCGTCTGGTATGCTATATCAAAATAAACCAAGTCAGTAAGCGAATATGTATGATTTTAGGCGTTAGAGCTTCTGAAATGTATTTTTAACATTAAAAACTACATCAAATAATACTACATGTATTATGTTATACTTAAAAAGAAGTGATCACATATTATGCACTTTACAAAATCCCACAGGAAAGAAGTATAAATTTTAACATTAACTGTGTGTTTCATGTGCAGATGTTGAATTAATGCGGAATATGTCAAGGATAAATCAGAATTTAAAAAGACTGCATACCATGAATGAATTTATTAAAATAAAATGAACCTAATAAAACGGAATATTTTATGCGCAAAAACTAGATCTACAGCTTAAATCAATTTGTTCACATTTTTCAATTACAAAAATAGCAACCTTCCGCCATTTTGTTTTAAACATTGTACCTTTAGTAACGAAAATAACTTCTAATTGCATACGTGGGAATAATCATATATTATGTAATATATAATATATTTATACATATATTTATAATAATATAACATAAAATTATTAAATCTATATCTCGAGACCAGCTCAAATCGTTATCAAAGTTTATACTTCTTTAAGATCAGGTTCAAATATTTGTTTCGTGAGTACGAATGAAATATTATATGATATGGTTGAATGTTATTGATCCCTTATTCGCTTGAGGCTTGCAACAGTTATCACAAGCATACTAATTTAAAGCATCATATGAAAACGCTTTCTTCAGATATTGGTTATAACCTCTGGAAAAAACAGCAAATTAAAATTATATGCGTTGTCACTCAATATATTTACATTAGAAATAACCTTCAAAATGCGTCGGCATGAAGGCTGCCATTTTGAGTATTAAAAAAACACACATCATGCGAGGCTAGAAATAACTATAACAATGAAGTTCCACTTAAATGGTTTCTTATTTATTACATATTAATACGAAAACACATCATTAAGACTGCAGTTTAAACAGTATGCATCATGAACTAAACCATTGATGCGCATTATGAAAATGACTGCAACGTTATTTTTGTGTCAGGACTTCTGGTTGGCATATGTTACCATGATCGACAGATGATTGTAGGTCAACCTGTTCTAAATTTAAATACCAACCGAAGGAGACTTTTGCAAAGTTATACCCCCATGTATTTGAAGGGATACGGATAGCAAATAATCACGTGTAACTTATGAAAGAAGTTCAACCAATATCGGTAAATACAGACCGACAAATAATACAATTCATCAATTACTGTATTCAACAAAAACGTGTTGCTGCCATAGCAAAGATACGTTCTGCATAAAATACCAGAATGCCGTAAACAGGATGCGCAAATATGTTGATTACAAGTGTCAGGTCCATATGATTATGACGAAATCGCAAAATGATAATATATCATATAAGCAGATAACAGTTTGGAACAAAACAAGTTGTTGTGATTGCCATAAGGTTTGTTCTAAAATATCAACAACACAATGATGAATTATTGCAGATAGTGGGGTGCGCCGAAATGCTAAGAGAGCTTACAACACTGGGTAAACAGGATGTGCAGTCAATGATCTTGCTGCATACTAGGTTAATTGCAAATGTCAATGCTGCTACGATGTTTATGTAAGTAGTGGACAGGCCCTATATTACTAGTGACACGGAAACATCATTGATTTTAAAATCAAAGTGATGTGTTTATTATTGCAATAAACACGTTGGTTATAGAAGTGTGACGCATTCCCAAATACCGTTTGATCAAATTATATTTCTACAAGACGTTTCCATTTGTTTAATGAGTTTTCAAATGCTGGACCAGTGTTATAAGTCCTCGGTTATTGACAATGTATGTGCTTGCATTAGCCAGGAGTTAATTTGGAAAGTGCGAGATACAGGAAACTGTCCATTACAGGGTCATGGTGACCTAGTAGACTTCTACCTATGTTCTACCAAGGTAAACCTAGTAGTTCAACTTCTCATGCGAAATACGAGTTACTAGGTTTGGGTGAAGCGGCCTGCCACCCCTGGGTTCTGGCAACTTCATACTACAAGATTGTCATCCCGCGTGAACCGATATCTCATGATTGTCTTTAGATTTTTATTTTTTAACAATAGAGCATCCATCACAAATTAGTGAGAAAGTAAACAGCGGCAGTAAAATACCGAGTGGAACAATGTGTACGTCCGATTGACTTAAGTTGGTCACACGTTGGTCTCACGTCTGAAACAGATACCGTACGACCACCGCAAGGTGTTTAAGGTCGACACACGTTTACAGTATGTCAATCACGTGTCCTTGTGGTTTTAATGTATAGTTAGTCAATTGGGAAGATATAAAAAGAAATTCTTCATTATATCGACGGCAATGCAACACATACCATACATAGTGCGAATCTGCTTTTCAATCAGCTGTGATTGGTCGTCGCCGGCGTAAAAATGTTGTGTTTGAGTGCCTACATGGACTGTAAGGACAACACTGATTTGCTTATAAGACACATTATTGAGATAACTGATGCGAAAGTCACAGTGTTATCAATTTACCTTAATACGTGCCGTTATGATCTTCTTCCCCTGAACTTCTAGGCGATGGTATTTCTTATGTATCTGTGTCTGACTGACAGACTGACAACATGTACCTGTTTTTTGCTTGTAATAGTTGGCATTCTTCAACATCAAAATGGCAATAAGTCTAAATAACAACTCATTTACAGTACGAAATTTTCTTTCTATTCCTTTAACGATAAGATAGTTGGGACGGACTTGTGTATAAATTACGTCCATCGCGCGTGAGAAGATCGTCAATCGCAGGATTGTTTGAAAATCGCACGATGAAGACAAGTTGGCCGTGATACCTTTGTTCGGCTGACGCATGATGCACGCACGTCAGACACTTACTTCGCAGACCCACATGAGTCTTCCTGTGAATCAACATTTCTTCGTCAAACGTGCGACGACCGCGCGTTTGATTCGCCGTGCCTGCGCGTCCTGAATAAGTGTCACTAAACTCATGCGTTTGTCTTGCGACCTCAAAATTGTGCGTCTGGTCTGCGGTCTCCGTCTTACGCAGTGGATTGTGACCAAGACTTTTCCAATGTTTCGAACTAAACAAAAATTGTGTATAGGATAATGGGCAGTTAATGTTGTACGTTTGTGTGCAATATTGTTAGACGAGTTGTTGTTATTTTAAACATTACACATAGCAGGTATCATTTGCTTACACAAACGAATCATTATTTTAACTGTTTTATTTCATCTTCGAATAGTTTTATGATACCCACAACATTAAAAACCAACCACATTGTCATTCGAAAATCGATGTTCGTTGACAGAAACATGTCGAATAGTGTATTCCAATATCTCACCAGTTGTCGTTCGCTGCTCTCACTATCAGAGGGGGTAGTCAAGATGGCGACGTCCATGCAGAGGCAGGTATTTTTCGCCGTTTAATAACCTTTATTACTTGTATTAATGTGTTAAATGCCGCTCACTTTCCAGCGATATCAGCAAAAGTTAGTTACATTTATTTCGTATTAATATTTACTCTACAACTCGACTTTACGCGATGCAAAATGTCTTAGCGGGATGACCTTATTACAGCTCCCTTAAGAAAATTCGCGGGGAATAAAGTCGAGATATAAACCGATTTTTAATACGAAATTAACGCTTATCACCTTTTAACTGAAATAGCGGGAAAGTGAGCGTCATTTAAAAACCAAACAAAAGTAATATAGGGTATAAACGGCGAAACATTACATTTCGGCATGGACGTCGCCATCTTGCCTATCACGTGAAATAAATTACTTATTGTTCTGTTCATATGCAGTAAATTACATGATCCACTATCTTAACTGAATATCAAACAATATTAAAGAATACGTTCGCTCATAGGGGTTCTTAAAAAAAGACTGTTAAACACTAAAGGGCGTATCAATACATAGCTATTTTATATATGAATAATAAAACTCCAGAAAANCCCACATGAGTCTTCCTGTAAATCAACATTTCTTCGTCAAACGTGTGACGACCGCGCGTCGGATTCGCCGTGCCTGCGCGTCCTGAATAAGTGTCACTAAACTAAACTCATGCGTTTGTCTTGCGACCTCAAAATCGTGCGTCTGGTCTGCGGTCTCCGTCTGACGCAGTGGATTGTGACCAAGACTTTTCCAATGTTTCGAACTAAACAAAAATTGTGTATAGGATAATGGGCAGTTAATGTTGTACGTTTGTGTGCAATATTGTTAGACGAGTTGTTGTTAAATTAAACATTACACATAGCAGGTATCATTTGCTAACACAAACGAATCATTATTTTAACTGTTTTATTTCCTCTTCGAATAGTTTTATGATACCCACAACATTAAAAACCAACCACATTGTCATTCGAAAATCGATGTACGTTGACAGAAACATGTCGAATAGTGTATTCCATTCATCGTTTGATACTCTAGCAAACTCAAGCTACGTGCGCAAAACCAATCTCTCACCAGTCGCTGTTCTCACTATCAGAGGGGGTAGTCAAGATGGCGACGTCCATGCAGAGGCAGGTATTTTTCGCCGTTTAATAACCTTTATTACTTGTATTAATGTGTTAAATGCCGCTCACTTTCCAGTAATATCAGCAAAAGTTAGTAACATTTATTTCGTATTAATATTTACTCTATATCTCGACTTACTCGATGCGAAATTTCTTAGCGGGATGACCTTATTACAGCTCCCTTAAGAAAATTCGCGGGGAATAAAGTCGATATATAAACCGAATTTTAATACGAAATTAACGCTTATCACCTTTTAACTGAAATAGCGGGAAGTGAGCGTCATTTAAAAACTAAACAAATAACTTGTGCATCACCAACATTATAATTTCTATGCCGCTTTATGTTATTAATTGAAACAGCATTTGCAAATTATTAGACATCAGTGGTCTGTACAAGTATTACAACAATTATACCGACTCACCAAGGCATAATACTGACATTACAATCAATGAAAAGTAATTTAACAGGGTTGCTTACAAAGATCCTGAAGTGTAAGTGTTAAAATGTTGATTATAAGAACGTCTCTCCTGATAGTTTTTCTGGAGTTTTATTATTCAAATATATAAAAATTAGCTATGTCTTGATACGCTCTTTAGTGTTTAACAGTCTTTTTTTAGAACCCTATGAGCGTAAGTATTCTTTTAAATTGTTTGATATTCAGTTAAAACAATGTATCATGCAATTTACTGCATATGAACAAAACACAAAGTAATTTAGTAACTCCCCATAATGTGAACTACGTTGTTGTCAGTGTTCAATGAATTCATCGCTATTTGGAATGAGAAACAAAAGATATGTATATTCGACAAGCGTTTTCGCTACAATCGATTTATCAAAACATAAACCGTGGGTAATTTATGTTATTGGCAAGTCGTTATAAAAGCGTTACAGTTTGCAATCGCAGAAAAAAAAACAGACTTATCCCGTGCGTAGAGACAACGGCTGCTGATTTTGATAATGATAACGGAAGCTCAGCACTTAATAAATAGTTCATTCTAATGATATCTATACGTGCTTTCAGAGAAAGACAGGTGTAGTTAATTGACTGGTTATTCAGGTAACTGTATAACTCAAGGTTTAAACTGTTTATTTTTGAGTAAATAATAGCACGCAAACTATTTTGGTATGTTCAACCAAAATTAACCTGGTAAGGAAGATACTATGGTTTGATGCGTTACAATTTATAAATTGTATTATAACTATAAAAAATACATCACACAAAAGTATTGTGTTTCAGCGAAAAAGAATTGATTACATATTATATGGTTTACAAAGTGCCAAATAAGTCAAGAAGGAATTGTAACAATAAATATGTGTTTCATGTGCAGATATTCAATTCATACAGAGTATTTTAAGGATGAATAAGGTGTAACGTACGTTTTGCATACAGTGCATTCATTTATTTAAAACAATGAAAGTAATAAGAAGGCACATTTTATGCACAAAACTAGATCTACAGCTAAATTATAAATGCTCGCATTCCAATTATATAAACAACGATCTTCCGCATTTGGTTTTCTTTAGTTATTTAAATCATTTCTAAACTGATATGCAGGAATGTAATATAACCTAACATTAATATCTCTATATCCCGATCTCAGATAAAATCTTGTTTGGAAATAAACATTTATTTGTTTTCCTAGTCGAATTTCAAATATTTGTTTCTAGTGTACCAGGGAAATATTATATTATATGGTTGCAGGTTATTGATCTCAAATTCGCTAGAGGCCTTCCTTGCCACACGCATTTTCAGCAAACTAATTTAAATAAACACAGATAAAGAAAGATCTCTACAGATATAGTGTGGTGAAAACGTTTAAGTTTACAAGTCGTTGTGACCTTCACCTCTTACTGATTTACCTCATAAGGTTTCATATTTTCAGATAAATTCCTTCTTTGTGCTATATCAAGTTTTCAGTGTTTGATGTCAATTACCACCACGACGAATCTACTTTTCAATATATCACCATTCATGATTGGAGAGATAAGGTCATAACCGTTTTAAAAAACAAGAGCATAAAAAATCAATATAATGGTAACTCACTATATGTACCTTAAAAATAACACGAAATGTGCCGGCATCGAGGCTGCAAATTTGAGCATTAACAAAACAAAAGATGGCTAGAAATCACTATTTTGATAAAATGCCAACACAGGGATTATTATTATTTACACATATACCTTCAAAAAGGTACCAAACACGTAATTGAGACTGCAGTTTAAGCAGTATATGTATCATGAATTCAACCATTAGTGCTTATTATGCACCACTGACTGCAATGTATCCTTTGTGTAAGGACTTTCGGTTTTCGCATATGTTGCTCTAATCGACAGACTTCTTCCATTCTTCCGTTTCTCTCGTGTAACCTAGATACCAATCATTCAAATTCGGTTGATCGCAGGTCAACGCGTTATAGACCAATCCACGGACTGGTCCAAAGCTTTACCCCACTTCTTCGAATGGATGGGGGGGGCATAACACTTGTAACTTATGAAAGAAATTCTATCAATATTGGTGAAGACAGAATGACAAATAATGCAATTCATCAACCAATGTATTCAACAAGAACGAATTGCTGTTAATGTGAAGATTAAATAACAGGATGCCGTAAACAGAATGAGCAAATATGTTAATTGCAAATGTCAATCTGGTCTGTATTGTTTGTTGGCAATCAAACAGATGCTAACGTATGATTTTGCACCGAATTGGTAACAGCAGGCTTAATAGTACTGGTTAGAACCTGGTCTTTTTAAATCGCGCAGTCATAATATATAAATGTGACATGTAAATGGAAGCCAGAACTTATGCGATGTTAGTCTATGGTCTATGTGAGTAGGACTTTATTGCACAACGATCATATATAATATAACCAGTTAACAGCTTGGAACAAAACACGTTGTTGTTGTTATTGCCGTGAGGTGTGTTATCCAAAACAAACAACAACATAATGATGAATAATTACAGAGAGTGGGTTGCAGAGAAATGCGGACAGAGCTTACAACACTGGGTAAACAGGATGCGCAGTCAATAAACTTGGTTAATTGCAAATTTCAATGTTGTCTTGGATGTTTAGTGAACATGCACAATACTACTGCATACATGTTAACATCGTTTATTTTAAAATCTAAGCGATGTCTTTTTTTGTTATTGCATTGAGCGCGTTGGTTATAGAGGTTTGACGAATGCCCTCTCATCGCTTGGTTAAATTATATTTCTACAATACTTTTCCATTTATTTTCTGAGTTTTTCCATGCTTGACCTGTGTAAAGATAACGCACTAAATTAAATTATTGAGTGTCTATGTGCTGGTGCCAGCCACTTGGGGTATGGGGGAAAGTGCGATATACACAAAACGTTCCATTGCAGGGTCGTGGTGACCTAGAAGACTGCAACTGGGATTAACGTCAAATGTGCAAGAGGAGTTACTAGGTTCGGTATGAGCGGCCTGCCACCCCTGAGTTCTTGCGTCAGTGTTTTAACACTAGAGATCAGCTCATATTTATTTCTTCAAAAAGCAATTAGTGTATTCAGAATTTAATTTACAACTTGGCCTAATACGATACATAAAAGAAAACTACACTTAATCAATTGAGTTATAAATATAACGTTAGATGTTTTTAGATCGGATGGAACTTCTATAATCTAGAGATAAAAGGACGGACTGGTAAAACTATACAAACATAATAGTATTTTAATTAAATCAATTTCAACTAAACATGTTAACGGAACAACTATTACGTAAAATAAGATGGAAATTTCATTTAATTTAAATAGTTTACCCTTAAAGGCTTGATCATAAGCATGAACCCAAACACTCGACATCAATTTTGTTCAAAAACAATATTGCAATATGTTTAAACAGGACAAGTCATCATGACATCGTGGTGTTGAGTTTTAATATATATCGATACAACAAATAGTACAAGAGCATTTTGGTCATGTCAAATCTCCTTTGTATCTGTACGCTTTGATCAAAATCCACTGAGTCACGCGTATATATTAGACCAGACCCACGGTTTTGGGTTAGCAAGACCAACGCATGTGCCACATGAAACTTGTTGAAGTAACGGTTGATGCATTTGTTTTACTTGTCAAATGACTCATTTGGTCTGCGAATGATGCGTTTGACGTGCGTACATCGTGCGCCAGAAACACTGCGGTTGACAGGTCTCTGTGTGTTAATCATGCATTTTTTATACAATTTACACATGCTGGCATTGAGACTGTAGTGATACACGCTCGACAAACGCAGAATTTACAGACCAACTTGAGTCGTTTTGAAAATTAACACACGTACATCAACCTTGCGACGACCGCGCGTCCGACTAGCGGTGTATTTGCGTGTTGCATAAAGTTCATCAACCGCATGCGTTTGTCTTGCGACCTCAACGTCGTGCGTCTGGTCTGCGACAAGCGCAGTAGATTGTGATCAAGGCTTTAATTCAAAGATGTATAACACAGTAGATAGAAAAAGGTTCAGGCCATTTCATCATATGTATTATTAATCGATACAACTAGCTCGGATATTTAATAGCGTGAAGTTTCCAATTAAGAAGTACCAATGTGTCCAAATTAAAGAAAAACGCGTAATGTATAAAGGTAAGTTACTGTTGTAAAAGTGTGGTCAATATTGTTCGACGAGTTGTTCTGACTGTTAATATTAAACAAGCAGACCCCCTTGCGAACACACGCGAATAAAAACATTAGTTAAACTTTTGTATTTGATATTCGAATGGTTTAATGGTAACCAAGACATGCAAAGCCATTTGTGGCGACTATATTCGAATGACAATGTAGTTAGTCAATTTTGTTCGTTGAAATACAAATTTCAAAAAGTGTATGGCATAATCGTTCACTACTTTAGTAGTTAACAAATCAAAGTTAGCGCAGAAAGTTTCATGCCACAGTTGGAAAACAANGCTGGAACCGGATTTTGAAGGCCTTTGCAAACAGTTTGGATCCAAATGAGACGCCACAAAACGTGGCGTCTCATCAGGATCCAAACTGTTTGCTATTCTGAAAGTATTCTTGGGAAAAAAATCGAAGAAAATGCTAATTTTAGAAATTTAGCAGACAACATTTTAGCAGACGACAAATTTCCCAGCATGCAAAGGGTTAAGGGGTGCCATTTAACAGTTTAAAGAGCTACACAATAAAAACAACAGAAGATATGATCGTATCTACAAATAAAAGAGTCAACTACAATAATTTATCACTTGTGTAACGAAACATAACTTTGTTAATTTAAATTTCTGTTGTGTCTCGTCATTTGGAAATGTTATGGCAACTACCTTCTACACAATTGATAGTTCCTTATATATTTGTTCTATTAAAATGCACAACAGTGCAATTTCCCGAGCACAACGTTTTCATTTAATTACTTTCTTAGCTTATTTGCAGTATATCTTTGTTTATTCCGTACTTAACTGTAAAGCATATAAAAATAGTAATTAGCGCCATTATTTATAATCCTGTTATAAACTTCCAATAATGTTCTTTTCACTAAAGGTCTCAATACATTATTCAATAGCATGTACTAAGCGAATGAAGTGAATGTTATTTTTTATAACCAACATAAAATGAACCCGCAGCTAAGTGGTATACAGTGTTTGGTTAGTAAACACTATTTCATTACAGAGAAATATGTTGTTGTTGTTGTTTTCTGATAAGATTTTAATATGAACGTATCAATTAGTATTAGTAACTATCTGCATACTGCATAAATATTTCAACAGACAACCGATGAACGACTTTTTTTTAAATACTTGTACTCTTGACATATTAAGGAAACAATCAAATAATGGCAATGCACGTAGAGAATATTACATGACTGTGGTGTTCCGGTGGTTTTGAATCGAACGAGTTGATAGGGTAATGTTGTATACTTCGAACCCGCAGGGGAGGTGTAATGCATGTAAAACAATCTACGAGTGCGATACAACACAATATGTATAGTAAGTAACCGATTGCCTTCGAGGTAGCCGCGTATATATCATATTTTAAAAAAGGACACCGCATAATAAAATACATTGTTAATTTGTTAATAGCGTAGAAGTTACTGAACTTATGCATAAAAAAGTACGTTTTGTTACTTGAAAGAAACTTAAATGGCATTTTCGGTGTAAAAATACTGACTGCAACGCCTTTTGCTATTTGATCGGTGCAAAACATGTGATATAGAATATAATAAGTTATCTACTATAATCACAAATAGTGCTTTTTGAAATGAAACTGTCAAACAAATATTTATTTTATTGTATAATTGGAATTTATTCCCGAATACACGGTTGTTTGCGTTTGGCATTGTTGAATTAAAAAAAAATCCTTTCTGAATAAAAAAACAAACAGTGGATGAGAAAGGAAACGATGTGGTCATTGTAATTCGTGCATCACACAACAAGGATTATAAGAGTTTTTGTTAAACGTCAGAGAACGTGATTTCAATTAACCAATAATGTTCGGCGTGTCTAATTCCAAAAGCAGAAGCCCGGTGAATGATGTAGTCCTCTCGAAATCTTCACCATGAATGTTCGGGAAACCATTGTAGTGAGAAATCCACACCTTATCCCCAGCGGTCAGGCGTCAGGCGTTACCCCCTTGGCTGTCGAAACCGTCAATCGAACTCTCAGCAACTGCCCCGAAGTATAGTTTGAATCTTCAATAAACTCTCTGAAATCAGTCTAAGTGTATGGTGTGTTCCTTAAGACGAGTGAATGGTTGAATTATATTCCTATGTAGATAAGTAGAACGCAATGTTTTGGTGTTGTTGTTTTCAATTCAACAAACGATAAGCATAAATAAGGATGGTTCAAACAGGCAGAATGGTTGTGTTACTTGAAGCAGTATACGTGAACATAGCAGCATATACATGTATCGCCAATATTCCATCGGCGTGGCTAGATAATTGCATTATAAATTAACATACCTAAACAAAGCATATTACTTTATATTTCACTTTCCAATAAGCCTCAGGGCAACAAAATACATTACCTGGTGCCGTCCGTTAACGACGAGTTTTACCCACACGTCATATGCACCAATTCCTGGCATCTTCCTCGCAGTTACTGCCCAGTAAAACACATACATGCCATGGACTGGCGCTCGGAAAATTCCTGAAAAGACACGTGAAAAAAAACATATTAAACATTGAGACATAAGTCTTTCACTTTAAGTTAATAATTATGGGTATTATGAATTGAATGACACTATAGCTAATATATAAACACCCATTAATAATTTAGGTATTTTTCATCGCTTTGCAATTCGGCTCTTAGCCCTCAGATGGGGAGGAAAATACCGTTATTTTTGGTATTTTGGTTGAGATTTTCCAAGAAGGGTATATTTAAGGAAATACTTCATGTATTGAAAAAATGATTCTCGTGGGATGCGGGCGTAAAAGGCTCAAGACAAGAAATAAGAAGGGTATTGTTCGAAATGAACAAACTTTTAGATAACACATTTAATTAAAAAGAATGAATCAATCTTACCAGTATTGTTATTGTATCCGTTGCCTTTATTCAGGAGCAGTTTATTGTACTGGACAGCCTGTTCAACGCCAAGTTGAGGCACACTATCGAGGTATGCAGTAAAGGCAATCGGTGCACCGCTGAGGTGTTCGCGACGGACTGAAATACGTGTTTAGGCCTTGTTAAGCTTACGCTCATGAATGCATGTTGACCTTAACAACTTAACATCATCATGGCTAGCACAATACGTATTAAAAGGTTATATCAAGAAATTCGCAATTTTCTAAAGCAGATGTTTTGTTAATATTCAATAAAGACGCCAACTGCATCTACAATCGTTTAATCTTTATGAACCGTGATTGTAGTTAATAATATACTTCTTACCCGTTTCGCGTTTATTCTTACTGGTGTTCGGCAGAAACATACTTTGCTTATAGGACACGGGAATCTCATTTCGAACCTTATTCGAGTTCACCCCTTGGTTACAAGTCTCGATCGTTGATTCTGCAATGTTCAGGCGCTTTGACAGATGTTTCATATCTTCCCTGAGCTGCGCGTCCGTATTTTGTAGCTGCTCATTCGTGTCTTTTAGGGCTGTTATGGTCTCCATTAACTCTCGCTCGTTTATTTCCAACTGTTGTATCCGCCGCTGCATTTCTTGCATATTGTCAAGAATATTTGCCATCCGATGTTCCGAGTCCAAGGAATGTACAGTCAGCAAATGTATACATAAAAATGCGATTGTACACGAAGAAACAATTGTGTTTTTCATCCTGCCGTGACAAATACAGCCTGAGAAGTGTTAGTTAGATCTTCAACATAGATAAGAAAGTGCGATAAGAGGATCTCGTTCTGTCTGGTGACATCCTCGTGAACTTCTACAGTGTCTGTTCTGACATTCTACATAATAATTCAGTATAATTATCAGCAATTTTTCAAAGATATGTTTCTTTTTATCATTGATTGGAATTGGTTTATAATATCTAAAGAAATGACGTGTGAGTCATCGTTTAAGGGTACACTGCTTAGAGAATATATTTATATGGAATTGATAAGTGGCATAAACATGACCAAAGCAATTGTCTGTTTGTGAAGCGATTTCAGCGTACCATCAATACACTTTTTTTGAAAACAACGCATCTAACATTTTATCGCTTCATTCTTGTCTGTGAAAATATTAAATATACAACTGTGTAGTTACACTCAATTATGAATGCCCGATAATTGGAAAGAAATATGTAACCATGAATTACAATTGCACTATTATAACCAAAGAAATCTTCTAGTCAGGGTGTTAACGCGTATAATAAGCCAGTGAGCTAATAATAATGATTAATACTTGAGGAGGTTTTGTACTGATAGAATCTGTTAATTTGCCTTTTATAATTGGTTGTGATGGGAAACTACGCAGTATAATCGTGTGCCGGAAATCAAGGAGACAGCAGAGAATTGCTTCTATTCGGTAAACATACATTTTGTACAATTTTATTATACATTTTTGCCCAGTACTGAACTACTTTTAGTACTGAAAAAATGCAATGTGTTACAATACTGCAAATAAATCAAACGAAGGTAACATTAAATGTTACATATTGAGAACATCATCATTTGTATCATTTTCATAAGTTACTTAACATTGTTCACAATTTGTTTTGAAACCCCAATATATACATACTTAAAATAGTAATGAATAATAAAAAAGGGGGGGGGGACAAATGAAGAAATAGTTTATATTGGACATTTTAACAGGCCCAAAAAACACATTGAACTTTAAATGAAATACAAATGTGCTATAGTCGGTGATACGATAAGAGTCATGACATGTACGGAAACATATTGCGTCTATTCATTTAGCACCAAGCGTGTACAAACCTAAAGAATATAAAAAGCATTTCTTTCACACGAAACGATTTTCAATGGAATATATGTAATTCTCAATAGCTAATGCCCTTTACATACATTGATTTATTGTATGTGGAATGGGCCTTAAGTTTCTATTTCATAATCAACAAATATATAAATCATGGTATTTTGCGTTAATAATTCACGTGTGCAATGATAGGTATGTTAAATTCATGACACAAAAGCTAGCAAATCATACTGATCTATGAGATTATTCAAGTGCAAATGGTTACCTGAGACTCGTTTAAACAAGTATATCATTATTAAACTTTGCTAACAGCGTTGTAAATCCGTATCAGTTATATATTGTTATTGCCTGTCATTATTCGCATAGACAGTGTTCTTTTATGTCTTGTACAATTGTGAAAATGTCAGCAGTTAAGCATAATCCATCGCTTGTTTCTTCAACTTTCAGTTGATGAAGCTCGTTAAAAACAGTCAAATGAACACAATGGTCAATTTTTACATTTTTCATTCTTCATTGTCAATTGTTAAAGGTACTTGTTCACATATTTTCGTATTTTTGAAAATGTCTTGAAATAAGAATACTAACAGCATGTCCCCTTCAATCTTAATATATTTAACTAATTTAAATATTATCCCTCTCTTTGAAAAACTTGATCACATACGGCAGCAAACAACCTGTTTCACACCAGAATGCGCAAAGTGAAATACACGCGTTTTGTTTGTTTATTTTTAAGAAGAGAGGCATCCATGAAGATAAAAAACGATGTTATCTGGATATGTACTAGATTTATCATAATTACATGATGTATTATACGTCTGCACATCGACATAATATATCAAAAACGTGAGAAACTGCATTTACACAGATAAACATCATTCTGAATTGCTGATCTGTTTTATTGTCGAATTGGCCGTCGACTCTTAACAAAATAATGTTGGTAAATAGAAGCAGCATTTTCGGACAGGTCTTAAAATAATTATTGGTGAATTTGAATTCAAATGAAACCATGTAAGTGAAATATAGTATATATCAAGTATACATACACACAAATCAGTAGTTTTAGATGTTGTATCATCATTCCAACCTAATTCATGTTAAACATATATTACATTTCCTATTCCAAAAGTGGACTTTCTTCTCTTTATTTACTTCTTTCACTGGCTCATTTTCTGCAACAGATGGGTAACGCCGTCACTTTAGAGTATTTATGCCAATGCGATATGTGTTTAACAAACCTATGAACACAATCAAATCACTACATACAAATTATGAAACATTTAAGTCGTACATAAACAAAGCTTGGCCTATTGGTTAATTTCAATAATTAATTATTCAGAAGGACGTGTTGTATTAATGATGATTTCAGATTGTTATACTCTTGAGTACATGCGCATGTAACTGTTAATTATAAAATTACTTGTTAATTACTCACATTAGAATCTCTATGTCGCTTTCTGTTATTCATTGAAATAGCATTGGCAAAGTATTAGACATAAGTGGTCTGTACACGTGTTACAACAACTATACCGACTCACCCAGGCATAATACTTACATTACAATCAACTCACCCAGGCATAACTACATAATGATGAATTATAACAGAGAGTGGGTTGCAGCGAAATAAGAACAGAGCTCACAAAACTGTGTAAACAGGATGCGCAGTCAATTAACATGCTAAAAACTAGGTTAATTGCAAATGCCAATGTTGTCTTGGATGATTAAGTAAGTAGTGAACATGCTCTATATAACCACAGACAAGGCAACATCGTTGATTTTAAAGTCTAAGTAATGTTTGTGTTTGAACACGTTGGTTATAGACGTTTGACGTATGCCCTCTAACCGCTTGATAAAATTATAATTCTACAAGACGTTTCTATTTGTTTAACGAGTTTTCAAATACTTGACCTGTGTAAATTAACGTTCTTAATTATTAGCAATAAATCTGTGTCTGAAGAACAGATTGACTTCATGAACTTGTGGTTGTTTCCTTTTTTTGATTGGCATTCATCGAAATCAAGAAGACAATAAACACACTTAAAACTACTCGTTTACTAAAAACATATGCCTTTGACTAATTAATGTATTTTACGAAAAGGTACTTGCGACGGTTTGGTGTATACAGTGCGTCAATCGTGCGTCGGATTTGAGGTGACCTTGCGTGTTGCATAAAGTTTATCAAACGCATGCGTTTGTCCTGCGACCTCAAAATGGTGCGCCTCGTCACCATCAGCGTCTGACGCAGTGGATTGTGACCAAGACTTTAATACAAAGATGTAACTGCACAGTGAATAGGAAAAGGTGTATGGCATTTAATAAAATATACTAGTAATTGACAAAACCAGCGCGGACATGTAATAACGTTTATTTTCTTATTTATAACTACCAATGTTTCCAATTAAACGAAAGTCGTGTCACGGGTGAAGGGAAGTTACTGTTGCAAGTTTTTGTTGCATATTGTTAGATGAGTTGTTGTTTCTTTAAACATGACACATTGGAGATCTCTCTTGAGAACACACACGAATCATTAAGAATACTTCTTCAATGCTTTTGCGATTTGGACAGTACAAGCTTGCATGGAGAACTACCTTGGATTGAATTTCGGGCTCGTCAGGTTATGGTTGGGGGTCACTACTTCTAAAAATTAAAAACAAAACTGTTTCAACTCAATAACTTGAATTTTTGTGTATGTAGCGGACATGCAAAACTACCTTGGGATTGAGTTTGGGGCCAGCGAGAAAAATAGTGTTTGCTCAATAACGTGAGTTTTGTGTAAAGGTATCTTACATACAAACCAAGCAAGGATTATACAATTGTTTAAATTAAACAAACAAATAAACATCTGGTTTTGTGGCTTTGCAATGGTCCTTTTTAAGAAAATAAATTACAAATCGTTTTAAGAAAAACACATAACAATCCTTTGAATAAGTTCATTTAAAGAGACTCAACGCCAGGGTTTATTCCCCTTTACAAGTGACAGTAAAATGTCTGATCAATTAAATAACTTATTTCAAAAACTGTTTTGCTTTGTGTGAGACAAGTGTATCAGATTTCAAAGAACGTTTGTTGACTTGTACAGTGGCCAAGTCGAGTTTTTGAACACGCAACATATTGGACTTCTTTAAAAGTCTGCTTCACTTAATGGAACTACCTACCCCAACATGCAAGACAACATTGACATTTGTATTTTCTAACTAACTTACTTAGTAACAACGGACTGGTTCAAAGCTTTACCCCTAGGAGGGGGTGGGGGCATAACAAACTATCATTTTTAACTTATGAATGAAATTAAATTACAATTTGAACACAGGACAATAAACAAAACAACTCATCAACCAATGAATACAACAAAAATGTATTGCTGCTACCATTGCGAAGATACGTGCTACATAAAACACCAGGACGCCGTAAACAGGATGCGCAAATATGTTATAACAAATGTCAATTTTTGTCTGTATTGTGTGTTGGCAAACAAACATACTCTTACTTATGATTTTGCACCGACTTGGTAACAGCAGTCTTTATAGTACTGGCTAGACCTTGTAGAATATATGAAAGTGATATGTGTATGAAAGCTAGAACCAAGGAAATGTCAGTGTATGGTCTATGTGAGAAGATTTAAATAGATCACATTAGAATTCAAAATTTGGAACAAAACAGGTTGTTGTGATTGCCATAAGATTTGTTGTAAATAACCATTATGGTGAATTATTACAGAGAGTGGGTAGCATCGAAATGTGAACAGAGCTTACAACACTGGGTACAAAGGATGCGCAGTCAATGAACTTGCTGCAGAATAGGTTAATTGAAAATGTCAATGTTGTCTTGCATGTTCAGGTAGGTAGTAAACAGGTACTGTTTTACTGCAGACAAAGAAAACATTGATTTTTCAAACCTAAGTGATGTTTTTGTAATTGCATTGAACGCGTTGGTTATAGACGTTCGATGCTTGCACTCTCAACGCTTGATTAAATTATATTTTTACAAGACGTTTCCATTTGTTTAAAGAGTTTTCAAATGCTTGACCCGTAAACGTAACGTACTAAATTATTGACAACGTATCTGCTTGCACCAGCCAGTTTGGTGATAGGAGACATTGCGAGATACAGAAAACGTTCCATTGCATGGTTATGGTGACCTCATAGACTGCATCTGGGTTTAACGTCTCATGCGAACTACGAGTTACTAGGGTCGAGTAGAGTGGACTTTGACCCCTGAGTTCTAGCACCAGTGTTTTACCAATACTCAGTTATCTAAGACAATGTGGTGTAAGTGATCGTTTAAGGGAACACTACTTGGAGTTATACCTATATGCAATTAATAAGGAGCATTAATAGAAAACGAAGCAATGTTCTGATGGTGAAGATACTTTAGAATACTTACTTTGGATATCTAGCATCCCACATGTTAGCACGTGTGCCTTGTCTGTAAAAATATAAAAAGCCCAACTGTGCAGTAAGACTCAATTATGAATATCCGCCACTGTGAAGAAATATGTAACTAAGAATGACAATTGCATTATTAGACCGCATGAAATTGTATTGACAGGGTGTAAAATAAGCCAGTGAGTTTTGTAATCATTACAGGTATGGCGTATTACAGACAAATAATAATGATACTTCAGAAGGTCGTCTCGTGCTGATATGGGCCGTTCAGTTGCCTTTTAGGATCAGTTTTGATGTGAAACTGTGCAGTATAATCGTCTGCCAGAAATGAAGGAATAGTTTGCCCTGCATTTCAGACAGCAGAGAATTGCTTCTATTCGATGAAACCTTTTTTGTCGGAAGCCACTTTATAATATGAATTAAGATAGTGTTACCTCTATTTTAGTATTTTATAACATGGGATATTTAAACAGACATTTTGTAAAATTCATAAAACAGTTTTGACCAATAATGAACGTCTTTTTTAGAACAAATGAATTGCGTGCAAATATATCAAACGGATATTAAATTAACTGTTACATTTTGATAACACCATCATTTACATCATTTTTAGAAATACCCGATCGTTCGTTTTGAAACCGTTATATCGACATATTCAAAATAAAAATAAACAAAAAATGGAGGAAAATGAAGCAATCTGGTCAGCTGTACATCTTACCAGGCCCAAAATCTAAACTGTAAAAAATACAAATTGATATTTTTGGTGATACTTTAACAGTTATGACATGTACGGGTTCATTATTTGTATATTCCTTAGCAATTAGCGTATACGAACCTGAATAATATTCAATGCATTTCTTTCGTACGAAACGATTTTCAGTGGAATAGTCGTAATTATTTATAGCCAATGCCCTTTAAAAGTACATAATTTATTTAATGTGGAATATATATATAATATAATATTAATATATATCATGTTATTTAGCGTTAATAAATCTCGTATGTGAGGGCAGGAATGCTAAATTGATGACCAAAAAGCTAGCAAATCATGCTGATCTATGAGATTCTATAAGTGATATGCTTACCTAAAACTCGTTCAAAACAAGTATATCATTATTCAACTTTGCAAACAGGCTTGGAAATCCGTATATGTTATGAAGAGTGTTATCGCGTGACATTTTTTCCATGGACAGTGTTCATTAATGTTTGGTACCATTTAGAAAATGTGAACCGTTAAGTGCCATCTATCGCTTGTCAGTTCAATCATCGTTAGCGGAAGCTAGTTAAATAAAAAACAGTCAATAGAACAAATTGGTCATTTTTCATATTCTGCATCGTCAAGTGTTAAAGCTACTTGTTTACAGCTTTTCGGGTCTTTTTAATGTCTTGAAATTAATATACTAAAAATCTAGTATATTTGGAATAGTTTGAAATAATTAAAATAACAAGGAAAAACAAACGACATAAACATATACCGACCCCGAGTTATGAACACGATATCATTAGAAAAAAGTGTATGCTATACCACTAGGCTACGCCGGCTTTTGATTGTGAATGGTTATTCAAAGCTTTCTCGGAAATAACCGTTTTTACTAAATAATCGATGAAAAACGTTACAATCACTTTATTATTTTATTTTGCTTGTTTGAATAGAACTCATTCATTTTTGTGTCTGACATTGTCTTAACGATCTCTTCAATATATCAGTGTTCCTACTGATATATATATGTTTGTAGAGAGGTTTTGCATTGTTTTTAAACTGTTTATACATACCTTCATTTAAGGGGAAATCAAGTCATCGCCATTTGGAATGAGAAATAAATATATGTACATCTGACAATCGTTTTCAATTCAAGCGATTTCTCAAAAAAATAAATAACTCGTGCCAATGAATTTTATTTGCAAGTCGTTTTAAACGAGTTACATTTTGAAATCGCAGATTAACAGACTCACTCCGTGCTAGACAAAACGGCTCCTGATTTTAATAACGATAACGGAAGCTCAGCAATTAAGAATTTCAGACTATTAGTGTCAATAAGCGCTTTCAGAAAAAAGACAGGTGTAGTTAATTGACTGGTTTATTTAGGTAACTGTATAACTCAAGGTTTGAACCGTTTATTTTTAGGAAATAATATCATCCAACGCTTTTGGTATGCTGTTACAAAATTAACCAAGTCAGAAAGGTAATACATATGATTTGAGGCGTAACAGTTTCTTTAAATGTATTATTAATATTTAACATTGCATCAAACAAAACAGTATTGTATTATAGTGAAAAAGAATTGATCACATATTATAAAGTTTACAAAATGCGAAAGGAATCAAGCAGACATGTTAACAACTATGTGTGCATGTGCAGATATTCAATTAATGCAGAGGATGAATGAGGTTTAAAATAAGTTTTACATACACTGAATGTATTTATTTCATAAAACGAAAGTAATAAGATGGCAAGTTTTATGCACAAACTAGATCTACAGCTAAAATCCCAATGCTCACTTGTCAATAATAAAAACAACAGTCTCCTTCACTTTGTCTACATATTTAGATATGTGGGAATTCGATATAATCAAACATTATTAGCTCTATAGATAGAGACCAGCTCAAATCTCGTTGGAAATCAAAGTTGTTTTCTAAGTCGAGTTAAAAATATATGTTTCTTGGTACGACGGAAATAATATATGATATGGTGGCAAGTTACTGAACTCAAATTCGCTAGAGGCCTTCCTTGCCACAAGTATCACCAGCATATTTATTTAAATGATCATATAATAAGTAATCAACACATATTGTTTGTACAACAAATATTTCAGTTTACAAGCCTCTGTGACCTTCACCTCTTACTGATTAATCTGAGAAGGTTACACATTCTCAGATAAAGTATTTCCTTTTTCTATATAAAGTTTGCGGTGTTTGATGTCAATTATCACCATGACGAATCTCTTTTCAATATATCACCATTCATGATTGGAAAGATAAGGTCATAATCGTTTTAAAAAGAGCATTAAATAAATAATATAATGCTAACTCAATATATTAACCTTAAAACGCAGAAATGTGCCGGAATCGAAGATTCCATTTTGAGCAAGGAACAAAACAAAAAATGGCTAGTATAGACTATTCCAATAAAATGCCAACAAAGGGATTATTACTGCTTACACATAAACCTTCAAATAGATACCAAACACATCTTTAAGACTGCAGTGTAAACAGTATAATTATCATGAACTCAACCATAGGTGCTTATTATGCACCGATTACTGCAATGTAGCTTTGTGTAAGGACTTTTTGCATAAGTAACCCTAATCGACAGGCTTCTTCAATTCTTCTGTTCCTCTCGAGTAACCTACATACCAATCATACAAATTCGGTTGATCGTAGGTCAACGCGTAATAGACCAATCTCCAACCCACAGACTGGTCCAAAGCTGCTATACCCCCACTTCTTCGAATGGGTGGGTGGCATAACAAATAATCACTTGTAGTTTATGAAAGAAATTCCATCAATATTGGTGAAGACAGAATGACAAACAATGCAATTCGTCAACCAATGTTTCAACAAAAACGTAGTTATTGTGAAGATACAATACCAGGACGCCGTAACCACACAGGATGCTAATATGTTAATTACAAATGTATATTTGGTGTGTGTTGTTTGTTGGCAAACCAACAGATGCTAACGTATGATTGTGCACCGAATTGGTCACAGCATGCTTTATATAACTGGGTAGAACCTTGATCTTTATTTGACCATCTGTGAATATATTGTGCTGATATATGTGTATACTCATGGGCTTAAAGCCTTATGTATGTTCAAATAAACTATATCGCGCAGGCATAATATATAAATGCGACGTTTGTATGGAAGCCAGACCCGATGCGATATAAGTGTCAGGTCTATGTGAGTCGGACTGCATCGTATAACGATCAAATACAATATAAGCAGATACCAGCTTGGAACAAAACAGCTTGTTGTGATTGCCATGAGCTTTGTTAGCCAAAACAAACAACAGCATAATGATGAATTATTACAGAGAGTGGGTTGCAGCGAAATGTGAACAGAGCTCTCAACACTTTGTAAACAGGATGCGCAGTCAACTTGCTGCCGACTAGGTTAATTACAAATCTCAATGTTGTCTTGGATGATTAGGTAGGTAGTGAACATGCACTCTATACTGTAGACATGAAAACTTCGTTGACTTTAAAATCTAAGTGATGTTTTTTGTAATTGCATTAAGCGCGTTGGTTAAAGAGGTTTGACGTTTGCGCACTTGTCGCTTGATCGAAGTATATTTCTACAAGACGTTTCCATTGTTTAATGCTAGTCCCGTGTAACGGTAACGCACTTAATTATTGAACATTTATCTGCGGCGGAAGCCACTTGTGATATGGGGGGAAGTGCGAGATACAGAAAACTTTCCATTACCGGGTCGTGTTGACCTAGTAGACTGTAACTCGGTTTAACGGCAAAAGTGCAAGATAAGTAACTAGGTTCGGTTTTAGCGGCCTGCGACCCCTGAGTTCGTGCGCCAGTGTTTTACCACTATTTATCAGCTCATTTATGTCTTCATAAGGCAAACATACGTTATTGTATTCACAATTTAATGCAAAACTTGGGCTTATACGATACGTGAAAAAAACTACATCCAATAACTTGATAATATACAAATGGTGATACATTTATTTATAAAAAATATCGTTATATTTGTTAAGGTCGGATGGAACTTCTATTATCTAGAGATAAAGGACGGATTGCTAAAAATATCCATTAATAATAGTATGTTAATTAATCCAATTTCAACTGAACATGTTAACGGAACAACTATTACGTAAAATAACATGGTAATTACATTCAATTTAAACATTTCGCCCTTAAAGGTTTGATCTAAATCATAAACCCAATCACACGACAGCTTAATGTTGTTCAAAAACAATATGACAATATGTTAAAAACAGGACATGTCATCATGACATCGTGGGGTTGAGTTTTTCAATATATCAATACATCAAATTAAATACAACAGCATTTTGGTCATGTCAAATCGTTTCTATGTGTACTCTATGATCCAAACCCACTGCGTCACGCGTATATATTAGACCAGACCCACGATTTTGATCACGATTTTGAGTTCGAAGACCAACGCGTGTGCCAGATGAAATATGTTGAAGTACGCATAGGCACCGTGAGGCCGACACGCGTTGACTTAACGGTTAATGCAATTGTATTACTTTCCAAATGATTAAGTTTATTATTCCTTTGATGTTCAAGAATAACACATCTTGTAAATACATTAAAGCGCAAAACAGACAGATGTGGTCGATCTTTCGGAACATAGTACGACAACTTATCTGAACGAAGATCTTGAAGAAATTTCTCCGCTGAGTGGTCAGAATGACACAAGGATGACGGCTCTTGGTCGAAACAAACTAAGTCACCATGTTACTCTTTACCCAGCTCCTTCAATAACGTGTCGATTTTGCCAAAGAGTGACATTCTTTCAGCCCATGGGCCCATTTAAACCGTATTATTTTTTTGACGACGCAGACCAATGATCCTTTCTAACATCGTATGCTTATGCCTTTTCTTCTTTATATATGACTTAAAAAATGTGTAATGCAGTTGATGTTATTTGTGGCTTTGTTTTCGAAAGAATCAATGTCCAATTATATTGTTTAAAATTTTATACCTATAGCTTCATACAACAAGATTGTCAACCTGCGTATTCCGCAATCTCCTGGCGGTTGCCGTACGATTTCTGTTTCAATCGTGCACCAGCACAAGTTAGTCGCACGATTCCCGCAAAGGATCTGACTTTGTCCACAATAACAATTTTAGTCCTCTGGCGGGGAAATTCCGTGGAGAAAAACGTGTCTGTCCAGAGACGCAAACTGTTTTTGTGATCGACGTACGATGCATGTGTTGGCACCGTGTGATTGACATGAGTTGTTCGCACGTTGATCTTACGAATGAAACAGATATACGACCACCACAAGTAGTTTTAAGTAGACGCAAGTTAACAATACGTGGATGATATGTTCTTGGATTTGAATATATAAGTATTTAAATGGGAAGTTAATTAGAGAAATGATTTATTATATCGAAAACATTGCCAGGCATACCATACAGAGCGCGATTCAGCTCTTTAAGCAGCTTTGATTGGTAGACGCCGGCTTAAAGAAAACGTTGTGACAAAACGTCTGCATGGACTGTAAGGAGAACACTAAATATCTAATGGGACACATCGACCTCTTCTTCAAACGCATGCGTTTGTCTTGCGACCTCAAACCGTGCGTCTGGTCTGTGGTCTTGGTCTGACGCAGTGGATTGCGATCAAGACTTTAATTCAAAGATGTATCTACAAAGTAGATAGATTAACGTTCATGACATTAAATCATATGTGCTAGTAATCGATCAAACTAGCTCGGATATTGTATGCGTTAAGTTACCAATTTTAAAGTAACCATGTCTCTAACTTAACGAAAGTCGTGTTAGGGATAAAGGGAAGTTACTTTCGAACGTTTATGTGCAACATTGTTAGACGAGTTGTTGTTACTTTGAAGGTCTCCCTTGCGAACACACACTAATTATTACGTTAGTTTAACTGTTTTATTTCATCTTCGAGTTGTTTAATTGTAACCTGAAATCAAACGCCATTGATAGCGACTCTATTCAAATAACCAACTACATGGTCATTCGAATATACATCGTTTAATTAATACTTTAGGTCACAATATACTAAAAGATTTTCTTACCCATTTTGCCCAATGTAAAAACAAAAACTTTAACAAAAAAATAACCTAAACATTCTGCGGGTTGAGACCCTCATAACCCTATCTTTTCCAAGCCGACTGTTTTAAAAAAGAAAAAGAAAGATCATGCGATGTGTCAGAAAGAACTCGACAAGAATCAAAGGTCACTGTCATACGGCCATCTTTGTAGCGGCTTCATTTCCGCTGAGGGAATACTGCCCAATATCAAAGTCTTGTCAACACTAATGTTTGCCTACCACACGCACAAAGAAACATTTAAAAAATAAAGTAATTACAAGTGCCCATACAGAGAATTGTGTTTGAGTCTTCAAATAAATAGTGGTGATGTTTGGA
The DNA here is from genome assembly GCA_007657795.1 of Dreissena rostriformis. Lineage (NCBI taxonomy): Eukaryota > Metazoa > Mollusca > Bivalvia > Myida > Dreissenidae > Dreissena > Dreissena rostriformis. The sequence continues at coordinate 22,520 of VMBQ01000538.1, read as the reverse complement.
GTATAGCCGAAACCGAAATATGATTCGTACGCAAGGGGATAATTGAAGTATGTTGTGGCCCGTAGATTGTTGAAATTAACGCCTTTATCATAAACTCTGTAATTTTCCAGACGTACATAAACCGACAAATGGGGGAATCTTGATATTCACTGCTTACGACCATGTATAGGTGATCAATTAATGGGAATTCATTAACATATGTAGACTTATATGGCTTTTTATACCGAGTCCTCATGGCATGTGCACATTTCTCAATTATTCACGATTGGTTGGATCCATCACTAGCCGCGTGACTTGTGTGGTATGTATTTCACAATTATATAATCAATTATATCGGAGTATAGTTATTTACAGTATTCATTTTATTTTATTAAACCCTGTAATCCCTGAATACATATTTTATAAATGTTGAGTCGATAAAATATATATATACGATGTTTGTGCTATCGGTAAGCTCCAGTAATTAATTGCTCAAAAAGAGGTGTTGTAATAATGATGACAACCAAAAGAGGTTTCAAAATGTTGACACTTGAGAAATTACTTGTTGACTACCGGCATTAACAGCTATATGTCGCTTTCTTTTTCATGGAAACAGCAACATACGAGATATAAGTTGTCTTAACAAGTAAAACAACAATTATACCAACTCACCCAGTCCTAATACTTATATGAGAATCAATTATTTAAATAATTACGAGCCATTGAACTGTGTTGCGTACAAAGATATCGAAGAGTACGTGCGTCGGGTGTTTATAAGAAATTCTCTCCTCGTAGTTTTCTGGAGTTACATTATTCTTATATATAAAATAGAAACGTATTGATAGGCCTGTAAGTGTATGACACACTTTTGTTCTCAGAAACCGTATGAGGATGAGAATACTTAAATATTCTTTGAAATTCAATTAAGAAAATGTATTAAACAATGTACCGCATATGTACACTAGACAAACTAATTTGTTGACTCACCATTATTGTTGTCAGTTTTCCAAGATTGTATCGCTATTTAAAATGAGAAACAAAAGAAATGAGCCTCGCTATGGCAAAAACTGGGCTCAATGCATGTGCGTAAACGGTCGTCCCAATTTAGCCTGTGCAGTCCGTAAAGCTTATCCGTGACGATTCTTTCTGCATTTATGGTATTTTTAGTTTCAATGAAGCCTCTTCTTAGCGAGATTCCAGTTAAGGTGGTAATTTCGTTCCTGATTTGCATGTGTGGACCGCATAGTCTAATCTGGGACGACACTTTACTAACATGCAATAATCCCCAGAGTAAGGCTCATATCTTTGTCTGACAATCGTTTTCTCATAAAATATTCCGAGCAAATATTATTTTATTTGCAATTTGTTTTTGCAGAATAACGGACTCTTCCCGTGCGTAGACAAAACGGCTCCTAACTTTGATAATGATAACGGAAGCAGGCAATTACAAAATATTTCAGCCTAAAGAGAGCAATAAGCACATTCAGAACAAGACAGGTGTGGTTGTTGGACTAATACTTCAGGTAACTGTAAAACTCACAGTTAAAATTGTTTATTGTTAGGAAATAATATCACCCAACGCTTTTGGTATGCAGTTACAAAATTTAGTAAGCTAAACTGTATAATTTGGGGCGATAGAGTTTATAAAAGGTATAATTACTATTAAACAATTAAACAATACATCATATAATATTATTATATTATACTGGAAAAAAATGATCACTGAAAAAACTATAACAATGAAGTGCCAAGAAGGGGGTTCCATTTGCTTACAAGTTTACATAAAATTGATAACAAAACACATCATGTAGACTGAGGTTAAAACTGTATATGCATCATGTACTTAATTTGGTTCTTATTATCCAACTGTCTGCAACGTAACCTTTGTATAGGAATTCCAGGTTGCGCATATGCAGCCTTCGTCGGCAGGCTTCTGTCTTTATTATGTTCCTCTGATGTAACCTACATTCCAATCATACAAATTCGGTTGATCTTACGTCAACGCGTTCTCCGGGTAAATATCAACCTATTGATTGATGCAAAGCTATACACACACTTTTTCTTCGAAGAGGGTGCATTACAAACAATCACGTGTAACTTATTAAAGTAATTCAACCAATATTTATGAAGACAGAACGACACACAATACGATTCATCAACTTCTGTATACAGCGAAAACGGGTTGCTGCAATTGCAAAAATGCAAAATACATAAGTTACCAAGAAGCTGTAATCAGGATGCGCAAATATGTTAATTACAACTTATTGGCAATCCGGCATTCTGCATTTGGTCATGTACTACATATATACAAAAGAAATATAGCCAAGAAAAATGTCAATTGTGTCTGTGTTGTTTGTTGGCAAACAAACAGACTCTAACGTATGACTGTGCACTGAATTGGGTACCACAGGTTAAATAGTGATGGCTATGCCTGGTATTGAGGTCGGGCATAGTCTGAATACATACAAGGGGCATTTGTAAGGAAGCCTCAACTAAAATAATGTCAGTGTTAGGGCTATGTGAGTAAAACTGAATAGCACAATGAAAATATATCATACAAGCAGTGTTGAACAAAACACGTTTTTAAGATTGCCATGAGGTTAGTTTTAAAAAAAGCAACATATTGATGAATGATTTCAGAGAGTGGGTTGTAGTGAAATGCGAACAGAGCTCACAACACTGATAAACAGGATACGCAGTCCATGGCCTTGCTGCAGACTATGTTAATTGAAAAGGTCAATGTTGTCTTCGATGTTTTGGTACGTAGTTACCAGGTATTATATTACTGCAGACCTGGAAACATCGTTGAGTTTAATATATAAGTGATGTTTTTGTAATTGAATTGAACACGTTGTTTATAGAAGTTCGACGCTTGCCCTCTCACCGCTTGATTAAATTATATTTTGATAAGACGTTTCTTTAAAGAATTTTCAAATGCTTGACCCGTGGAGACGTAACAAACTAAATTATTAACAATTTATCTGCTTATAGCAGCCAGTTTGATGGGATAAATCGCGAGATACAGAAACGTTACATTGCAGGAACTTGGTTACGTAATGGTGGTGAAATCTGGGTTGAACGTCGTATGCAAACTTAGAGTCACTAGGTTCGAGTAATGCGGACCCTGAGTTATATCGCCAGTGTTTTTACCACTACTCAGTTTTCTAAGACAATGTCGCGTAAGTGAGCGTTTAATGGAACACTGCTTGGAGGTTATACCTGTATGCAATTGATTAGCAGCATTAATAGAAAGCAAAGCAAAGTTCCGATTGTGAAGATACTTCAGAATACCAACACTCACTTTGGATACATAGCATCTCACATGTTAGCACTTGTGTCTTGTCTGTAAAAATATAAAAAGTCCAACTGCGCAGTAAGATTCAATTATGAATATCCGCCAACTGTAAAGAAATATGTAACTAGGAATAGCAATATCATTATTAGACCGCATGAAATTGTATGGACATGGTGTATAATAAGCCAGTGAGCTTTGTTATCATTATAGTTATGGCGTATTACAGACAAATAATAATGATACCTCATGGGGGTCTCGTGTTGATAGAGGCTGTTAATTTGCCATTCAGCATCAGTTCGAATGGGAAACTGGGCAGTATAATCGTGTGCCAGAAATCAAGTATTAGTGTTACCCTGCATTTCAGACAGCAGAAAATTGTTACTTTTCCATAAAACCTTCGTTTGTCACAAAACTTTTTTCTAAGAATTAACGCTTTTTCTTTTTTGCATTTATCATTTTATATTAAAACAGAGTTTTCGCACAATTTTATAATGCAGTGTTCCCAATACTTGACTTCTTCTCTTAGAACAAATGTCTTGCGTTTAATTAGTTCAAATAACTCAATCGGAGTTTTCGTTAACTATAATATATTGATAACACTTTCATTTGCATGATTTTTAGAAGTTACCTTATAGTTTGTGTTGAAACCCCAATACCCATATACTCAAAATAATAATAACAAACAGAACATCGTTTCTATTGTACAACTAACCAGGCCCAAAAACGCATTGAACTGTACACAAGATTCAAATTTGCTTCCCGTGCATTTTCGGTGATAAGTTAAGAGTAATGACATGTACGTGTACATATTTTGTATATTCCTTTAGCACTAAGCGTCTATGAACCTAAATAATATAAAATGCATTCCTTTTGAACTAAACGATTTGCAGTGATTAAACGTTAAATCTTAAAAGCAAATGGCTTTAAAATGCGTTAACGTATTTTTTGTGGAATCGGTTTTACGTTTCAATTTCATAATCAATAAATATACCAATCATAATCAACAAATATATAAATCATAATCAACAAATACATCAATCGTAATCAACAAATATATAAATCATGTTATTTCGCGTTAGAACATCCAGTGTGCCATGACAGGTATGTTAATTTCATGATACAAAAGCTATCATATCAAACTGATATATGAGATTCTGCAAAACGCTAACCAAAACCTCGTTCAAAACAAGTAAATCATTATTCAACTTTGCAAACAACGTTGTAAATCCGTATATGTTATATGTGTCGTGTTTTGAGAAAACTGGGCAAAATGCTTGTGCGTAAATTGTCAAACCCAGATTAGCCTGTGCTAATCAGGGACGACAATTTCCGCTTTTATGGAATATTTCGTTAATATGATGTCTCTTCTTAGCAAAAATCCAGTTTAGGCGGAAAGTGTCGTCCCGGATTAGCCTGTGCGGACTGCACAGGCTTATCTGAGATGACACTTTACGCACAATCATTTTGCCCAGTTTTCTCAGAACACGCCACAGTTTTCCTTTATGTCGAATACGAGTGTGAACATGTACAAATTCTCATCCATCGCGTGTCTGTTCAGTTATCAATTGCTGTAGAAGGTTAAAACTGTAAAATTGTCAACTAGTTCAATTTACATTCTTCTTCGTTAATGGTTAACATATTTGAAAACCCGGGATCTCTAGAAGCAAAAGGTAGCGTGATATATGAACAGACCACGCTGGATTTTACATTTAATGTTTAATTCAAACGCTATCTCGTTAATACACGTGTTTGATAAATTATCGATAAAAAGCGTTACAAATGCTTCATTATTTCTCCAATTTCGTTTTATGATTTGCAATAAACGAACATATGTTTTTACTATGTTTTTTTATTGCTTGTTTTAATATCATTCATTCATTCATGTCCGAATCTGATATTTTCTTTAAGATAACTTCAATATAAGCTTGTAAGGAGACAATTTGCATTGGTTTGAAACTGTTAATACATACGTATATTTAAGGGAAAATGTCGATGAGCCCCCTTCAATATTAATATGTTAAATTAAGGTTAATATGCTCCATCTTTTCACAAAAATAGATTACAGATAGCAGCTAAAACACACGTTTCACATCAGAATGCACAAAGTGCAATATACGCATTTAGTTTTTCACAATATTTTTTAAAGAAGAGGGAAGCCATAAACATAAGAAAGCGATGTTATCGCGATATGTGCTATAATTACCATCGTAACATAATTTATTATACATCTGCAAATCAACAGGCGGCATTACGTGTAGCACATTATAAACCGAGATAAATCACATTTGCACAAACAAATGCCATTTCTAGATTACAGTATTGTGCTAAAATAGAGCGTCGATAAATAACACATTAATGTGGGAAAATAGAAGCAACCTTTTCGAACAGGTCTTAAAATAATAATATGTGTACTTGAATACGAATGAAAATGTCTATTTTAGTCAAACGTTGTTAAAGCACAACCATACACACATCAGTAGTTTTAGATGTTCGATAATTATCCCAAACTCATTCCTGTGAAGCATATATTGCATTTACGAATTTTAAAATGAGCATTTGTTTTCTTTATCATCTCCTTTCAATGGTTCATTCACTGCAACAGACGGCTGAAGCCATCACTTTAGAGTGTGTATGCCAATGCGATATAATTTCAGTGCAGCTGTTTTCTACAAACATATGAACACACTTAAAGGCGTTGTACGAATCCTTTCGGATCAAACATCTTTTCAACAAACTGCAGGAGCACGTTACTGGAATCTTACAAACACATTTTCTTTATGATCGTTGCATCGTCTTCGGAAGTCTCAAATATAATTCACATGATTCTACAATAGCGCGGACACAGAACGCAGGATACAGGTCTTTGAACACAAATGTCTCTTAAGACTGCATCGCATCTCCTACATGGAGCACTGACCAACGTGTTGCATTCTGTTTGGAACATTCTATTTCATGACATATTTTGCATCACCCCCACCCCCAATGAACCCACTAAGTATTGCAAATAAACTGTTAGATATGCTTAACCATATTACCATTTCACAAACAATTAGCCAAATAAAGTCATAAATTTGCGCAATAATAACGACTTTGTATTTCATTTAAGATAAGAAATGACGTCATTATTTGTTGGGAGCGTTAACTATAGGACGCTCAACGCAGATGAGACCGAAACTTCATCCAGAGGATAATTGAAGTCCGTTGTGGCCCGTATATTGTATACCTTCATAATAAAGACTTCAGTTTCAACATTCAATGCATCATACACTCAACAATTGGTGCTTAATAGCAAACTGACTGCGTCGTTACCCTTGTGTAAGGATTTTCGGTGTGCGCATTTGTTACCTTAATCGACAGTTTCTTCCATTCTTCCGTTACTCTGGTGTTACCTACATACCAATCATACAAATTTGGTTAATCGTAAGTCACCGCGCTCTCGAGTAATAGACCAATCTCTTACCCCCGGACTGGTGCAAAGCTAAACCCACTACAAAGCTACTTCAATTGGGTGGGGGCATAACAAAAAATCGCTTGCAACTTATGAAAGCAATTCAACCCATATTGGTGCAGACAGAACGACAAACAATACAATTCATCAACTAATGTATGCAACAAAAACGTGTTGCTGCCATGGCGAAGATACGTGATACATCAAATACCAGGCTGCCGTAAGCAGGATGCACAAACATGGTAATGCTAAATGTCAATTGTGTCTGTGTTGTTTGTTGGCAAACAACTATTACGTATGATTTTGCACCAATTGTGTAACAGCAAGCTGTATAGTACTGGCTTGCCTTGAACCATGATAATATATAATATAAGAAGTTCACACATTTTAACAAAACAAGTTGTTGTGATTGCCCTGAGGCATTTTACAAAAGAACAACACAAACATAATGGTGAATTATTATAGAGAGTGGGTTGCAGCGAAATGCGAACAGAGCGCACAACCCTTGGTAAACAGGATGTGCAGTCAATTAACTTGCTGCATACAAGGTTAATAGCAAATGCCAATGTTGTCTTCGATGTTAAGGTGAGTGGTGAGTATGCACTATATTACTGCCGACATGGAATCATCTTTGATTTTAAAATTAAAGTGATGTTTTTGTTATTGCATTGACCACGTTGATTATATAGGTTTGACGTGTGCCCTCTAACTGCTTGTAACGTGCTTAATTATTGACAATGTTTGTGCTTGCACCAGCCAGTTTGGTTATGGGAGTAAGTGTGAGATACAGAAACCATTCCTTCACATGGTCGTGCTGACCTTGTAGACTGCACATCGGTTGAAAGTCTCATGCGAAAGACGATTTAGTGGTTCTGTAGTCCGTTCATCTAAACACATCATACATGTAGTTAACAGATAGTTTTAATGAAGAGTGCCTCTCACTGTCAGAATTTACCTAACATATAGTGCAGATCTGTTCATTCGACACAACGACACATAGTTCTTGTACAATCAACAAACAAAAATTAACGTTGCAGCATCAGCTAACATGAATTGAAGTCTAATCGTTAGCTATTTGTATCGAAAATATGACAACATGTCAATTTTTAGTTCGTTATAGTAATAGTGAAAAGCAAATATAAGCGTAGTATAAATGTACTAACCATTAATTGTCAAGAAATAAAAAAAATGCAATTGATTTCTGAATTAGAAACTTAACAATCGTTTCATTAACTACCCGATATTCTTTTTTTTTCATAACTTATGATTAAATGCCATGAAATGTATTCTCCCAACTTTATATATATACAACTTTGAATTAGAGACTTTATTTGATAGTAAATAGTAACAAAATGACTTCATGATGACATGTTCAGTGTTTAACCTAATGTAATTTGGTTTAAACAGCAGAAGTGGAAAACACGTATTTGATTTGGTTTTTAAAATATTCTTGAAAGAAGAGACCCAGCTATAAAGATAAGAACGATGTTATGTCTATTAATGTCTATATTTACGAGATCTACTAGTATTTCATAATTTTATATAAATCTGCACATCAACATTCGGCATGACATGCAGCTCATAAACAACCTAGTAAAACTACATTTGCACATATGAGCGCCATTTCTACTTTACTTTACTTAATTCTTTTTGCTGTCGCATTGGCCGTTGATTCAGCCTTTTCGAAAATAATTATTGGTGTACTTGAACTGAAATAGAACTGTCTATTAAAGTGAAACTTATTTGTAAATAAGTATACACACAAACACACACAAATACAAACAAAACAGTATTTTACGGTTTTCAATCATCATCCCAAATTCATTCCTGTGAAGCATATATTGCATTTTCGATTTTAAAATGAGCATTTGTTTTCTTTATCATCTCTTTTCGATCGTTAATTTACTGCAACAGACCGCTGACGCCCTCACTTTCGAGTGTTATGACAATGCGATATATTTTCAGTGCAGCTGTGTTCAACAAACATTTGAACACAATTAAAGGCGTTGTACGAATTCTTTCGGTTCAAACATCTTTTTAAACAAACTGCAGGGGCACGTTACTGGAATCATACAAAAACATTTTCTTAATGATCGTTGCATCGTCTTCGGAATTCTAAAATATAATTCACGTGATTCTACAACAGCGCAGACACAGAAGACAGGATACAGGTCTTTGAACACAAATGTCTCTGAAAACTGCACCGCATCTTTTACATGGAGCACGTTACCAACGAGTACGTCCGTCCGACAAGAGCCCCTTTGGCGACCGTCAAACGAGGAAAACTGGCTTGGTTTGGACACTTCATCAGGCACGACTCTCTGTGCAAGAATGTAATGCAAGGCACGCTGGAGAGAAGTCGCGGTCGAGGGATTCAGAAGAAAAGCTGCATTGACAATGTGAAAGAGTGGACGTCACTACCCATGGAGCAGCTACTCTCAGCAGCCCACAACAGACCTGACTGGCGGAGGATCTCTGTGTCGTCGTCTCTGATCCCCCCCCCCAAAAAAAACAAGGCCAGACCGGTCTCGGGAATGACAATCAAATACGACTTTGTATTTGTATTTCGATACAGAAATGACGTCATCATTTGACACGAACGTTATCTTTTTGAAGTCAAACGAAGTTGAAACCGAAACATGGTTCGTACGCCCTTGGATATTCAAAGTCTGTTGTAGCCCGTAGATTGTTGAAATTAAAGCATGTATCCACCTAGTGGTGTAATTATAATAACCTAATAGTATGTGTCCGCATTTTATGGAAACTTACGCCCTTGTATCATACACTCCTACATTCATACACTGACAAATGAAGGAAACTTGATATTCACTGTGTACGGTCTTATATTGGTAATCAATTACTAGGAATTTATTAATATAGGAAGGATAGATTTATATGGCGTTTTATAACGTGTCTCAAATGAGATATACACATTTAGCAATTATTCATGGTTGGCTGGATCATTGCGTTAAGAACAAAACAATCGAGTAAGATCTATTATTAATTTCCCTTTAATAAAACGTTCAATCACTGAATACAAATTATTAAAAATTTGAAAAGTACATGTTCCTTGTATGGGCTATATTTAAGTTTCAGTAATTAAGTGTTCAAAAGGAAGTCTTGAATTAATTATCAAAAGAGGTTTCAACATGTTAATACAAGAGATTCAATGTGAATGAGATTGTTATTGGTGAAAGAACTTTCCATTACCCGCATTTTAATCTCTATGCCGCTTTCTTTCTCATTCACACACCATTGGCAACATGTGAAACATAAGTACGTCACCATAATTCTAAAGTCGCGAATGTCAAAAATTGCAAAAATGGCACATTTGGTATCATTTTGTCGGGCTTGACGAGCTCTACACAATGCAACAAACGGCATAATGTGTACCTTTCTCTACTAAGGCACTATTGAACCCTCAACATTGGCGAAACGTGACACTTGTCTATTCATTTTAATTCTAAAATCGCGAATGTCTTTGTGTAGGATTCAGCCAATAGCATCGTCTTCTACGTACCACTAATTCAAAATACACGCAAGTCCAAAACATTGCACAAATCGACAGATTAACACAAATTATTTATTAATATAACTTTTTTTAGCAATTGTCTTGAAATTGTGCAAATTTATAGATTGCATACATCTCAACCACCTGTCAAAATTTCATAAAGATATCTTGTTTTCTAATACATGGTTTGTTATTTCAAAACTTTAGAAGCGATTTTCTCAAAATCCCTTTTTTGGACTTGCATGCATTTAGAATTAGTGCGACGTGTGGTCTGTACAAGTATTTCAACAATTATACCGACTCACCCAGGCATAATACTTACATTATAAACAATGATCTCGATACAGACGAGTCAAAAAACATGACTGTTTACAAAAATCCTGAAGTGTAAATGTTAAATAAAAAAAACTATCTGGTATTTATAAGAAATGCTCTAGTGCTTGTGTTTCTAGAGTTTCATTATACATATATGTTAAAAAGTAAGGTCTTGATGATTGGCAGTTTAATGGATGGCACACTTTTATCATAAAATACCTTATAAGCATGAGTATATTTCAATATTGGTTGATATTCAATTTAGACGATATATGAAGAAAATTACCGCATGTGATCATTATTTTATTTTATTTTATCAATTAACTAATATTGTGAAAAATGTTGTTTTAAGTTGTCCATGAATTCATCGCTATTTGGAATGAGAAACAAAATATATGTATTTCGATTTCTCAAAATATTAACCGTGGTAATTTATTTTCTTTGAAAGTGGTTTGAAAGCGTTACAGTTTGAAATTGCAGAATAACAGACTTATCCCGTGATCAGACAAAACGACACCTGCTTTTGACAGTGAAGCTCAGCAATTAAGCAATATTTCAGTCTAATGCTATCAATAAGTGCTTTCAGAAAAGACAGGTGTAGTTAATTGACTGGTAATTCAGGTAACTGTTTAATTCACAGTTCAGACTGTTAATTTTGAGCTAATAATATCAACCAATGCTTTTGCTATGCTGTTACAAAATTAACCAACTCAGTAAGGTAATATGTATGATTTTTTGGGGCGTTATAGTTCAAAAAAGGTATTTACTATTGAACAATTCATCAAATAATTCCATTGTGCTCTAGTGAAAAGAATTGATCTCATATTATATAATTTACAAAATGTCAAAGGAATCAAGAAGAAATGTTAATAATAACTATTTGTATTATGTGAAGATACTCTAGTAATGCAGAATAAACAAATGAGGAATAAGGTATAAAGTAAGNTAGATGTGGGAATTCAATACAACCTAGCATTATGAACTCTATATCTCGAGACCAGCTCATATCTCGCTTGATAATCAAAGTTTATTTTTGCTCCTAAGTCGAGTTACAAATATGTGTTTCTTGGTTACGAGCGAAATATTATATGATATGATTGCAAGTTATTGATCTCAAATTCGGTAGAGGCCTCCCTTGCCACAAGTATCACCAGCAAACTTTTTTAAATGAACATCGATAAAGCTCCCATCTGATAATGCGTGGAATAAAGTTTTAGTTAACAAGCCTCTGTGACCTTTGCCTTTTACTGATTGACCTCATAAGGTTACACATTCTGAGATAAATTCCTTCGTTGTTCTAAATAAAGTTTGCAGTGTTTGCTGTCAATTATCATTATGACGAAGCATCTTTTCAAAACATCACCATTCATGGTTGCAAAGTTAAGGCCATATCCTTTTGAACTAAAAACAGCACATACCAACTTATATGCGTTGTAACTCAAAACATTTATATTAGAAATAACACGCCAAAATGTGCCGGCATTTAGGATGCCATTTTATGAAAGACATTCAACCAATATTGGTGAAAACTAAACGACAACAATACAAGACATCAACTTATTATATAAAGTTTACAACAAAAACGTGCTGCTGTTTTTGCGAAAATATAAAAAAAAAGATTCCAGGAAGCCGTAAACAGGATGCGCAAGTATGTTAATTACAAATGTCAATTTCGTCTGTGATGTTTGTTGGCAAACAAACAAACTCGAGCGTATGATTTTGCACCGAATTGGTAACAGCAGGCTTTATAGAACTGGCTAGACCTGGTATGTATGTCGCGCGAAGTCATAATATATAAAAAGCGACATTTGTATGGAAGCCAGAACTAAACCAATGTAAGTGTCGGGTCAATGATAGTAGGACTAAATCGCTTAATTATAATAGATCATATAATCATTAAAAGTTTGGAACAAACAAGTTGGTGTGATTGACATGAGGTTTGTTATCCAAAAGAAAACAAAACATCATGATGAATTATTACAGAGAGTGGGTTGCAGAGAAATGCGAACAGAGCTCGAAACACTGGGTAAACAGGATGCGCAGTCAATGAACTTTCTGCAGACTATGTTAATTGCAAATGCCAATGTTGCCTTGCATGATTAGGTAAGTAGTGAACACACTCTATATTTTACCGCAGACATGAAAACTTCGTTGATTTTAGAATCTAAGCGATGTTTTCGTAATTGCATTATACTCGTTGGTTATAAATATTTTACGAATGCTCTCTAACCGCTTGATAAAATTATATTTCTACAATACTTTTCTATTTATTTAAATGTTTGACCCGTGTTATAGTAACGTTCTCAATTATTGAAAATGAATGTGCTTGCACCAGCCAGTTTGTCCATGGGGAAAGCGCGAGATTCAGAAAACGTTCCACTACACGGTCGTGGTGACCTAGTAGATTGCATCTAGGTTTTAACGTCTTTAATTTAAAAGTTGCTAGGTTCGGCTTGAGCGGCCTGCGACCCCTGGGTTCTTTCACCAGTGTTTTACCACTAGAGACGTCTCACTCTAAAGACGAGTTAGTAAGTTCGGATAGAGCGGCCTGCGATAAAGTTTCGTCAAACGCATGCATTTGCCTTGCGACCACAAAATCGTGCGTCTGGTCTTCTGTCTGCGTCTGACGTAGTAGATTGTGACTAAGACGTTAATTCAAAGATGTCTCTACATTGAAAATCATGGCATTAAATCATATGTACTTTATCGACAAAACTAGCTCGGCTATTTAATAATGATAAGTTTCCAATTTAGAAGTACCAATGTTTCCAAATAAAGGAGAGTCATACAACCGATAAAGGGAAGTTACTTAAAAAAGAATTTTGCAATATTATTTGACGGGTTGTTGTTACTTCAACATTACCCTTTGCAGGTCTTCCTTACGAACACACACAAATCAGTTATTTAAATGGTTTTATTTAATCTTCGAAAGTTTCAATGGTTAGCATGACATTAAAAGCCATTGGTAGCAACTCTATTCGAATGACCAACTACATTGTCATTCGAATATCGATATTCGTTGAAATAAACATTTCTGAAATTGTATGGCATCTATTGTTAAACACTTTAGCAGTTATCAAAGGGAGGCTACTCGTGCTAAGTTCGCAGAACCATACTCTCACCTGTTGTCGTTTCCTTGCTCTCGCCATAGTAAAATTACGTTTATATAAATGTATTGTAAACGTCGTGTAAAAGTTTTTCGGCGTACCTTCAGTGGCGTTGACCCAGCTTTCATCTACATGTGCCTATATTCGTCAGATAACGACAATTACTTTATCATTTCAAGTTTAAAGTTGAGCTGTATTACAAAGGTAAAAGGTCACGTTCCTTAAATTAAAGACCAGTGAATGTTTACAAGAATATCCTTCCTGATAATGTTTCTGGAGTTTCATAATTTCTATATTCAGCGGGACTTATCAACCCGAGCAACTATGTTTCCATTCCGGTTAACGACAAAAATGTATAATTTTATTTATGCCAAGGCGCAAATTCGCGAAACATCGGTGGCTTAATGTCGTTTTTTTTTCACGCGTTTTAACAGTTTTTTTTAGAGAAATGAGTCGTCTAAATCCGTTTAAACGTTTGACGCATGAAACACTTTTTTTTTAATTATAATGTTCTTGAGGTTGTCACAAAAGTGACCGATAATTCGAATCCGCTGGTCACAATATGAAGCAAGTTTGAATAACCATGTGATAGACGTTTTAAGTTGATAAGGAGCATACCATTTGCAAGTACATGTAGAATAATACAAATTACACGTGCACAAACTTCATGTAATAAGAAACCATGCACACAAGTATTCGTTAAAACGTTAACTAGGACAAGTCGGTCACTATGTATGGACGGACAGACGCCCGTCGTGAATCAAGTATACCCCCGTCGGCTTTGTTGCGGGGGTATAAATGTCAGCATCGCAATGAGCTTCGCATTTCTAGTCCTTATACACGTGTCGAAATGTACATGTTGATCGGATGGACAAAGTTACATTAAGATTCTCAAATTCAGCGTTCGAATGGAAAACCTAGTCGTTAAGGTGAGCCTGGTATAAAGAGCGTTGATCTGGTCTTTGGCGCGATTTATTTGAACATCCATTCCATCGAAATAATTCAAATATTTTAATATATCAGTTTCGATGCAAGAAAATGACGTTTTTTTCCTATATGTGTTTGTAAGAAATACATTTAATTATGTATGTTTTCAAAAGCGCTTGGTATATATATATTTTACTTTGCATTTAAATTAACTGTACATAAATTTAACAAGCATCATCAGTTATCATGTGAATAGACCATAACTCGGCTGAAATATCATTGGAACAAATGTTATTACAATTCTCACGAAGAATGGGCAAAAATATGACTTTTAGATTTTCACAAGGTTCAACTATAGCCATATGAGGAAATTTACATGTTTTTGAACTGATCGGAACCTTTTTGGAACTTGGCCAAAATATTATTATAACAAAGGTTCTGAGCAACGTTCATGAGGATTGGGCAAAATATGTGACTTCTAGTGTGTTCACGTTGTTTCACTATAGCAATTTAAGCAAAACTGCCCCGCCCTCTGGCGGTCATGTTATTCAACAGACCAGAACCATTTTCGAACTTGGCTGACATAGTATTAGAAAAATTGTTCTGAACAACAAGTTTCTTGATGATTGGAAAAAAAAGAATACCTATGGAGTGTGCATAAGGTTTCAAGATATCAATTTAAGACAAAAACAAAAATACCACGCCCCATGGCAGCTATGTTTTTCAACCGACCGGAACTATTTTCGAACTTCGCTAGGATATTAGGGATCATTAGAACACGTGTTCTAAACAAGTTTTATGACGATTGGACAACACATATTACTAGTAGGGTTTTTGACCAGATTTGTATATGGCCATATAAGGCACAAGCTACAAAGACCAAAAGATGATAAAAAGCTCACTGTTTGCACGGGTGAGGTAAAGCAGAAAGAACTAACAAGACAATATACCACAGTTATCTGCGTTTATTTACAAAGATTTTATACGTGAACCGGTGGTAGAGGTTCACTCACATACTCATAAACCTTTCACTCTCATTAAAACCATACGAGTAAAATAACACTTCAACGTACGTGTATTATTCCCTACCACATACGACGTAAACTGTAGTTTCCACTTAACCGACGTACACTTATTTTTTTACGTTGACCCTTACCTTTTTATTTGTATTTCAGGTATAGTTTACATCTGCGTTAAATCATAAAAGCATTTGTTTTCGATCGTGTTTGCTGTACACGATCAAATTGGATAAATGAACTTAAACATATCAGGAAATAAAGTTCCATTGCAATTAGGAATGTTCCCTCGTTCTGTGCAATCTGTGAGTAATGCATGTGCGTAAAGTATGGTCCCATATCAGCCTGTAAAGTCCACTCAGGCTTATCAGGGACGACTATTTCCGTATTAATGATTTTGTTTTCTTTAAATGAAGTATCTTCTTAACGAGAATCCAGTTTAAGCAGAAAATTAGCGACTAAGTAATACGATAATTGAGAACACAATAGGTTTTTTTAATTGCTGTATTGAACTGGAAAAAAAATAGACATGCTAAGATATTTAACAGGGAAAACAGCTTGAAAATGTAATAAGATGCCCATTAATATTAATTCAGTGTTAAAAAGGCTTTGCTAGTCTTTCAAATAAATATATAATAATAATATAGCTAAATATATGTTTGAAGACTTTAACAACCGGAAAAGAACTAATAACATAATAAATAGTACATTAAAGTAATATTACTTGCTGTTAGAGCATGCAGGACAATGCAGATATCATTTCGATAACAAATAATACTTATGAAGCTTGTGTAATTGTCGCTTCGTTTGAAAACCCATATTAGGGTTACATACCGTTCAGACAAAATGGCTAAACAAAGATAACGCTATTATATCTCAAAAGTACTACGGTTTAATCACCGCGAAGGCGTTCCGTGAAAATGTTCCTAAAGTTTAAACATGATGCGGGCAGGTAATTTTGCATGTTCAACTTTTATCAGATTTAAGTAAACAGTGTTTGAGGGAAGTATGCGTTCGTTTATTCGATATATCAAGCAATGCCCTTGTGTATATTTTGATTGGTGCAAATCCAATTTATTGACTTCCCACGGAGTGGTCAAGTGGTTTCATCCAAATTATCTGTAAAGGATTACGTAAACAGCGCTGGAGTAATTTTGCCCTGGTTTATCGACATGGGAAACGAATTGTTCATCTTCGTGTGTGCTCTTGTCTCTTGATATACAAATCAGATATACTCCAAATTGAGCGTTCAAGTGGTATTGAACAATTTACTTAGTCTTAAGATTTTTACAAGAACGTACTGGTTTGGTATTTAAGATAAACATAATTTACCTGTCCGCTTGTAACGTTCTGTATTTAAACCATTTGCCACAGAAATTTTAAGATAATTACTTTGTCTGGTGATTAAACAATCAGTAAACTGTGGATCGCTTGTGTTTAAACAGGATAACCATACCGGTGAAACCGCAAATATTCAAGTTTTAAGTTTGTATTTGGAACATCGGCACTCTTTTTCAATTAAAGAGTGTACATCGCATTTTCCTGTAATAGTACCATGTCAACGATCCTGCATAAAACGCCATGTCCATTTGGTACAGCAAAAAATGTCAAATCTTTTTTTAAAGTTTTAAAATAGCTGAAGAAATCACCGACTCGCTACGTTAACGTTTTGTTTGAAAATATATTTTGTTAAAAAAGAACGTATTTTTAGGAGAAAAAAATTGTAACGTTGTTATAAATTGCATCGCATTAATTAGGGAGAAGAAAATCCATTAAGAATTGTTCGTGTATTCCAACAACAAATGTCCACTCTTTCAGTCATAACAGGTTTGCTTTTGCGCTCCTTGTTTGTTAAAGAATGTGATAATGAACATTGTGGAGTAGGTTTAATGAAAAAAACGATACAAGTTTATGTTCTGCTTACAAAATGGTTTCCGTGAATCTGCAAATTNTTCCTTGGATGAGTTGTGTGATGCCCGGACACGTTTTGCCAAGGTTTATGAAAAATGGTTGTTTCTTGCCTGATCGGGCAATTTTTCAATCAATATTTCCCGATCGGGCAAGTCAAAAGGGGATTCCCCAACTTTCCCAATCGGGCAAGATCCCCGACTGTTTAAGTTCAATCAGTTGTGTGTTCATGTGTGGACTGTGACAATACACTTATGCATGTCAAACCACGTATAACCAGTATAACTACAAGTTTTTGAACACTTAAAATAAATAATTTGTTCGTCTCTGAAAGTTTAAATTCACATAGTTATTCCCTGAAAACATGTTAACTTTGACATTTCTTCATTGTCCCACTTTCACTTCAACTTACTCAGTTCCTACGGAGTGCTTGTAAACAGGAGATCAGTAAATTATTGTTCAACTGCCGTCATTATGGTTGTCAAATAAATGTTTACAAAGAATTTAACAAATTTATATTTGTTTATTTTACATTAACTGTTGTGGATTCTAAAAATAATTTGAGAGCATTTGCAAATGTTCGTAAAGATACGAAGTATTTTGGCATTTACCTTGTACAAAAAACGTGTTTTAGAACAGTAGAAAGTTGAACATAAAATACGATCTTTCATAATCGTTATTAAAAGCAAATGTCGCGTTCTTTATAAAGTCTTCGTTCAAGGGAATGAACTAAATAGAAAATTGGTTGATTCCAGAATAAGATCGTATTATTCTTTCTTTAGTGGTCATAGAAAACAACTATTTTAACGAGTATCTTCGCATATACTTTGTATGACCAGTCGTGATAAAACGATCTTAAACTTAAATCAACAAATAACCCCTTTATTATGCACTGGTATTCTCCACAACTTCACCACTTAACCTTATTGCATCTAATAAAAATTCATCTAATTTTTATAATATCCTCTCGACGGAAATACTGAATGCTTGCAGATACGTTACACCATGTATTGTAATGTTAATTGGTCATTGTATTTACAGAATGACAATGTAATAATTTGAGAGCTATCTTTCAACTCGGTATTGTGGTAGAGCTGAAACAGAAGTATCGATGTCTTTTGTGGAAACTTATTGATCAACGTCTTTGGCTACATTTAAATACCGTTCTTTCCAGTGTTGTAAATGTTTTCGTTCACTCAAAGGCGCGGTAACCTAAGTTCGAATTCAAATAAACAATTCGTATGTGAAATCACGATAATCTTTAGAACTATGATTGTTTTTATGGAATAACTTCAGCTGAATGAAAAATGTCGCTTTCACTGACATCAAGGTATGGTAACATTTGTATACTCTCTCTTTTACCGACATTTCTCCCTTGAAATGGTCGCGTTTTGGGTATAGGTGCTCTTTTACGCTTACACTGAATACGCTTATGTTTAATTCAGTACTTTTTCTATCATTGTTCGCATCGCGCATACCCGTATACTCGTACTTTTAAATGAGCCTCGCTCTCTGAAAAGGTGGTAAAATACATGTGCGTAAAGTGTCGTCCCAGATTAGCCTGTGCAGACAACACAGGCTAATCAGGGACGACACTTAACGCGTTTATTATATTTTTGTTTTAAAGGAAGACTCTTCTTGCGAATATTCAGTTTAGGCGGAAAGTGTCGTCCCTGATGAGCCTGTGCGGACTGCACAGGCTAATATAGGACGACACTTTACGCACATGCATTAAACCCCCATTTCACAGAGCGAGGCTCGTATATTTTCGTACTTATCAATTAAAAACGAGAACAAAAATAACAAATTCACAATATGGTGTTCAACCTGCGATTCATAAGACTGTATAGAAAGATGTACGTATATATGACAAATAATTCCCAGCATTTATGATAAGGTAATGGTATGGTCAGAGACTATTTAAACAACAATAAGAGCAAGAAAAAAAACACAATAAAACGTGGATACTTTGTTGAAGCTGCTGCAGGTAAGTTAAATACATAATTTTATTTGAGGCTCGCTCTGTGAAAAGGGGGTTTAATGCATGTGCGTAAAATGTAGCCCCAGATTAGCCTGTGCAGTCCGCACATGCTATTCAGGGACAACACTTTCCGCTTTTATTGTATTTTTCGTTTAAAGGAAGACTATTTTTTTACGAAAATCCACTTTAGGCGAAAAGTGTCGTCTCTGATTAGCCTGTGCGGACTGCACAGAGCGAGACTCATTTATATGAACTAATGAGCGGAACTCCATGGGTGGGGAAATGATGCCGCAAGAACCTACATTTATGTCTACTCTTTATTTCCACTTTTTAGTTATTTAACATACATCCAGTATGATGCAAAATACATTCACACATATAAACGTTAGGCTATTAGACGTTTCCATAAATTTACCCTAGCATACTACATAGCTAGTTTATGCCTTTAAGAAAACTCCCCCTTTAAATTCGTGTTGCAATTTTCTCCAGTTTTGATTTCAGAATTTTGCCTCTTTGTGTTAGTAAGTATTCCGGCACGGAATAAGCAACATCGTACTCGGTATTATCTTCAAAACAACGGAATCGTGAATACCGCCACGTGCTGTTGAATGTGAGTAAGAGTATATTTAAATATATGTATTTGATTAGTTATGTTCACTTGATTAACTTTCACATATGTTCATTACAATAATTTAACGGCGGATTTTATTTTTTAGATTTGGATATCGATCAGAAGTCATCTCAAACATCGTACGTATTATAAACCTGAGGTGTAATGAGTTGATATTAAAGACAATATTTCAATAATTGTCGAAATGACACGTATTCAAAAGATAGAAGCCGTGCGATAACACTGCAAACATAGACATGTAATGCCAATACATTTTAATGCTCTTTATTTTCGTTCTCATTTTTTTATGAAGGGTTTGAAATAGTAAACGATGGAATAACTTTGTGATATGTGAAATGGAGATATGCAATGTTATAATTTCATGTTAAGCTGTTTGGGAAAAGTCTAAAAAATTGCATGCAAAATGCAAACTTATTTTTCATTACTTGTTTATTATCATCAGAGCTTGTAAAGAACGACTCTTTAGATTAAAAAAAGAGTTTTTTTTAATTTTACCTCAGACTTGACGCCGTGTACGCATCTGAGCTTGTTTAAATATTCTATTCAATTATACTCAAATGACTTAAATATAGTGAGTTCATTCATACGAATCATACGAGTAACCTATTTGGAGGCAAAACCTTGTATCGGTATCTCCTTATTCCACAATGCACCGTATTGTTTTATCGCCGTCTTGTAGTTAATGGTTAGCTATTGTGAAAAAGTAAAGTCAAGTTTGCATATAAGTTCTGAAATTCGTGTTATATTAAATAAAAACGATCGTGAAAGATGGCTATCCGGAGTCCTTTGTCAACGAATTGCTACATCTCCTAAATGGCCTGCTGCTAGATTTTCATTAACTTTCACTCAATGATTCTTTGCTTATCTTCTTGATCTTCTTTTAAAGTGTATCAAATCGCTGCAGACCACTGAATATGTAGGTCACTACAGCAAGAATAGATTTAAACAGTGAACACGTTAAACAAACATCTGACATAACAAGCCTAAAGATTTCATATTTAGTGTCTTGCTCTGGTCCCCTAACACAATACATAAACTTATATCAATGCATATGTTAAATCGATATCCTGTTTGAATCCAACAACTCATACTGACAATGTCGTGAACTATTTTTCCCATTTCCCCTCTCCGCCCTCAAATGTGTTATCATTCGGTGACCATGCTCACTCCCACGAAAGGTACTAGTTTTCAATATTATTGTTTCCAGGGTTCAAAGTCAAGTAAAAGTTCAGGTGCAGAGCCAAGTAAAATTGTGGCAATTGGAAGTACAAACTATACTTCGATACCGAGGCTGCCATCAAAGATAGCGACAAATATGACAATATCAAAGATGATGACCTTCTATTCAAACTTAAAGCTCTTATCGGTGCTGATGAGGATATTTTACGTGTGTATGCATATCATTTACCGCTGTCCAAATGGCAACTAACTAAAATGCTGCTTTTTCATATGTTCGTCGTGTTTGAAACGGAAAATTGGTGGTGGTCAATCGAAAAACATGATAATGGAATCACTATTCAGCGCAGTTAACTTTTGTATGCTGTACTATTTACAATCCGACAGAAACCCCGTGATAAGGGCATAGAAGCGATGCTCAGCGACGAAGGAAATATGAGCGTGTTCAACCTTGTAAATACGCTGTTTCTAACTGGAGAGTTACAGAAGGAATATCATTATACCAAAAGCAACTGCAAACACTTCGCGAAAGAAATATTCAATCATGTTTCTAAAAATAAGCTCATTTTATCTGCTCATTTAACATTTTTTTCAAACATGAATGTCGGACAAAATTAGTCGTTTGACGAACTAAAGAAGCTGTTCGGATTAGAACCAATATTAAGTTCGTCCTTGATTTTTAGATCCAGATCTTAATCAATTAATTGAATTAATTAGACTAACTAACTAATTTGGAAATGTATTATAATTAAAAAAAAAATAGTGTAAATAAAAATAAAGCACACCAATGGTTTTTCTTTAAGTTATGCCATGTGATAACATGTCTGTTGTTAGGTTAAAATGAAGACATTTATATTGTTTGTATTTAACTCTAAGAAAAAGGCACAACATAGCTGCGTGCTGACACCATAGCCTGATAACGTAACCGATAGCCTTGATTTTTCTTCAGTTGCAAGTTTGAAATTATGATTTCAATTAACATGTTGATAGCCAGTTTCCAGGTTTGTTAGGTAAGATGTTTTCCCTTTTCCTTTTCACTAGAGACCTCGGGAATTCGCCATATGGGACTAAATTGTCCTTCACTCCCTTCCCATTTTCAATCGTCATTCAAAATGCATAATAATCCCTAACGCGGTATTTTATTTTTTCAAGTGCGTTGACGATTTTCGGCAGTCATAACAGCTCGCGAATGTACTTTAACTCGAACATTAACAACGCTTCACAAT
>VMBQ01000537.1:253991-307389 GCA_007657795.1 Dreissena rostriformis | reverse complement strand
CATTTAAAAATCGTATAATAAGAAATGATTTGACAGATATATTGTGAAGCGTTTTAGATTTTTACAACTGTGTAACAGACAGAAATATCCGCTATGAGAGCCAATACGTCTCATAAACACGTTATTATTGATGAAATATATTCTTTTTACACATACTTCTTGTTGAAGCAAACAAACTGAAAATCTATGAAAAAATATACCTTGGCAAAATCCAAAAAGTTTATCCGAAAATTAACAATGTTGATCTACCATCTCTGCCCTACTGTCTTAGGTTAATCTACACCATGAGTCAATATCTCATTTTCGAGCCATGTTTTTAATATCACATCAATATTTAAGTATCTATCGTGTATTTTTAACATCAAAAATTAAAATTAAAACAACTAAACCATAATAAACACCATAATAACGGACAGCGATTACCGTATGCAATTTCTTTCTTTGTTCATATCGTATGCAGTTTTCAACGTTATCTTTATTGTATGCAAATTCCGTAAGCATTTGAGACCCTTGTGTACACACCGGTCTTACTGACAATACAATAACGCAGTGACGTCACCATCTATGTATAGAACGAGGAACGAGGAACATGTCGTATTCCACAGACTGGTGTACTACTGAAGTGGTTCTGACGGTTAGCTTTTGTGGGTTATTATTCGTATGGCCAATAATCAGATATAAAGGGATAAACTGTAATAAATTGGGCCTGGGGGCAAATGCAAGGCAATACACTATACTACCTCGTGCACAATGGAATTCTCTGGTCGTACGTCTGGTCAGTCTGCTTGTCTGCCAAGAAAGAGAGCGTTGTCCTGCAACAACTGTCCCAGCAGGCATCAGCCTCCATCCGATTGGTCGCGAGCTCAACATCATGCAGCATGGTCCCGTCACATGAACGACGCAAGCCGGGTACCTCTCTGCAGGGGGGCGTGGCACCGGATGTCACTGGCACTACANCACATACTACTTGTTGAAGCAAACAAACTGAAAATCTATGAAAAAATATACCTTGGCAAAATCCAGAAAGTTTATCCGAAAATTAACAATGTTGATCTACCAATCTCTGCCCTACTGTCTTAGGTTAATCTACACCATGAGTCAATATCTCATTTTCGAGCCATGTTTTTAATATCACATCAATATTTAAGTATCTATCGTGTATTTTTAACATCAAAAATTAAAATTAAAACAACTAAACCATAATAAACACCATAATAACGGACAGCGATTACCGTATGCAATTTCCTTCTTTGTTCATATCGTATGCAGTTTTCAACGTTATCTATATTGTATGCAAATTCCGTAAGCATTTTAGTGAGACCCCCATCTACTTCCGTTCGCGGTAAATTTAACATAGACACACATTTTCGCGATCGAATTCTCGTGCAGAAAAGACGTGCTGGATAAATCGAATTTATTCGATTGGATTTGGATTAAGAAAGTATTGAATTGATACAAATGTGTACAATTAAATAAACAATAATTTGCTTTCAGAAAAAAGCTGAATCTGCCAATATTTTCCCAACAAGTTAATTCCTCTCTATTACATGTCAGTTGCCCCCTTGGTCTGTAATAAAATGATTAAAGCAATACACAAGAACAGATGTTAAATGTCCAGCAACATGTCACCTCACGACCACCTTTCCTGTATATAACAAGGAAGTCTATACCCAACACAAAATAGAACGTACAAACAAAAAGAATGAATCAACTTAAGTGTCTCAATACATGTATGCCTCTAGACTCCATATTTTCAAAGGGTATCTGGTCATTTCTCCCCCTGGTCTTTTCTTCCCCGGGACGTTTCTCCTCCTAATTCCCTAGTCTTTTCTCCTCCCAGTATATTTCATACTGGGGGTAATAATCTGCTACTTTTAACACCTCTATTGATATACTTGACTAGTCACTGATTGAATTATCAATGTTAATTCAATCACTTACCAATCAAGGGCATAATGTTCAATTATATTATGTTAAAAACCGTCTTTGCATTTATTTGAAATTGAGTATTTTTTTGTTGTATCTTTTTTTTAATATTTAAATAAAATTGATTGTGTCTTTAATCACTGGACATCAAACATTTCAATCAGTCTAAAGTACTTATAAACAGATTAAGGAAGTGTGAAAAACAATACCTTTTGATCATTCCATGAAAATTCCAGAATGATATACAATCAATTTTTATTTAATTAGATTAAATCATTTAAGTTTTGAGTCGTTAACTTATAAATTAAAACAGAAACTTAAAATAATATGTCGCTATATTACTATTTCTTTCATAGTCTTATAGACTTACAACAAAATTTAATTAAAAATAACACTACTCACTGATTATGCAATAACACCTAAATTTATTGGTATAAGTAAATTGCTCCTTCATTAACCACTCTTCATTCACATACTTCATTTTCTCCTACCTAAATGTTGGGAGGAGAAAAGTCTAGGGTTTGGGGGGAGAAAAGACCAGGGGAGAAACATCCAGGGGGAGAAAAGACCAGAAACCTTTTCAAAGCAAGGTCTGGTAACTCCTGCCCTGATCTTTTCGCACAATGAATGGACAGGATCACCCACCTAACAACTACAGACAGCTGCTTCGCAGCCTACATGAGAAGGCCTATGCTCTCTGCATTGGACTGTGAACTGCATTATCCACTGTAAAGCCATACTAAAATGTTAGTACACATTCAAAAATCGGCAGAAAGCAAATTATTTCAGGCACATGCTTGCCTATTATCAATGATGCAAACAATTACCGGTAACAAATATTTAAAATCATACAATTTGACATTAAACATATAACACAACAGTGACTCAGGCGGGTCTACATATATCCAATCGAACCCATTGATTAATTTACAAAAAACAATGGCGCTGGCTAAATAAACACATCTGTTCATTCAACAGAGTTGTTTAACATTTAAATTTATAACCATTTCACCATTCGTAGACATAAAGTGGAGGGAAACAAAACTAAATTAAAACAGAAAATCTATTGTACCCACCCCCACCCTTTACCAATTGAGGTGGTACAACCTCTGGGCGTTTGCAACTCTGGCAGCCAGCACATCCCTCACATCACATTGCTCTCACCATTATCCCTGGAGAAATCTCTCTGGCCCTGACGCTTAAATGTTGCCTCAACACTAAGCTTTTCTTCAGAACCCCACCATTTGCTTAGATAAATCCGTAATTTTGACTGCTGGGACCGCTCCCAACGGCGAGAACTAGATGGTCGCCACCCTTCAGAATCAGGTTGACAGGTCTTTGAGCTCCATTGACCTGCAAGCTGTCAACTGGGACGATGCCATATCCATTTGCATACTACCGGCAGTCTACCGCTGAGACGCCTTAACCGGATGCACTGTCATCCACAGAGACTCCAGCCGGATCCGCATTTCCGGCGGTCGGGATAGCCTTATCACCAGCAGCCATTTTGGCCATTTCTCTTACAGCCTGATCAGCTGCCTTCCTGTTGGCTACTTCTGCCGCCCCCTATAAGCCGCCATCTCTCTAGCCGCCTTTTGGCTGCCTGCCGCCACGGAGTGGACCGCCACCCGCTACACGCGAACTGCAGCTACGCACCCAAGACCCCCCTCGGTGCTCCCGTCGGTGATCAGCCCTGGATCACGGACGACTGCTTGCACTGCGTCATGCATGTCTTTTGCATGCTGTAGGCCTCCCCTCTCATGGGTCAAAACCTGCTCATCAAAAATAATAGTGGCCTCTGCCATATTAATGATGGCCCTGCCCAGATTTATCAAAATGTCGAAACCAAGTAGCATATTGACATCTGTAGGAGCTACATACAACTAAGCATGATACCAAAAGTTACCAATCTTTAACTTAAATGGGCCTATGACAGCACCCTGCATGGAGGCGTCTCTGCAAGTTCATCAACAGCTTGACATCATGCAGCTTGGGAGGTGGTTGCTTCATTGACATGAATCAGAGATAATAGTAGTATGACTGACCTCTGCTACTGAATCAACCACTGCGTTCACCATTACGTCACCGACCTGGACCTTCGACAAAACTGTGAAGCTGAACCCAACTGGTTGACACGAACTACTTTCGATTTACTCCGCTGCTCAGCCCCCTTGGTCATTGACAGCTGCATCAACTCATAATTAGCCATGGTACCGGCTTTTCCACGACAACCACTTTGGAAATGTTCCAAAACACACCCCTGGATCCCTCAGGGTGGAAAATTGCACTTTGGTATCCTGTTCCTGGTGCCCCTATTGTAAGCATTTGGGCCTGATCCTCTTTCGTTGGCATTTTGGTTCTGATACCCATGTGGACCGCCGCTACCGGCAACCTCAGGATACCTACCCTAGCGTTGGTCGTTGCACCCCCGGTTCTGGGTGCGTCTTTGATTGGAACCTGTGGCTGCATACTCGCCAAAGAATCCCTCATCCCGATCGGTTGTCTGACGTGGGGATCAGTGCCCGGGCTACCACAAGAGTTCGGCAATCGCTCCACAACACCATGTAGTTGTTTGACAATCTGGGTCAATTTGTCAACTGCCGACCCACTTACCCCATCTGGAGTGGGTGCCTTTTTCACCTCATGAACACACCTCGATTATTTTTGCTCACCCTTTTGGCCATTCCTCGGTGACCGAACATAGTTGAACATCTTTATCTTGTTCATGGCATCCCCCATAGAGGTGGGTAACTGCAAGCTCACATGCTCAAGCAAACCGACAAAACTTTGTCACTATCTGCTCAGTGGCGCACCCAAAGAGCAGATCACGAAATGCCGCTCCCTGGCACCAAAGCGCTCCTGAATCCGCTGCATAAGCTCTGCGTAAGGTAATGTCTCCCTCCCTTCAGTCAGTACCGCATTCAATTCCACCGCCTTACCAGTTAAACACCAGCCCAGACAATCACCGCATTCTTTGTCAGACCAATCTTGCATCTTGGCGTAACGCTCAAACTTCCTCTTAAATACCAACCAGCCACTGCCCCCGATCATATAACAGGCTTTCTGGCAGCTTGGTAAAAACATCTCGATCCGGCTGGGGATCACTCAGGCCAGGAGAGTTATTCGGAATGAGTAGACTGCTGGGGACAGGATGGGGTTGCGTCGCCTCCATGGGAGTTTCACTGGATATTGCCTGCACTTCGTGACCAACTACCGCGCTCTGGTGCATACCTTACAAAAGGGCTGTGGAAGCGGCCTCTGAGGTAACATAAACAGGACAACATGGCCTAGATAGTAGCTCCCTACAGGGCCTTTCCTGAGGCAAACCTAGCGACTTGGGCAGGGCGTGGAGGCTTGATGCAACATCCAATGGTTTTGGCATGTCCCTCAAAACCACAGGGTACGGTTGTGCCCAAAGATGCTGGGGGCCAAGGGCTTCGTAAACTGGGGCAATACATTGCTCCATCTCCCCTGGAGCTCCTCCCATCGAGTAATGTCTGCCTATAGCTTTGATATCTCTGTTACTAGCTCAACCTTTACCTGGTCCTGCGCGTTAGTGTCCTGGGTGTGGTCCGGTGTGCTCAGTAGCCTCAAGGCCCTTGACCTACCTGAGGCTCCCACTCAATATCCTCCTACTTGCTACTGTCACTGGCTAGGACCTCATCTACTAGCCTAAGATTGTCCGAAAAATCTAGGAACTCCATTTCGCTATCACTTAGGCGCCGCCTTATTAAAACTTTCAGGGTTTCAACGTCCAAATTCCCCGCGCTCTCCCTGAGCTGGACAATGGCCAGCGCCAATTTGGGCCCCACACCGTATAAGGCATTCAGTACTTGGGGAGGGTAAAAATTCACTGGAATTAGTTGCGGATCCGGTGAAAGATTTCGGCTACTGACGCTACTCATTTCTACTATTTATTAATTTAGAATTCAAAAAGAACACAACGCAAAAATTATATGGCAATCACTTTAATACAATGAAACAATTAAAATTAAGTTGCCCATTAATAACCAATTACAAATATATCACCATCACCGTTGTACTGATAAATTATCAACACATAACTGCAATCAACAAACATGCCCCTTTAACGTGCCTTTAAACACCGATTTCCTGGCACCCTTCTTACATAAGCAGTGCCGCAGGTGTTACTAGCATTTGACATGTCCAGTTCATGAATTTTGGCACACTAAATTCGCGCCAGTTTTCTACATTAAAAAGTGAAAGATTGAAAGATTGAACCAGACGCTGTAAATTATGAACAACTTTAAGGAATATGTTAATAATACAGGCCGAATCTACTAAAATTATATTATTATGTGGACCATAATTTATTAATCAATACCGATTTTTATATGGATTATTTTATCTCTTGCCAAAGGCAGAGGGATATAGTTTTGGAGTTGTCCGTCTGTCAGTCCATCTGTCTGTCACAAGCTTTTTAGGGCTTGAGATCTCAGCAACTATATGAGATTTCAACATGAAACTTCACAGGTGTATAGATATAAATTAGGAGAATGCGGGGGATATCAATTCAAAGAATTTGCTTGTTTAAAAACAATTTGCCAAATCATATTTAAGGTTAATAATAAAAGCTTTTTTAAATACTATGTTTCATAACAGAATAAGGAAACCTGTTTGTGAACGTTTTGATATCACATTGTGTTTCATTGTTAAAATTAAACAGTGAACATGTAAAAACAACAGAAATTAAAGTTTCAGACATATTATACAACAAAAAATATAACCATATATCTTTTAATGGTTCTTTCTCTCAGGTCTTATCAGTTGTTTTTTTATTGACATTTGCAGCTTTAAGGTGTAAAGCGAAGTGGCATCACCTGAAGTTATGGAGGAAAACATTGTAAGCCTTCAGGGTAAGAACTAAGAAGAATGACAGGTAAAATAATTTAAACATTGGATGTTATGCTCATGGTGAGCTTTTGTGATCGCCTTTTTTCAGTCGTTTGTTGTGCTTCAATATTTACCTTGTTAACACTCTAGAGCCTGTATTTAATAATTAAAATTTATTGTCCAATTTTCATGAAACTTAATTGGAACATTTGTCCCAATGATATCTTGGCTGAGTTTGAAACTGGATTACATGAGCACAAAAACTAGGTCTCTAGGTCAAATTAAATAAAAATCTTGTAGTTAACATTCCCTGAGTCACATTTATAGCCCAATCTTCATAAAGCTTGGTCAGAATTTTTGTTCTAATGATTTTTCTGCTGAGATTGAAAAAGGTACCGGTTCGTTGAAAAACATGGCCCCCCAGGGGTTGGGGCAGTTTTCCTTAAATGGCTACATGTGTATTGAAACCTTCTTAACACTCTAGAAGTCACATTTTTATTAAATTTTTCTGGACACTTTCTGACTACATGTAAGTAAGAACTTTAATTTTGTTCTAATGTTCTTTAGTTCTCTGCCGGATCATTGAAATATATCGAATAGCTAACATTTCTAATTTTGCACAGCTTCATAATAGAAAGATGCTACTTCGTGACAGTGCTGTAATTTACAGAATTGCGTGTCATAGACTTGATATTGATATTATAACTTCAAGTTCAGTGTGGTTGTACTAAATGTATTAAATGTTTTGAACATGATTTAAGGATATAAAACATTAAGTTAGTCTAACAGACTGTGCATAAAAAAGTATTGTTTTAATTAAAAATATGTGCCAATAAATAATCGTATCTTGAAAAAAGTCAGTGTTTAAAATGTAAGTAACAAAGCTGTTAAAACACAATGTTAAACCCTTTCTCGTGTAAGTGGGTGTGTTATTTATGGTTTTCTTTTTGCATGCGCCTTGTTTGATTTTCAGGTTTGTAAATAAATATACAGATATTTATTTGTCTGTCCATGTAGATATGTTTTATGGGATAGTTACATTTAAATACAATAATGCAAATGGAAAGATAGTTTTGACATACAAGAGACAATGGCACAACATACACTATCAAACTTTCAAATGTTACCTTTTTGTTGATGCTTAAACCCAAAACAAAGTCCAAAATATTTCAGTTCTTGCCGACTAAAATTAGAAGAACACATAATAACAAATTGAAATCATTTAAAAAGTAAAATCAAAGATTACTGCTTAATAAAACCATTTTGAATATTTCAGGTCAACAGAACCAGAGTCAATTTCCAGATAGTATGAAGGGAATATGGGATGAGTTACTCTTGCCATTGTCTGTACCGGATTGTCAACGCATTTTAGAAAAAGGTATGCCTTTTTTTTTACTGCACTTTCATAGCATTTTAACACATAGACAAAGAAAATATATTGGCAAGTTGAAAATGTCCAAATATCTGAAACTGTATCATAAGATTGCACTGTAATGTTTAAGATCATGATATCCTGGAAACTTGCTTTTTTTAACACTGTTGAGATGTCAACATACAACTATGAACAACTATAATTTTGTTGCTTTGTGATTTTATTCTGACCATGCGTTTGAGCATGAAACGAAAATAAATACTTAAATGCAAATTTCCCAATCTATTCCCAATAAATTGATTTTTTGTTTAGTGAAAATTTTTCATTGCAGTCCGGGTAATATATACATGGGATATGTGGCTGAAAACTCAAGAATACCTTGCCGTTGCAGAGACACAATTGGGCTCAAGTGAGTACATGTACCAATAACACATTTCCAATATCATTTTGTACAAGAGCTGTGTCATAAATTTGCGAAAATGTCTTCTAAAAGCGTAATTTTTCATTAAATTTGCATGATATCATAGGCACAAGAAGTTTGAGGCGTATCAGATTATATTTTAAATTTTGATTTAAAATCTTGACCTCTATGAAAATTTAGTGGTATCTAAAGATGCCACTACACTGTATTTAGCAACTGGAGACACATCATTTTGTATTGCAATAAACTCACAGTGCTGATAAAAATTCCAAGCTTACAAAGATACTGGGCGGCAACCTTGTTGCATCACTTTTTATGCCCCCGGTAGGGTGGCATATAGCAGTTGAACTGTCAGTCTGTCCGTCCGTCCGAAAACTTTAACGTTGGCCATTACTTTTGCAATATTGAAGATAGCAACTTGATATTTGGCATGCATGTGTATCTGATGACGCTACACATTTTGAGTGATGAAAGGTCAAGGTCATCTTTTAAGGTCAAAAGTCAAAAAATACAATCCAAGGGAAGTAATAAGCTTTAAAAGGGAGATAATTTATAAACCTGCCAAATGATATATTGAAATTTTATTTCAAAGCGGCGCAATAGGGGGCATTGTGTTTCTGACAAACACATCTCTTGTTGACGTTATATATTTCAGTTTCTTAATGTTGTTATGAACTATCGCATGCAAACATCACTTTATTGCGATTGCCTCACAAATGCTGCTGATGTCAATTGACGTTAATTAGTTGTGTTCAGTTGTAATTTTGTATTGCGCTTAAACTTCTCAAATTAAACTCTAAAAGAACTAAAAAAGGTCAATTAC
The DNA here is from genome assembly GCA_007657795.1 of Dreissena rostriformis. Classification (NCBI taxonomy): domain Eukaryota; kingdom Metazoa; phylum Mollusca; class Bivalvia; order Myida; family Dreissenidae; genus Dreissena; species Dreissena rostriformis. Next base: position 297,993 of record VMBQ01000537.1, on the reverse strand, counting down.
AGATAAACAAAATGAGAAATTCATGTGCAAGGTTATTTGCCGTAGAAACTAAGGCTTCATAGGGACATGTTCATATATTTTGGCATTTTTTAAAGTTTGTCATTAAATGCTTTAAATGTATACATGTAAACATCTGATTTTAAGAGCTCCAGTATAGAACAAGAAGAGAATCGAAGACAGATACAAGAAAGAAGCAAGTTTACCCAACATCATGGAGTCTGTTATGAAGTGATCACATTATTGTGTCTGTTGTGAAGTGAGCATATCATTGAGACTGTTGTGAAGTGATCATATCATTGAGTCTATTGTGAAGTGATCACATCATTGAGTCTATTGTGAAGTGATCACATCATTGAGTCTGTTGTGAAGTGATGGCATCATAGAGTCTGTTGTGAAGTGATCATATCATAGTCTGTTTTAAAGTGATCACATCATAGAGTCTGTTTTGAAGTGATCATATCATTGAATCTGTTGTGAAGTGATCACATCATTGAGTCTGTTATGAAATGATCACATCATTGAGTCTGTTGTGAAGTGATGGCATCATAGAGTGTGTTGTGAAGTGATCATATCATAGAGTCTGTTGTGAAGTGATCATATTATAGAGTCTGTTGTGAAGTGATCACACCATTGAGTCTATTGTGAAGTGATGGCATCATATAGTCTGTTGTGAAGTGATCACATCATTGAGTCTATTGTGAAGTGATGGCATCATATAGTCTGTTGTGAAGTGATGGCATCATAGAGTCTGTTGTGAAGTGATCACATCATTGAGTCTATTGTGAAGTGATGGCATCATAAAGTCTGTTGTGAAGTGATGGCATCATTGAGTCTATTGTGAAGTGATCACATCATTGAATCTGTTGTGAAGTGATGGCATCATAGAGTCTGTTGTGAAGTGATTATATCATAGTCTGTTTTGAAGTGATCACATCATTGAGTCTGTTATGAAGTGATCGCATCATAGAGTCTGTTGTGAAGTGATCACATCATTGGTCTGTTTTGAAGTGATCACATCATTGAGTCTGTTATGAAGTGATGGCATCATAGAGTCTGTTGTGAAGTGATGGCATCATAGAGTCTGTTGTGAAGTGATCACATCATAGTGTATGTTGTGAAGTGATGGCATGATAGTGTGTTGTGAAGTGATCATATCATCGAGTCTGTTATGAAGTGATCACATCATTGAGTCTGTTGTGAAGTGATCACATCATTGGTCTGTTTTGAAGTGATCACATCATTGAGTCTGTTATAAAGTGATGGCATCATAGAGTCTGTTGTGAAGTGATCACATCATAGAGTCTGTTGTGAAGTGATGGCATAATAGAGTGTGTTGTGAAGTGATCATATCATCGAGTCTGTTATGAAGTGATCACACCATTGAGTCTGTTGTGAAGTGATCACATCATTGGTCTGTTTTGAAGTGATCACATCATTGAGTCTGTTGTGAAGTGATCACATCATAGAGTCTGTTGTGAAGTGATCACATCATTGAGTCTGTTATGAAGTGATCACATCATTGAGTCTGTTGTGAAGTGATCACATCATTGAGTCTGTTGTGAAGTGATCACATCATTGATTCTGTTATGAAGTGATCACATCATTGAGCCTGTCTTGAAGTTATCACATCATTGAGTCTGTTATGAAGTGATTGCATCATTGTGTCTGTTGTAAAATGATCACATCATTGAGTCTGTTGTGAAGTGATGACATCATTGAGTCTGTTATGAAGTGATGGCATCATAGAATGTGTTGTGAAGTGATCACATCATTTAGTCTGTTTTGAAGTGATCACATCATTGAGTCTGTTGTGAAGTGATCACATCATTGAGTCTGTTATGAAGTGATGGCATCATTGTGTATGTTGTGTAGTGATAATATCATTGAGTCTGTTGTGATGTGATCACATCATTGAGTCTGTTCTGAAGTGATCACATCATTGAGTCTGCTGTGAAGTGATCACATCATTGAGTCTGTTATGAAGTGATCACATCATTGAGTCTGTTATGAAGTGATCACATCATTGAGTCTTTTGTGAAGTGATCACATCATTGTGTCTGTTGTGAAGTGATGGCATCATAGAGTCTGTTGTGAAGTGATGGCATCATAGAGTGTGTTGTGAAGTGATCACATCATTGAGTGTTGTGTAGTAATGGCATCATAGAGTCTGTTGTGAAGTGATGGCATCATAGAGTCTGTTGTGAAGTGATCACTTCATAGAATCTTTTGTGAAGTGATCACATCATTGAGTCTGTTGTGAAGTGATAGCAGCATAGAGTCTGTTGTGAAGTGATGGCACCATAGAGTCTGTTGTGAAGTGATGGCATCCTAGAGTCTGTTGTGAAGTGATGGCATCATAGAGTCTGTTGTGAAGTGATGGCATCATTGAGTCTGTTGTGAAGTGATGGCATCATAGAGTATGTTGTGAAGTGATGGCATCAGAGAGTCTGTTATGAAGTGATGGCATCATAGAGTTTGTTGTGAAGTGATGGCATCATAGAGTGTGTTGTGAAGTGATCACATCATAGAGTCTGTTGTGAAGTGATGGCATGATAGAGTGTGTTGTGAAGTGATCATATCATTGAGTCTGTCGTGAAGTGATCACATCATTGAGTCTGCTGTGAAGTGATGGCATGATAGAGTGTGTTGTGAAGTGATCACATCATAGAGTCTGTTGTGAAGTGATCACATCATTGAGTCTGTTGTGAAGTGATCACATCATTGAGTCTGTTGTGAAGTGATCACATCATTGAGTATGTTGTGAAGTGATCACATCATAGAGTGTGTTGTATGTATGTATTTATTTTGACCTTGTAGTCAAGGATAACCCATGAAAGTGCAAGCACTTATTCTAATGGGGTCCTTTGTTTTTTTGCTGAAGAGAAAGCAAGTAGAAAAGACAGTATTGAGATACAAGGAATCCGGGTGGGATACCCTAGCTCTTTGCAAATAGATCCCTTGGTTCTTTTACATGCTCAGTGTATAGCACCGATACACGCGAGAATTACCTGGGTTTCATACCAGTACATCTCTAGTTGGGTGGGAAACACTTGAAGCATTTCTGAAATTTCCAGTGCCCTGGCCAGGGATTGAACCCACGACCTCTGGAATGGTAGACCAGAGTGTTACCACTTGACTACCGCACAACCACTGTTGTGAAGTGAAGGCATCATTGAGTCTGTTGTGAAATGATGGCATCATTGAGTCTGTTGGGAAGTGATCACATCATTGAGTCTGTTGTGAAGTGATGGCAGCATAGTGTGTGTTGTGAAGTGATCACATCATGGAGTCTGTTGTGAAGTGATGGCATCATAGAGTCTGTTGTGAAGTGATGGCATTATTGAGTCTGTTGTGAAGTGAGGGCATCATAGAGTCTGTTGTGTAGTGATCATATCATTGAGTCTGTTGTGAAGTGATCACATCATAGAGTCTTCTGTGAAGTGATCATATCATTGAGTCTGTTGTGAAGTGATGGCATCATTGAGTGTGTTGTGAGGTGATCACATCATTGAGTCTGTTATGAAGTGATCACATCATTGAGTCTGTTATGAAGTGATCACATCATAGAGTCTGCTGTGAAGTGATCATATCATTGAGTCGGTTATGAAGTGATTTTATGAATTGTTTTGTTGTGAAGTGATCACATCATTGAGTATGTTGTGAAGTGATCACATCATAGAGTGTGTTGTGAAGTGATGACAGCATTGAGTCTGTTGTGAAGTGATGACATCATTAAGTCTGTTGTGAAGTGATCACATCATTGAGTCTGTTGTGAAGTGATGACATCATAGAGTGTGTTGTGAAGTGATCACATCATGGAGTTTGTTGTGAAGTGATGGCATCATTGAGTCTGTTGTGAATTTATCATATCATTGAGTCTGTTGTGAAGTGATGGCATCATTGAGTGTGTTGTGAAGTGATCACATCATTGAGTCTGTAATGAAGTGATCACATCATTGAGTCTGTTGTGAAGTGATCACGTCATAGAGTCTGTTGTGTATTGATCATATTATTGAGTCTGTTGTGAAGTGATAGCAGCATAGAGTCTGTTGTGAAGTGATCACATCATTGAGTCTGTTATGAAGTGATCACATCATAGAGTCTGTTGTGAAGTGATCACATCATAGAGTCTGTTGTGAAGTGATCACATCATTGAGTCTGTTGTGAAGTGATCACATCATAGAGTCTGTTGTGAAGTGATCACATCATTGAGTCTGTTGTGAAGTGATCACATCATAGAGTCTGTTGTGAAGTGATCACATCATTGAGTCTGTTGTGAAGTGATCACATCATAGAGTCTGTTGTGAAGTGATCACATCATTGAGTCTGTTGTGAAGTGATCACATCATAGAGTCTGTTGTGAAGTGATCACATCATAGAGTCTGTTGTGAAGTGATCACATCATTGAGTCTGTTGTGAAGTGATCACATCATTGAGTCTGTTGTGAAGTGATCACATCATTGAGTCTGTTGTGAAGTGATCACATCATTGAGTCTGTTGTGAAGTGATCACATCATTGAGTCTGTTGTGAAGTGATCACATCATTGAGTCTGTTGTGAAGTGATCACATCATTGAGTCTGTTGTGAAGTGATCACATCATTGAGTCTGTTGTGAAGTGATCACATCATTGAGTCTGTTGTGAAGTGATCACATCATTGAGTCTGTTGTGAAGTGATCACATCATTGAGTCTGTTGTGAAGTGATCACATCATTGAGTCTGTTGTGAAGTGATCACATCATTGAGTCTGTTGTGAAGTGATCACATCATAGAGTCTGTTGTGAAGTGATCACATCATTGAGTCTGTTATGAAGTGATCACATCATTGAGTCTGTTGTGAAGTGATCACATCATTGAGTCTGTTATGAAGTGATCACATCATAGAGTCTGTTGTGAAGTGATCACATCATTGAGTCTGTTATGAAGTGATCACATCATAGAGTCTGTTGTGAAGTGATCACATCATTGAGTCTGTTGTGAAGTGATCACATCATAGAGTCTATTGTGTATTGATCATATTATTGAGTCTGTTGTGAAGTGATCACATCATAGAGTCTATTGTGTATTGATCACATCATAGAGTCTGTTGTGAAGTGATCACATCATTGAGTCTGTTGTGAAGTGATCACATCATAGAGTCTATTGTGTATTGATCATATTATTGAGTCTGTTATGAAGTGATTATATGAATTGTTGTGTTGTGAAGTGGTCATATGACTGTGTCTGTTGTGAAGTGGTGTGCTTTAATTTAATCTGTGTCAGAGTGACCATTGCGGTATGTTTGGGATGTAATGTAATCAGGTAAAATGTTTATAACAGTTTTCATAGGTTTGTTGTAAATTGATAACTGTGTTTTGATTGTCCCATCATCACTCCTGTATTTTCAAAATAACACCCGATGCTATGAACTTAGCTGTATTTCCACGTTGTTGAAAACAACAAAACATGTGATGTGTAGTGAAGTTATTTTACAATTTTCCTTTTACGTTTGTTCATTGTGCGTCGTCTGTCTGCATATTGTTACAGAATTTCTTTAGCATTATGTTATGTTTAATTGAGGAACAGTTACATGTGGTGTAGCGGTTCATTTTTTCTCCCAGCCAGTTTTCCAGATGACTAAACACGAGATGCTCAATGAAAAATATAACAAAAATCATATCATCGCAGAAGTTTCAAATTAAACATACAAATCTAAACCTCTCTATTATTTATCAAGTTTCAAAAGTGTTTCAGACAATTGTCATGTAAATTTCAGGGTTCCCACAAAAATGGAAGAATAAAATTCACAGACTTTCTCCTGACCTTTCCCTGACTCAAATCGTACATGAGATCACAACAATTTTACTCAGAATATTGAGATTATTGACTACTTTAAATTATAATGGACTAAAATAATTTGCAGTGCAATCGGCGTTCATTCACAGACAGCAAATATGCTTTTAATGATATTATAACAAAAACAATTTTGAAACAACTTAATAAACCAATTTTAAATATTGCATTTGAGAAGTAGGGGTTGGGGAAAATTTCAATTAGAGATGGTACACTCTGATGGCTACTTTTTTTAAATCCCCTGATATTTCCCTGACTTTAAATATTTTTAAAATTCCCTGACCAATTGTAAAATTCACGGACTCCATTGACCTTGATTTTTTTAAATATTTTCCCTGACTTTTCACTGACTGTGGGCACCCTGTGTAATTTCCTTGGCTTTCACTTTCTGTTCTAAAGTCAACAATGCTCTATGAAGTTAGAATGTTTCTTAAACAACTCTGAAGTGATCATTGTGCAGATTTTCCAAGAACAGAGCATGGTCACTGAACTTTCCGAGTCTAAAACTTGCCGGGTAACGTAGCCATGAATGTTTTTTACCATGTTTTGCAAACACACAAATGTCTATATCCAACATAGACGCAACTCCCATAATTTCGGCATCTGTGGCCCAGGTTCTATTTCTCATCATGCATTGCTTTCCACGGGAATTTTGTCAGGCGCCCCGGGTCTGATAGGGGTGGCTTCGGGAGGAATGTCCCCTCCTGACATTGATTTTTTTTTTAATTTAACGTGTCAATTGACGTTCTGTGGTGCGTTATAACTCTAAGAAAAACAGCCTCAAAAAAACGTCATTTGGTGTGCTATGACTCTTCAAGAAAACCCCCGAGCTGTAAAGTCATTTATAAAGATAGATTTTTTAATTGTTTTAAAACTTTCCCGCATAGATAGTAAAATCCGGACTCAATCGATTCCCCAATACATCCGTACCAACCCGACTCTAGTACTGCACTGCTAAATTTCAAGTTTCTATTCATCACCCGATAATCCAGTTTATTCCATTTTTAAAAGCACTTTCCGGTAAATATTGACGATAAAAGTGGTCAATACTTTCTTTAAAACAAACGTTGCCATTTTTCTAAAGTTTCAAATAATTTTCGGCACAAGTGACTATTTATAGATTTGATGAAATTGTAACGTAGCTGTATGTTGCTGGTATTTAGAAATTAATTTCAGAGATTATTAATAGATGTTTAATTATTATAAAGAAAATATTGATTTTCCAATACAAAGACGCTTCGCCTTTAGGCGGGCTTCAGTTGGGTAAAGCAACAAAGGATTGTAAATCGGCTTTCAAAATTTTTGGCGAAGTCGATATTGCTTTGATCTTAACAACAGTAACTGCCAGAATACACTGATCGGAAAATTCAGGCGCCCCGCGGACTCTGATTTCGAAATTCAAGCGCCCCGCTGAGGGACCGTTAGTTGGCTTGTGGAAAGCACTGCATCATGTTCGATTGGTTCAGATACCTTGCCAAATTATTGTTCATGTATGCTTCTAGCTTTCTAGATATCTGTTTCATGTGTTTTACTGTTGATGACATTATTTCTCTGTAACCATATTCAGAGCCAGACACAGCATAGGAAATAGCCCTAAAAAACAATTTTCATTACCCCTTACATCTTTTGTTTCATGGGGTCTCTTGTTTCTTAAATTTCCATACCGTATTTCAGTTGCTTGACAAAGTTAATATTCAGTTTCTGACACAAGGGGGTGGAGGCAGTTTTAGCAACTCTCAAATTGTTAAAACTACTTTTACATGGTAGGGGGGAAAAATGGCCAGGGGGGAAAAACTGGCCGAAAAGTGAAGAATAAATTTAAATGATAAGTAAAATAAAAGATAACTGATAAGAGTGTGGAGGCAGTTTTAGCAACTCTATCAAATTCTATTGTTAAAACTGCTTTTACAAGGTAGTGGGGGTTGGAAAACTGGCCAGGGGGGAAAAACTGGCCGAAAGGTGTAGACGGAAAGATATATTAAATCAGGGGGGGGGGGGAATTGGCCAGGGGGTGAAATGGCCTGTTACACCGACACAGAATAAAATGTTAATTATGTTGGACGATGAAGATTATACAATCTTGTAAGTGGGGTTTGGTTTCTTTTATTCAAAACTATAAATGTTACTTTTGTATAATTATGTGATTAAACCACAATCCGTGTTTGATCTAAGTAGCAAATCAGCTACAATATTACATTTTTTGAAGACACTTTGAATAACAATATTTTATTACTGTTTTTGAAAACTCTTTAGTTCATGTTTCTGACTTATATACGCGATAAGAGTCTTAAACAACTCAGAATCTTCTTGGTCCAGCTTGCCTGGTGAATTTATCTCCAAATATTGCTTACAGATATCCACGCTGCCAGGAAGTTGGGAACGGCACGTGAAAAGGCGTCCCATGCTTATAGACTTGGGGTATATGCAATTTCAAATGGTAAGACTAAATTAATTTTGGAGCTTATGGAAAATGTTCCTGCCGTTGTATTATGTGTATAGTAGCTATCCCTTTCATCATAATGATGGCCAGTAGACTGGTAAACATATTAAATTGTGAATTGCATATCATTTGCTTAGCATTTGCAATGTTAATTATCGACAAGAAACAATTTCAATATGAAACAAACAGAATTATTAACTTTGCAGACAAACGAGTGGGAAGAGTTGAAAATGTACTTGGTATTCTCTTATTGATAACTTTTGTGTTTTAGAGACCTTTCTGGTCGACGCCATTCTTGATGAAATCAGAGAAGATCTGCAAGTTGGTAGGTTGGATTAAATATTGTTCAAAAGTAATTGCTTCGAGCCAAATCTCTCTAGACATCTATCGTTAACGACAAAAGCGTATGTGGTTGGGGTGTTATATGATTCAAACCATCGGCATATATTTATGCATTTTCCATAGAAAATAAAAAGCGGTTATGAAGTTAAATCTTTAAGATGGAATGTTGTCATTGGTTTTTTAAAGCCCCATTAACACTCAAAATCAATGAATATTTCGTAAAATGTTAAATAAAATAAAGTTTTCCCTTAAAAAATCAGTGTTCCTTATAGCAATAACCAAAATTTCATTGCTAGATGTTGTCTGGTAACATAGATTTAACAAGATGCAAAATGCTGTTTTTTTATTTTTTTGTGGATGAATATATTCAACACATGTTCATGTACCAATTTAGTGTTCATGTGTCGTATGAATAGATATCGTTGCGGGAAATTAAAATGTTATCTCTTTAAATCTATGTTACCAGACAACATCTAATGTTGAAATTTTGGATATTGCTATAAGGAACACTGATTTTTGTATGGGTTAACTTTATTTTACGAAATATTTTACGAAATATTTGTTGATTTTGAGTATTTATGTGGCTTTAATTAAATTCTAATTTTATTCAGCCAAAAACCTCGTGGTTCGTGGAATCTTTTGCCTTGGGGAAAAGTGGATGACAGCGTTGAGGAGCATTCAAAGAGAATCACAGACATTTGATTAGAGGTGTGTGATCACCTATGGATCATTATGATGTGTTCACTATACGCACATATAAGAGCCACTGTCACAAAGATATGTTTGGACCTGTTAAGTTTGGTTTAAAATCACAATAATATGTTTGGAAGATTGGCAGAATTAAATTCTCAGAAACATGACTTGCATTCATTATGATCTGACAGTTTGTAGGATTTATATTAATAATCATTCTGCCATTTTTATCCATGCCATATGTGTTGATTATGCCTCTTTTAAATTATATTGTTATTCACAGATTAAAACCCAGTTAGTACATGTCAAGATTATAATTTGTATATAAGGAATATAATTTTAACATGAAGGCAGAGAGAAACTTAAGGTAATCCATGATAGAACATTGTTAAGTTATTTGTACATTTTGTTATTAAATATATTGTTTCAACTTTATTCTGTGTTTAAGCTAATTCCCTCAAAGAAGTATTGTTCACAAAGGTTAGGACATACCTTTGCGAAACTACTATAACAGAAAGTGCTCTTTTGGTAAATCCAAGTTTCAACGTCCTAAACCCAAGAGAGAAAATGAACTTCTTGCTGTCATATGAGCGCGTTATTGAACCCACTTCCTGAGCCTGTCATGACATTTTAATGAAGCGACGCAACCACATGTATATATGATCCATTTAATGTGTTCATAGTCAATTGCGCATCAAATGGTAATATACCTTGCAATTCTTAACTACAAGACTGTTCAAATTGCATTGTCTCCTATTGTATATGTGTGTTAATATATATATTTAAATTTAATTTCCTTGTTTATGCCCTTTTCTTCGAAGAAGAGGGGGTATATTGTTTTTGGCCTGTCTGGCTGTCATTCTGTCTGTCTGTCCCAAAACTTTAACCTTGGTTAAAGTTTGATTACTTTTGCAATATTGAAGATAGCAACTTCATATTTGGCATGCACGTGCATCTCATGGAGGTGCACATTTTGAGTGGTGAAAGGTCAAGGTCATCCTTCAAGTTCAAAGGTCAAATATCATTGTTTGTGTCTGTTCCAAATCTTTAACCTTGGTTAAAGTTTGGTCATAACTTTTGCAATATTGAAGATAGGAACTTCATATTTTGTATGTGTATCTCTTGGAGCTGCACATCTTGAGTGGTGAAAGGTCAAGGTCATCCTTCAAGGTCAAAGGTAAAAAAAAAATCAAAGCGGTGCAGTAGGGGGCATTGTGTTTCTGACAAATACATCTCGTGTTATGAATGTGATCGTTGAACACTTTTAATTTTTTTAGAACCATCATCTCTTGTAACTCTTTACACAGCCGATAATCACGGGCGCCACCTCTTTTTTGCATTAATAAATGAGCCAATGCTATTTCTGAGGTAACGCTAAGGACCGGATGTTTTGAAATTTCACGGATAACTATACAGGGTGTGTGGGTTTTATATGCTTTTTCAACATATTTAACATTATTTTAAAAATCGGGCAATGTAGTGCAATTCAGCGAAGATTTATTCATCCACAAACCCATTTGGAAACGTGATTACCTTTATAAGTTGAGGCATGGTGAAGTTTGTAAAGAAATTCGATGTATTATGCTTGTGTGAAGAGCAAATTTCCACCGAATGAAATCGCTAACGACATCAAACCATTGCTTTGAACATGTTCAATTCTTTTCATGCACAAAAACATCGGCTTCTTGTCGATCTAATGTATAATTTTGCATTCTTCCAAAAGAGATGGAGCCAATGCCAAGGAGGTGGTGCTAATGACAGGAGGTGATGCCAATGCACATTTCCATCTATTTCAATTTTCGGTACCGACCATACACTTTTTGTGATGTTTTCCAGTTTGAGTGTTCGATCTTTTTTCTTTATTCAATCATAATGAATCAATAAAAGTAAAGTCTTCATAATTATAAAGAAACATGTGTTGCAAAGAGATTTTGAAGATTTCTGTCATTGCATATACTATAAAACTGGAAAGTAACATGATTATAATTAAAAAAAAGGTCAACGATTAAAGACCGAGCTATCCTTATTTTTTGGAGATGTAAGTGGGAACAAACAACATATTTTAGCCTATTTAAGATTCGTTGACCTTTGCCTTTTCGCGAATGAAGCATTTGGATAAGGGGACCAAACTCATTGTTTCAAGCAGAAGTAATCTTTTAATTATTTCGTGAATTATCTTAATGAATAAACACATTTGTTGTAGAAGAAATATTTTGAGAATGTTGAGAATTTAGTTATTAGATTTTTTGAGTATTACATATTTTGGGTTTATATCGTACAATATGTTTTATTCAGGTCGCTGACTTCTTAATTGACTTGTTAACTTTTGAATTTACAAATTTACATCTTGTGATTTTTTTTATATTATTTGTATATGTTCTGTATAGATTTGGGTTTACATATTAACGTTGAAAAAAAAAATGTGAAAAACATTATCCATCGACTGTAAATCATGTGATGATTTATATATCGTGCATTGGCGCCACCTCCTGTCATTAGCACCACCTCCTTGGCATTGGCTCCATCTCTTTTGGAAAAATACAAAGCTATCTATTATATCTGCAAGAAGCCAATTTGTTTGTGAATGCAGCAACTAGTATATGTTGAACACAATCGTAACATGTCGTGAATTAATCAGGTGGAAATTTGCTCGTCACACAGGCAAGAGACATCGATGTGCTTTCAAAAACTCCACCATGCCACAACTTATAAAGGTCCTCATGTTTCCAAATGGGTTGTGATTGTAAGTTTCTGTACATTTGTGGACGAATTAATCTTCGCTGAATCGCACTACATTGTCCGATTTAAAAAATAAATAATAATGTTGAAAAAACATATAAAACCTACTCACCTTGAAGAATTATCCGTGAAAATTCAAAACATCCGGGCATAAGCGCCACCTCGGAAGTAGCATTGGCTCATTTATTAATGCATCTCAATAGGCGCCTGTGATTACTGGCCGTGTTTTAGAGTGGTTTTGTACATGTATATATAATGATTCTGTACTGCTTTACTGTGTTTTAATATACAAAAGTGAGACGTTAGTAAACTATTCTGTCTGTCTGTCATTATAGTGAACTGTTGTTAAGGACAAAGTTCACTTGTTCAGTATTAGCTTTAAGTATGTTTAAAAACATTATGAAATATTAATTTAACAAAATGAATCTCTTTATAAGATTAATTGATCACATGTTATCACTGCTGTTAATACTAAGTCATAAGTCAGAATAGTTTTCAATTGTCATCAATATTGGATTTAAAATTTTGTTTCATAAATACTACCTATCAAATTTCATGGTAGGTATAATTTAACTGCACTAAAATCTGTATAATTTAATTTCATTAAAATGTTTTACCGGATAATTGTGTCATAGTATCTTACCTTGACTTTGATGGGTTGAAATTTAACTGATGCAGATTTCGATTTGTTCATCTTCTTGTTATTTTGATCTGACTGATGAAGTAAATACACACAAAAATTTTGTACCATTTTATAATCCCCTGACTTATGAATCAGGGTAGACGTATGGATGAGTTTTTACTGTAATTGTTCATTTTACCAGATTGGTAAATACTTTTTTTTAAAGGAAATTTTACAGTTGTTACAGTTTAAATTTTGGCAATAATTATTAATAATCTTTAAATTATAATTTTTTAACTGGATGGGACATAATTGTAACATCTGGTATTTTTCATTTGAGTATGATTTTGTAAAGTGCAATAGTAGTTATTCCCCGCTAAAGGCAGAGGGATGTAGTTTTGGCGTTGTCTATCACAAACTTGTAAGGGCTTTATTTCAGAAACTATACAAGATTTCAAAATAAAGTTCATTGGTGTATAGATATTAATAATGAGAAGTGCCATGCACAAGAACAATATATATTTTCTGAGATAAAGCCCTTAAAAGTTTGTGACGGACAAATTATTAACAATGATTTTTTAAATAAATTAAATATTTAACTATTGAACTGTATATCATAAAAAAAACAGAGTAGCACACCTTTAAATTTGTAAATAGAAATATGTGCATGCTTTTGTGTTTAATTGTTATCAATTCATTAAAAGCAATTGATGTACAGTGATAAATGTTTTTTTTACCCTATTTATGATAAGACAGATATATGATATAAGACTAATTTTATCTTGTTACAATTTAAGACAATTTAATTTCTGTGGCAATAACAATTAGTTAACAGTGTGAGACATCTATATATGTGTCGTGTTCTGAGAAAACTGGGCAAAATGCTTGTGCGTAAAGTGTCATCCCAGATTAGCCTGTGCANTATTCCAAATCAGACAGCCGAAATAAATCAAACAAGAACAAGTTCATACCATCCGTCTGGAAATGAGATGTCTGAAAGGTTTAATCAGTGCCTATATGACATGATTACAACATATATTGATGACAATCAAACCAACTGGGATGAAGACTTAGCTCTTGTGACATCGGCATATCGTTCTAGTGTTCATAGTTCGACAGGTTATAGTCTTACTACCATCGAAGTTCTAAATTTGCGACAGAATAAAGAAATAAGACTTGATTTTAACTTTTTACAATTTTAGACAATTTAATTTCTGTGGCAATGACAATTAGTAAGCAGTGTGAGACATCTATATATATCTACATGCATACAGTCCAACCTGGCTTAGCGGTCACCTGAGAAAAGCAGTTACTTGCCTACAGCGGTCAGTCAAGATTTCCCCCGACAAATATCCTTCTATATTACACCTGAGTATAACGGTCGCCTGGCTATAGCGGTCAACTGCCAGTATATTTCACTCCAAAAGCCATTTTTCACCTATGTACAGCGGTCTTGAGGCAGTTATTTTGAGGTGCGAAAACTAAACAATCAATCTGCATTGTTGTCTCTTAACTCTGACGTCATAGTCATGGTAAAAAAGTATTTAGATCAACAAGTATTATGATAGAGTGAAGGCTAGAAATAAGTCACAGACACCGATAACCCCACAATACATTAGGACACAGGCAAATCACCATATCATCTATAGTGTAAAAACAGACAAAGGGCCATACAGGTTACGGACGGAATTCCTTTTTTTTAAATTATCTAGATATTCAGGTATTCAAATGTGAAAGTTTAAGCGCAGTACACCCAGTAGTTAAAGAGGAGTGAAAAACACAAATTTTGTCCATATGGAACCATGCAGACACATACAATTTTTGCCTCAAAAATCTGCTTATTTAAAAACCATGCTATTATGAACAAAGTTGCCTTTTGACTCGTTAGTGTGACCGTGACCTTGAGGAAATGCAACAAGTGACACTCGGTCTTCTCATGGTATTAATTTGTGGGAAGTTAGCTTAAATTTTTGGAGGAAAGAAGTTTCAGCCAAGGCAAGATGTTTCATGACCAAATTTGACCTGTGATCTCTAAGTTTGACCCTGACCTTTGTGGTAGTCCATCAATATATGGCAAAGTTATGGCTAAGACAGGAATTTTTAAGCTGTTGTATGATAAAATTGACCTTAAAACTATAGATGTGACCTTTGAGGTAGGGACAGGGGTGAAAGACACAAAACTCCATCTTTTAATGGTGGAAATTTGTGCAGTTATTTTTCAAAATCCCTCAATATATGGCACATCTTTACTTTAAGCTATGCATTGAAGTCATTCAAAAGTGAAAGAATGAGCATAGCTGCCAAGTACTTAAAGAGGAGTTGAAAAAACAAGCTTCAGAATGTGAAAAAAATGATTCTGCAAAATGTGTTACAGCCAAAATATCTTTCCTTACCATAATCAAGGTCTTTTAATTTTGAAAGTTTGAGTGAGCTCCACAAATACGTTAAAGAGGAGTTCCAAACACAAGCTTTGGGACACACAGAGATAGGTACAGAGGGAAAAGTGCAATACTTAATGCCTCCACTCTTTTAGCATCATAAATATACAATAGTAAGACAATGTTAGAAAATTCTTTTATTTCGCATCATATTTTTGGAATGAAACATCATATTCATCAAGAACCATCACAACACTTGGATGTATGAATTCCATGAAACCAAACAGATGGACCCATATACATTATGCAAACAAAATAACATTGAAGGGACATTATTTGTACACACAATTGTTAAGGTCATGTGTAACTACTTTGTGCATATTGTGATGAGATATTTACATATGTGTAATGAAATAACACAA
This sequence comes from Dreissena rostriformis, assembly GCA_007657795.1. Lineage (NCBI taxonomy): Eukaryota > Metazoa > Mollusca > Bivalvia > Myida > Dreissenidae > Dreissena > Dreissena rostriformis. The sequence goes on along the minus strand of VMBQ01000537.1, from coordinate 282,526 downwards.
TGTGCATGTTATTCAAACAAATGTTGTAGATTAAACATATCATAATTATAAACATGAGCCATAGCATTTTGCCAGGGCATATCAATATATTGTATCCACATTGATTATATGGAATGTTTAAAATATATATAAATCAACAAATAAATCAATAACAATCACAACACAACAAGAAAGTTCTGCATCCATGGAAAAAAATGCATAAAATTTAATATGTTATTAAAGATAATGAAAATGGTTGTTGAAATTCAATAAACATAATTATTAGCGAACAAAAAAGCTGCTGCATTTCAGTGTACCATCAATAATAGCAAATGAGAATGGTTATTAAATTTGAATTCAAATTGTAATGTCTGCTAATGAAAAAGGTGCATTGGTATTTTTAATGTAAGCAAACAACAAGTGATGTGTTTGTGAAACACTATGTCCCCTTTTGAGCGATTTTGACCCATATATTTGACCTTGAAGGATGACCTTGACCTTTCACCCTCAAAATGTGCAGCTCCATGAGATACACATGCATGCCAAATATCAAGTTGCTATCTTCAATATTTCAAAAGTTATGGCCAATGTTAAAGTTTGTGCAAACCAACAAACAAACCAACAAACAAACAGACAGGGCAAAAACAATATGTCCCCCAGTAAAGACAGGGGGACATAAAAAAATAATGAATCTACAGTACACAAAGTATAATTACATCAAATCCTTTGCATACAGCTTCTTAGATGCTACTTAGTATTCCCAGCCCTGGGAGAATCACAAACAACTTATGAGACTAAGTATTCAGAGCACTGTGATTCCAATACAACTTATGAGATGGTGAGGTGACATGCCTATCAGACAAATTGTGCAAACCAACAAACAAACAGACAGGGCAAAAACAATATGTCCCCCAGTATAGACTATTTGACCTGAAAATCAATAGGGGTCATCAGCGAGTCATGATCAATGTACCTATTAAGTTTCATGATCCTACGCGTGAGCCTTTTTGAGTTATCATCCGGAAACCATTTTACTGTGTTGAGTCACCGTGACCTTGACCTTTGACCTAGTGACCTGAAAATCAATAGGGGTCATCTGCGAGTCATGATCAATGTACCTATGAAGTTTCATGATCCTAGGCTAAATTATTCTTGAGTTATCATCAGGGAACCATTTTACTGTTTCGAGTCACTGTGACTTTGACCGTTGACCTAGTGACCTGAGAATTAATCGGGGTCACCAGTCAGTCATGATCAATGTACCTATGAAGTTTGATGATCCTAAGCTTAAGCTTTCTTGAGTTATCATCTGGAAACCATTTTACTGTGTCGAGTCACTGTGACCTTGACCTTTGACCTAGTGACCTGAACATCAATAGGGGTCATCTGCCAGTCATGATGAATGTACCTATGAAGTTTCATGATCCTAGGCCTAAGCGTTCTTGAGTTATCATCCGGAAACCATCAGGTGGACGGACGGACGGACCGACATGTGCAAAACAATATACCCCCCTCTTCTTCGAAGGACGGCATAAAAAGATAAATAATATTCATGGTAATTTTTATATCTATCCATTTCCATATCAGAAACTTCTGTTAATTTGATAAATTGACTCATTATATGACCCGAATCATGCAAAAATGTGTCTTATGCCATAAGCTGTCAGAGTAGTTCCTTAACATACTGCGAATTTGCGCAGTCTAATCGGGAGCTGCCTTGTCTGCTTATGAAACCATTACGTGACTTTCCAGCAAACAGCCTGGCTCCTGACCAGACTGTATGATTGAGCAGGCTGATCTGGAGCTATGCTGGCTGCATATGGCATAAGACACATTTTCGCATAATGCGGCTTATATTAATGATGACTACAACTATGCATACTTTATAGCATGTAATACAAATCTATATTACAATGAATGATAAAAACAAGAAAACTGAAAAAGAAAGAGGGCGGTAGGAAAATTGTATGAACACTATTACATGCAGTGAGAAAAAGATGTCAAAAATAAATTAGATATGAATTTTGTTCTGTTTTTGTTTCCTACACAACTGTACATTTCAAATTGTTTATTTATATTTGTTATACATTCTAAATACGTTTGGAATAATAAACATTTTTTTCTAAATTTTGTGTGTGCCATTGAACAATTTAACTATATTTACAATCTTTATGTTCATTCAATTTTGTGCACACATAGTTTAATTTTCAGAACATTTTTGTTTAATCCATACAGCCTGAGTTTTGCTATCATTTCAATTTTGTAGTTACATAATAATTACTCTTTTGAATGGAACAATTGCAAATGGTAAAACTGTCTATAAAAAATGATGTTGCAAAACTGTATAACCTACATCTACATTTGAAGTTCTATTCTAACGTTACGTTATAATTTCTTAATATATTAAATAACAAATTAAAAAACATAGGATATAAATAACATAACAAACACAAAAATGAGCAAACATGGACACATACCTGAAGACCTGCCTCATATATATAGATACATTTGTGACGTTTGTATACAATATTAACAGACACATACAATCCTCAGCGGAAAATCTGAACTCATACATAAATACACAAAAACTACAGTAAACATATGAAGAACAATATTTCATTGAAATCATATATTTTAACATACTTTTTCTAAATTATAGTTTTCTGTTTCCAGTTTCCATGCATTCTAAACTTATTTTTAATTGATTGGTTAAATAAAAACAAGTGCAGGACATAAACACTACTTTTACTATACTTTTCATCTTTAACAAATGATTTGTTAATATTTATTTATACTACAGTTAGAGTTCAATATTTTTCCTTTTAAACACAAAGGTGATCAATAAAAAAGATGCGCTCAAATGTCAATACAATATTTAAATTTTCTACAGATATCAGAATAATCTGACATGCTCATGAGAATAATAAAAACTTCAACACTTGCACTGTTAAACTTAGAATTTACATTTATTTACATGATAACTTAATAAGTTATTAAATATTTCTATAGCAGCCAAATATTTGTTAAAAAAAAATATACACATGGATATACACAACATCTTAATGAAAATACAATTATGGTATAATACAAGAGACTGTTATATTAATCTAGGGAAATAAATTACTAAACACTATGTACAAATATTGATAATTATCTATGTGTCTACAAACCGTTCAGCACGCATTTAGTACAAAGTGTGTACCAGTTAAAAATATTCTACGAAGTCATCATGCATAGGACACTATATTTAGAGGATTTTAGTTGGTTTTCTCAACCATGAAATCAAATGTCTATCGACGTTCAAGTCAAAAGTCTTATATCAGACATTGTAAAAAATCCACTAATTTAGGATCAAACGCAAATGCCAAAATCCATCAAATTTAATGTAAAAACAAGTGATGTGTTTGTGAAACACTATGTCCCCTTTGAGCGATTTTGACCCATATATTTAACCTTTGACCTTCAAGGATGACCTTCACCTTTCACCACTCAAAATGTGCAGCTCCATGAGATACACATGCATGCCAAATATCAAGTTGCTATCTTCAATATTGCAAAAGTTATGGCCAATATTAAAGTTTGTGCAAACCAACAAACAAACAGACAGGGCAAAAACAATATGTCCCCCAGTAAAGACTGGGGGACATAAACAAATTAATGAATCTACAGAACACAAAGCATAATTACATCAAATCCTTTGCATACAGCTTCTTAGATGCTACTAAGTATTCCCAGCCCTGGGAGAATCACAAACAACTTATGAGTCTAAGTATTCAGAGCACTGTGATACCAATACAACTTATGAGATGGTGAGGTGACATGCCTATCAGACAAATTGGTTCCCTGAAAAGCCAAAAGCAAAAATAATCAGTTTACACCTAAATTGGACATGCTTGTATAATCCTGGTGATTTTTAATAATTAATTGATATTTTGCAGTTTTTTTTTCAATGTATATCATCGGCAAGCTCTTTTCTTATTTTGTTACATCATTACAGAACAACTTGTTCCATATCATGAACCATTAACATATTTTGTAAGGTGTTTTATTATGAAAAAGTCCATTTGTGTTTTCAAATACCCGGTACTTTTATATTGATTCGTCTAATTTAGAAAGTAACAGAATTTCGAATTTTGGCTTATGGTTTAGAAAAGCAATTGTCTTCATGCAGCACAGAATCAAATGATATCGAAATCTACATTTTAAAAATCCCCTGGAAGATATTTTTATTAAATAACCAATTAACTTGATTCATTACATTGAAATTCAGATACTTTTAATACTTGCTTCCCCAACAAATGTATAAGATATGAATTCAAAACTATTCGTCAACACACTTAAGTTAATGAAAATGATATTTTTAAATAATTTATGTTACCATTATCCCACGAGATGTGTATATAATAAACAGATATCAAAAACATAAAAAAACAACTGTATATGGGTATGAAAACACCGCAAGAAAACATATGAGATCGCAAAGCATGGACGGTTTAGTAAATAAAAAGATGAAACATTTGTACAAGTGGAGAATGGTTTTTAAAGGTAAAGTAGTTATATCAAAAGATATGATGCAATAATAATATATTTAGATTGGTTTTACGAAGGTTTTAAGAAAAAGCAACAGGGAAGAATGATAGAAATGTCATAAAGAATCATCCTACTTATGAAGAAGTGCCATATTTCAGCCTCATTAATTAATTAATGTTTAGTTATTACACAGATGCAAATGTATATAATAATGCAGTTTAGAAATACATCAGCCCCAGGTTAATTGATTTCTATGTAAACCATATAAAGTGCATGGGCAGAAAAAGGATGTTGGCATGTGCCATATATAAAAATGTTTTGACAAAATTGTAATGGAGGTAGAACAGTATTTTCAAAATTCTAGCTCCTTCTTTTTCATCATTATATTATTGTTGTTCAAATAAAAAATAATAGTGAACATAATAAAAGCAAACCAAAATTTCAACAATTTTAGCAATAAATACATCACATTAGGTTANCATACCATGAGTATATAACAGGTATGATGTAAGATCAGGTGTTTGATCACTTCACATTTACATACCATGAGTATATAACAGGTATGATGTAAGATCAGGTGTTTGATCACTTCACATTTACATACCATGAGTATATAACAGGTATGATGTAAGATCAGGTGTTTGATCACTTCACATTTACATACCATGAGTATATAACAGGTATGATGTAAGATCAGGTGTTTGATCACTTCACATTTACATACCATGAGTATATAACAGGTATGATGTAAGATCAGGTGTTTGATCACTTCACATTTACATACCATGAGTATATAACAGGTATGATGTAAGATCAGGTGTTTGATCACTTCACATTTACATACCATGAGTATATAACAGGTATGATGTAAGATCAGGTGTTTGATCACTTCACATTTACATACCATGAGTATATAACAGGTATGATGTAAGATCAGGTGTTTGATCACTTCACATTTACATACCATGAGTATATAACAGGTATGATGTAAGATCAGGTGTTTGATCACTTCACATTTACATACCATGAGTATATAACAGGTATGATGTAAGATCAGGTGTTTGATCACTTCACATTTACATACCATGAGTATATAACAGGTATGATGTAAGATCAGGTGTTTGATCACTTCACATTTACATACCATGAGTATATAACAGGTATGATGTAAGATCAGGTGTTTGATCACTTCACATTTACATACCATGAGTATATAACAGGTATGATGTAAGATCAGGTGTTTGATCACTTCACATTTACATACCATGAGTATATAACAGGTATGATGTAAGATCAGGTGTTTGATCACTTCACATTTACATACCATGAGTATATAACAGGTATGATGTAAGATCAGGTGTTTGATCACTTCACATTTACATACCATGAGTATATAACAGGTATGATGTAAGATCAGGTGTTTGATCACTTCACATTTACATACCATGAGTATATAACAGGTATGATGTAAGATCAGGTGTTTGATCACTTCACATTTACATACCATGAGTATATAACAGGTATGATGTAAGATCAGGTGTTTGATCACTTCACATTTACATACCATGAGTATATAACAGGTATGATGTAAGATCAGGTGTTTGATCACTTCACATTTACATACCATGAGTATATAACAGGTATGATGTAAGATCAGGTGTTTGATCACTTCACATTTACATACCATGAGTATATAACAGGTATGATGTAAGATCAGGTGTTTGATCACTTCACATTTACATACCATGAGTATATAACAGGTATGATGTAAGATCAGGTGTTTGATCACTTCACATTTACATACCATGAGTATATAACAGGTATGATGTAAGATCAGGTGTTTGATCACTTCACATTTACATACCATGAGTATATAACAGGTATGATGTAAGATCAGGTGTTTGATCACTTCACATTTACATACCATGAGTATATAACAGGTATGATGTAAGATCAGGTGTTTGATCACTTCACATTTACATACCATGAGTATATAACAGGTATGATGTAAGATCAGGTGTTTGATCACTTCACATTTACATACCATGAGTATATAACAGGTATGATGTAAGATCAGGTGTTTGATCACTTCACATTTACATACCATGAGTATATAACAGGTATGATGTAAGATCAGGTGTTTGATCACTTCACATTTACATACCATGAGTATATAACAGGTATGATGTAAGATCAGGTGTTTGATCACTTCACATTTACATACCATGAGTATATAACAGGTATGATGTAAGATCAGGTGTTTGATCACTTCACATTTACATACCATGAGTATATAACAGGTATGATGTAAGATCAGGTGTTTGATCACTTCACATTTACATACCATGAGTATATAACAGGTATGATGTAAGATCAGGTGTTTGATCACTTCACATTTACATACCATGAGTATATAACAGGTATGATGTAAGATCAGGTGTTTGATCACTTCACATTTACATACCATGAGTATATAACAGGTATGATGTAAGATCAGGTGTTTGATCACTTCACATTTACATACCATGAGTATATAACAGGTATGATGTAAGATCAGGTGTTTGATCACTTCACATTTACATACCATGAGTATATAACAGGTATGATGTAAGATCAGGTGTTTGATCACTTCACATTTACATACCATGAGTATATAACAGGTATGATGTAAGATCAGGTGTTTGATCACTTCACATTTACATACCATGAGTATATAACAGGTATGATGTAAGATCAGGTGTTTGATCACTTCACATTTACATACCATGAGTATATAACAGGTATGATGTAAGATCAGGTGTTTGATCACTTCACATTTACATACCATGAGTATATAACAGGTATGATGTAAGATCAGGTGTTTGATCACTTCACATTTACATACCATGAGTATATAACAGGTATGATGTAAGATCAGGTGTTTGATCACTTCACATTTACATACCATGAGTATATAACAGGTATGATGTAAGATCAGGTGTTTGATCACTTCACATTTACATACCATGAGTATATAACAGGTATGATGTAAGATCAGGTGTTTGATCACTTCACATTTACATACCATGAGTATATAACAGGTATGATGTAAGATCAGGTGTTTGATCACTTCACATTTACATACCATGAGTATATAACAGGTATGATGTAAGATCAGGTGTTTGATCACTTCACATTTACATACCATGAGTATATAACAGGTATGATGTAAGATCAGGTGTTTGATCACTTCACATTTACATACCATGAGTATATAACAGGTATGATGTAAGATCAGGTGTTTGATCACTTCACATTTACATACCATGAGTATATAACAGGTATGATGTAAGATCAGGTGTTTGATCACTTCACATTTACATACCATGAGTATATAACAGGTATGATGTAAGATCAGGTGTTTGATCACTTCACATTTACATACCATGAGTATATAACAGGTATGATGTAAGATCAGGTGTTTGATCACTTCACATTTACATACCATGAGTATATAACAGGTATGATGTAAGATCAGGTGTTTGATCACTTCACATTTACATACCATGAGTATATAACAGGTATGATGTAAGATCAGGTGTTTGATCACTTCACATTTACATACCATGAGTATATAACAGGTATGATGTAAGATCAGGTGTTTGATCACTTCACATTTACATACCATGAGTATATAACAGGTATGATGTAAGATCAGGTGTTTGATCACTTCACATTTACATACCATGAGTATATAACAGGTATGATGTAAGATCAGGTGTTTGATCACTTCACATTTACATACCATGAGTATATAACAGGTATGATGTAAGATCAGGTGTTTGATCACTTCACATTTACATACCATGAGTATATAACAGGTATGATGTAAGATCAGGTGTTTGATCACTTCACATTTACATACCATGAGTATATAACAGGTATGATGTAAGATCAGGTGTTTGATCACTTCACATTTACATACCATGAGTATATAACAGGTATGATGTAAGATCAGGTGTTTGATCACTTCACATTTACATACCATGAGTATATAACAGGTATGATGTAAGATCAGGTGTTTGATCACTTCACATTTACATACCATGAGTATATAACAGGTATGATGTAAGATCAGGTGTTTGATCACTTCACATTTACATACCATGAGTATATAACAGGTATGATGTAAGATCAGGTGTTTGATCACTTCACATTTACATACCATGAGTATATAACAGGTATGATGTAAGATCAGGTGTTTGATCACTTCACATTTACATACCATGAGTATATAACAGGTATGATGTAAGATCAGGTGTTTGATCACTTCACATTTACATACCATGAGTATATAACAGGTATGATGTAAGATCAGGTGTTTGATCACTTCACATTTACATACCATGAGTATATAACAGGTATGATGTAAGATCAGGTGTTTGATCACTTCACATTTACATACCATGAGTATATAACAGGTATGATGTAAGATCAGGTGTTTGATCACTTCACATTTACATACCATGAGTATATAACAGGTATGATGTAAGATCAGGTGTTTGATCACTTCACATTTACATACCATGAGTATATAACAGGTATGATGTAAGATCAGGTGTTTGATCACTTCACATTTACATACCATGAGTATATAACAGGTATGATGTAAGATCAGGTGTTTGATCACTTCACATTTACATACCATGAGTATATAACAGGTATGATGTAAGATCAGGTGTTTGATCACTTCACATTTACATACCATGAGTATATAACAGGTATGATGTAAGATCAGGTGTTTGATCACTTCACATTTACATACCATGAGTATATAACAGGTATGATGTAAGATCAGGTGTTTGATCACTTCACATTTACATACCATGAGTATATAACAGGTATGATGTAAGATCAGGTGTTTGATCACTTCACATTTACATACCATGAGTATATAACAGGTATGATGTAAGATCAGGTGTTTGATCACTTCACATTTACATACCATGAGTATATAACAGGTATGATGTAAGATCAGGTGTTTGATCACTTCACATTTACATACCATGAGTATATAACAGGTATGATGTAAGATCAGGTGTTTGATCACTTCACATTTACATACCATGAGTATATAACAGGTATGATGTAAGATCAGGTGTTTGATCACTTCACATTTACATACCATGAGTATATAACAGGTATGATGTAAGATCAGGTGTTTGATCACTTCACATTTACATACCATGAGTATATAACAGGTATGATGTAAGATCAGGTGTTTGATCACTTCACATTTACATACCATGAGTATATAACAGGTATGATGTAAGATCAGGTGTTTGATCACTTCACATTTACATACCATGAGTATATAACAGGTATGATGTAAGATCAGGTGTTTGATCACTTCACATTTACATACCATGAGTATATAACAGGTATGATGTAAGATCAGGTGTTTGATCACTTCACATTTACATACCATGAGTATATAACAGGTATGATGTAAGATCAGGTGTTTGATCACTTCACATTTACATACCATGAGTATATAACAGGTATGATGTAAGATCAGGTGTTTGATCACTTCACATTTACATACCATGAGTATATAACAGGTATGATGTAAGATCAGGTGTTTGATCACTTCACATTTACATACCATGAGTATATAACAGGTATGATGTAAGATCAGGTGTTTGATCACTTCACATTTACATACCATGAGTATATAACAGGTATGATGTAAGATCAGGTGTTTGATCACTTCACATTTACATACCATGAGTATATAACAGGTATGATGTAAGATCAGGTGTTTGATCACTTCACATTTACATACCATGAGTATATAACAGGTATGATGTAAGATCAGGTGTTTGATCACTTCACATTTACATACCATGAGTATATAACAGGTATGATGTAAGATCAGGTGTTTGATCACTTCACATTTACATACCATGAGTATATAACAGGTATGATGTAAGATCAGGTGTTTGATCACTTCACATTTACATACCATGAGTATATAACAGGTATGATGTAAGATCAGGTGTTTGATCACTTCACATTTACATACCATGAGTATATAACAGGTATGATGTAAGATCAGGTGTTTGATCACTTCACATTTACATACCATGAGTATATAACAGGTATGATGTAAGATCAGGTGTTTGATCACTTCACATTTACATACCATGAGTATATAACAGGTATGATGTAAGATCAGGTGTTTGATCACTTCACATTTACATACCATGAGTATATAACAGGTATGATGTAAGATCAGGTGTTTGATCACTTCACATTTACATACCATGAGTATATAACAGGTATGATGTAAGATCAGGTGTTTGATCACTTCACATTTACATACCATGAGTATATAACAGGTATGATGTAAGATCAGGTGTTTGATCACTTCACATTTACATACCATGAGTATATAACAGGTATGATGTAAGATCAGGTGTTTGATCACTTCACATTTACATACCATGAGTATATAACAGGTATGATGTAAGATCAGGTGTTTGATCACTTCACATTTACATACCATGAGTATATAACAGGTATGATGTAAGATCAGGTGTTTGATCACTTCACATTTACATACCATGAGTATATAACAGGTATGATGTAAGATCAGGTGTTTGATCACTTCACATTTACATACCATGAGTATATAACAGGTATGATGTAAGATCAGGTGTTTGATCACTTCACATTTACATACCATGAGTATATAACAGGTATGATGTAAGATCAGGTGTTTGATCACTTCACATTTACATACCATGAGTATATAACAGGTATGATGTAAGATCAGGTGTTTGATCACTTCACATTTACATACCATGAGTATATAACAGGTATGATGTAAGATCAGGTGTTTGATCACTTCACATTTACATACCATGAGTATATAACAGGTATGATGTAAGATCAGGTGTTTGATCACTTCACATTTACATACCATGAGTATATAACAGGTATGATGTAAGATCAGGTGTTTGATCACTTCACATTTACATACCATGAGTATATAACAGGTATGATGTAAGATCAGGTGTTTGATCACTTCACATTTACATACCATGAGTATATAACAGGTATGATGTAAGATCAGGTGTTTGATCACTTCACATTTACATACCATGAGTATATAACAGGTATGATGTAAGATCAGGTGTTTGATCACTTCACATTTACATACCATGAGTATATAACAGGTATGATGTAAGATCAGGTGTTTGATCACTTCACATTTACATACCATGAGTATATAACAGGTATGATGTAAGATCAGGTGTTTGATCACTTCACATTTACATACCATGAGTATATAACAGGTATGATGTAAGATCAGGTGTTTGATCACTTCACATTTACATACCATGAGTATATAACAGGTATGATGTAAGATCAGGTGTTTGATCACTTCACATTTACATACCATGAGTATATAACAGGTATGATGTAAGATCAGGTGTTTGATCACTTCACATTTACATACCATGAGTATATAACAGGTATGATGTAAGATCAGGTGTTTGATCACTTCACATTTACATACCATGAGTATATAACAGGTATGATGTAAGATCAGGTGTTTGATCACTTCACATTTACATACCATGAGTATATAACAGGTATGATGTAAGATCAGGTGTTTGATCACTTCACATTTACATACCATGAGTATATAACAGGTATGATGTAAGATCAGGTGTTTGATCACTTCACATTTACATACCATGAGTATATAACAGGTATGATGTAAGATCAGGTGTTTGATCACTTCACATTTACATACCATGAGTATATAACAGGTATGATGTAAGATCAGGTGTTTGATCACTTCACATTTACATACCATGAGTATATAACAGGTATGATGTAAGATCAGGTGTTTGATCACTTCACATTTACATACCATGAGTATATAACAGGTATGATGTAAGATCAGGTGTTTGATCACTTCACATTTACATACCATGAGTATATAACAGGTATGATGTAAGATCAGGTGTTTGATCACTTCACATTTACATACCATGAGTATATAACAGGTATGATGTAAGATCAGGTGTTTGATCACTTCACATTTACATACCATGAGTATATAACAGGTATGATGTAAGATCAGGTGTTTGATCACTTCACATTTACATACCATGAGTATATAACAGGTATGATGTAAGATCAGGTGTTTGATCACTTCACATTTACATACCATGAGTATATAACAGGTATGATGTAAGATCAGGTGTTTGATCACTTCACATTTACATACCATGAGTATATAACAGGTATGATGTAAGATCAGGTGTTTGATCACTTCACATTTACATACCATGAGTATATAACAGGTATGATGTAAGATCAGGTGTTTGATCACTTCACATTTACATACCATGAGTATATAACAGGTATGATGTAAGATCAGGTGTTTGATCACTTCACATTTACATACCATGAGTATATAACAGGTATGATGTAAGATCAGGTGTTTGATCACTTCACATTTACATACCATGAGTATATAACAGGTATGATGTAAGATCAGGTGTTTGATCACTTCACATTTACATACCATGAGTATATAACAGGTATGATGTAAGATCAGGTGTTTGATCACTTCACATTTACATACCATGAGTATATAACAGGTATGATGTAAGATCAGGTGTTTGATCACTTCACATTTACATACCATGAGTATATAACAGGTATGATGTAAGATCAGGTGTTTGATCACTTCACATTTACATACCATGAGTATATAACAGGTATGATGTAAGATCAGGTGTTTGATCACTTCACATTTACATACCATGAGTATATAACAGGTATGATGTAAGATCAGGTGTTTGATCACTTCACATTTACATACCATGAGTATATAACAGGTATGATGTAAGATCAGGTGTTTGATCACTTCACATTTACATACCATGAGTATATAACAGGTATGATGTAAGATCAGGTGTTTGATCACTTCACATTTACATACCATGAGTATATAACAGGTATGATGTAAGATCAGGTGTTTGATCACTTCACATTTACATACCATGAGTATATAACAGGTATGATGTAAGATCAGGTGTTTGATCACTTCACATTTACATACCATGAGTATATAACAGGTATGATGTAAGATCAGGTGTTTGATCACTTCACATTTACATACCATGAGTATATAACAGGTATGATGTAAGATCAGGTGTTTGATCACTTCACATTTACATACCATGAGTATATAACAGGTATGATGTAAGATCAGGTGTTTGATCACTTCACATTTACATACCATGAGTATATAACAGGTATGATGTAAGATCAGGTGTTTGATCACTTCACATTTACATACCATGAGTATATAACAGGTATGATGTAAGATCAGGTGTTTGATCACTTCACATTTACATAGGATGATTGTTGATGTAGTGTTCTTTCAACCAATGAAATCTGTATGAAACATTAACTAAAGGTACTATGATACTTAAGAAGAAGAGCTTAATATTAGAGGCAATAACTTAACAGTTTTCATAATTTGCAATATTGTGAATAAAAATAATTGTTAAAGCTTTGATCATGTCAGATGATCACATAAGTTAAAATTTAGTGTTCTACCACCAGTTTTAATATGTGTATATTTCGATTTACAAAAAATTGATTGTAGCAAATCATTCTTAGGTTCATGTTTTAGAAATCAGCTCCTGGATTCAGTTCTGAATACTAGCTCTCACCTTGGGATGTGCCATTGATGGTAACAGGTAGGGTCATGGAACCAACTAAAATATAAAGATGAGCCTGAGTGCCCTCACACACCAGGTGAAATGGATTCATCCATTCCATATATCACAGCCATTAATCACGGACTCCACTACTTTTTTGAGATGCATTAATAAATAAGCCAATTTTTATTCCGAGGTGGCCCTTTCAACATATCAAAGCAATGGTTTGATGTCTTTAGCAATTTAACTGGATAGAAATTTGCTAGTCACACAAGCAAAAAAAAATGATTTGCTTTTAAAAACGCCACAATCTCACAACTTTAAAGGTCCTCACATTTTCAAATGAGTTGTGATTGTATATTTCTGTACATTTATCGATGAATGAATCTTTGCCGAATCACACCACATAGTCTGATTTTTAAACGAATGCGAAATATGTTTAAAAATCATATAAAACCTACTCTCCCTGTATTTTAAAAACTTCCAGTCTTAGGCACCACCCCGAAAGTAGCATTGGCTCATTTATAGATGCATCTCAAAAAAGAGATGGCGCCTGTGATTAACTGCCGTGATATATGAGCAATATCATACACAACTACAATCCGTATAAAAACACAGTGTTAGGGAACTAAAATGCACAAGAACATGATAATAACATGTTCTGACCCTGATTTCTAAACAGTTTTAACCCTTTGCATGCTGGGAAATTTGTCGTCTGCTAAAATGTCGTCAGCTGAATTGCTAAAATTAGCATTTTCCTCGATTTGTTTTCAAAGAATACTATCAGAAATGGCAAACAGTTTGGATCCTTATGAGACGCCACGTTCTGTGGCGTCTCATCTGGATCCAAACTGTTTGCAAAGGCCTTCAAAATTTGGTTCCAGCACTGAAAGAGTTAAAGTCTGTCTAACCAAGATTAGCTTACTATGTTCATATTGCAATAGAATTATTTGCATGTTAAACGTTTTTAAATAAAATATATATTTAATTGTTTGTAAGATAATCACAATAAATGACATACATTAATTTTTGTATTTAGTTGTTACATACATTTTATTTTATAATTTTGCTTGATGAAATAAGAGACTTGTGCGGTTGTGCAGCTTGTCCTTAACCCTTTGCATGCTGGGAAATTTGTCGTCTGCTAAAATGTTGTCTGCTAAATTTCTTAAATTAGCATTTTCTTTGATTTTTTTTCAAAGAATTATGAAACAGTTTGGATCCTGATGAGACGCCACATTCTGTGGCGTCTCATCTGGATCCAAACTGTTTGCAAAGGCCTTCAAAATCCGGTTCCAACGCTCAAAGGGTTAACTCAATAGCTGGCTGCATGTACCTGGTATGGTCTAGCTTTCACAATCTAACACGTCTACAAAACTTATAAACAACTGTGAAAAATGAATTGTTGAATACCAAAACAAACAGAAACATGGACATCGATTAACTGATTAATGATCTTCAACAAGCTTATCTGGCAATTATAATGCAATCAAAAGAGCAGAGATAATTCAAATAACAAATTGTAACCAGTCACCATGAATTGTAAACAGGATAATTACAAACACAACGAAGTCAAAAACCGTGAACAATTCACTAATTTCTGCAGTTTTCAAAAAACAATTTTTAGATGCAAAGATGTATGGTTTAAATAAATAAATACATAAATGCATTCATATATAAAGTAAACAAGATGTGTTTGTGAAACACTATGTCCACTTTTGAGCGATTTTGACCCATAAATTTGACATTTGACCTTGAAGGATGACCTTGACCTTGACCTTTCACCACTCAAAATGTGCAGCTCCATGAGATACACATGCATGCCAAATATCAAGTTGCTATCTTCAATATTGCAAAAGTTATGGCCAATGTTAAAGTTGGCGCAAACCAACCAACAAACCAACCAACAAACAGACCAACCAACAGACAGGGCAAAAACAATATGTCCCCCAGTATATACTGGTGGACATAAAAAAATAATAATAATTATATATGTGCATATAGATGGTAAGAATAAATAAATAAATACAAATAAAATAAATAAAAACAAATAAAATAAATGAATAATTTAATATAAATGAATAAACACCATATACATGAAACAGGGAGAGGCTCAAGAAAGTTAAAGAACATAAGAAATTTACTGAGATTTTACTGAAGGAGTTTTAGAAATTCATATTCATAGGCATGCATTTCCTGAACATGCATTTTATGTCAGATGATAAAAGGGGAGGCATGCAGTATGAGAAGGTGAGTATGGTATGATACGCTCACAAACTGATCTGTCACAGTAGGGTAGCTGATGGACCGACCCCAAAACAATCCTCTTTTGAGGCGAATCTTTCACAAATAGACCTTAAGTTAAAATGTAACTTACTGTACTATGCTCATAAAATGCAATAATATGTATAATAATGCTAATGAATAATAATGCTAAAAACAAGTTAGAATTGTTTGGTTTCAAATTATTTTTAAAATTGATACAGAGATTTCCAAATAATGTCTTATCAATAAAAATAACTTGCGCTTTCACTTTTTCTCTTATTTTGCAATTATATGTTTGTCTGTGTAATAATAAATGGTGACAAATCAATTTGTTTGGTCTACACACATAAATATGTAAGGTTCATTACACAAAATTCCATGTTTCACATTTCAATTGAATTTGATTTCCAAGAACCCCTCATTTCTTTACATCGGCTAATCGCGACTTTGAACACATTTTTTCAAAAAGAATATCAGTTGTTAGTGTCGTACTTCATGCTGTTGTTATCTAAAGTGTAGAGACAAAAACTTTTTTATTTTTTTTTAAAGCCTTAGTAATGATGACTTGTCTTTGGTGATCAATGTGATACAAATTTGTTTCTGATGGTATAAATTCTAGTCATTTGTTAGTTAAGACGATGTTGTGGTGTTGGTGACAGGTCATAAGGATTTGTCATTTAAGACAGTGATCATCATATTGATGATTATGTTGTTGATGATGACTTTAAAGATAAATCATGACAAAGAAGATGGTAATAATGGTAAAGGTATTGATTACAAGCACAGAGTGATATGAAGTCGATGGTGATTAATGTATGACGATGATAAAGATTGTGGTGGTTGTGATGATAATAATAATGATGATGGTAATGAGCATGATGATGATGATGGTGGTGATGATGATGATGGTGGTGGTGATGATGATGAAGATGACGATGAGGATGATACTAACATCAACAATGATTGTAAAGGTTTAAAAGACAGTGATGATGATTTGGACAATGACAATCATACGAGCCTCATTCTAGGAAATCGGGGCTTAATGCATGTGCGTGAAGTGTCATCCCAGATTAGCTGGTGCAGTTGACGGTATTTTTAGTTTATAGGAAGTCTCTTCTCAACGAAAATCCAGTATAGACAGAAAGTGTCATCACTGACTAGCATGTGCAAACTGCACAGGTTAATCTGGGATGGCACTTTATGCACATGCATTAAGCCCAGTTTTCACAGAACGCGGCTCAATTGACAGCATTAAGCCCAAACACTGTGAAAGCCAATGAGGTAAGAACAAACTTGTCAATTCAATATCAATGATGAGAGGCCAAACTGGATGAAATGAAACACAGAATGGTTTGTAGAATGACCTTACCTGAGGGGTTCTCAAGCATTTTATACAAACTCCTAAAGGACGCACTAAGGTCCTGCTCTAAGTGCGAATTGTTCTCAATGAACGAACCTTGGCCACCAGCAGCATGACTCTGAAATATGGAAGAACTTAGTGTAATGCGACCGCAGAGAGTGTTCATCACAACACATTATTTTTGGTTTTGAACAGAATGAGGAACAAGAGTTTTGGTAACCTGAGACCTGAAAGAACTGAACTATTTAGATCAGCGCTTGTGATGTTTAAAGAAATATTTCAGAGTTTGGTTAGAATGATTCTGAGCAAGTTTCATGATGATTGGGCAAACCATGTGGCCTCTAGGGTTTATTTCCGTACCAAGGGTTCATTGTAGTATAATTTAGAGTAGCCATGGTTCTCTTAAGTAGTTCCCAAGCCAACAATTACCAATCGAGCCTAATAAACAATTGAAATACTGTTATTTATATTAAGTTTTATTTCCGATGGTTTATGGCGCTATTTTTTCCAAACCTAAAGGCACAGGCTGTAAAATATAAAGCAAAAAAAACAAAAACTGGTATGCCTACATGTGAGGATGGTGCAGGCATCTGTTGTGTTGAGTTACTTGTTGAGGACGTGGGAGACCCCATACTAGAGTTACTGTGTTCTGACATCGGGCTGTACTCTGAGGGCACCTGAAAAACAATTATTTCTGTTGAATATTTTCTAATACAATGCTTGCTAATGTTCGTGAAATACAATCCAACAGCGAGGGGGCCAAATGGCCCGGCTGCAGAACAAAGATCGACTTCTCTAGTCACTGGCTAAAGGTGGACTGTTTCTCTTCCCCCGATTTACTAAACCCACCCCTTCAAATAACTCTTGTTGATTGGATGGATCGCTCATGCATGTACCACATGTCCCAGCAGAAATTGACCAATATGTTCATGATGACCACAACAGATGTTCCCGATAATTGAACAACATTGGGGAAATGAAATCATACTTCATAATCAATTATTCAAACTTAATCACATATCCTATATGCGAACTTGCATCTCTGTTATGTAAATTGGGGAAATGCTTAAGGTAATCAAGAATTCTATTTATGAAACTATGGTTGGACCTGCAGCTATGTTACATTAATAAGTAACAAGATTTATTGACATTTTTGTTAATACTTAAAAGTAAAAAAAACGTGTGTTACCAAGTTTCTTTGAGCCTCGCTCTGGAAAAAACAGGGCTCAATGCATGTGCGTGAAGTGGCTTCCCAGATTAGCCTCCGCAGTCCGTACAAGCTGATTTGGGACGACACTTTCTGCTTTTATGTTTTTTTTTTCGTTTAAAGTAAAAATAAAGTAAAGTAAAAATCCAGATTAACCGGAAATTTTAGTCCAATATTAGCCTAAGCTGACTGCATGGGCTAATCTGGGACTATATATATGAACATGAATTAAGCCAGTTTTTTTCAGAATGAGGCTCAAAGAAGTTTAGTCACACATTTTCATATTCTGATATATTTGTTTAATAAATGTTGATAAATGTATTTACTTAAAAACATTAACATACCAGAAAATGTGAACTAAACAAGTTTGCCTCCCACGGAATTTGAACCTGGGATGTTTAGGATCAAAATCACATCCACTGGAGCTTTCAAGTTTTAGAACGTAAAAGCATATTTTCAATGCTATGTGTAAAAAAAAACACTTATTTTCAAATTATCAATATTGTTAATTGAATCTCTGACATTTTTTTCAATCTATGAACAAGTTTGACCCTTTTAATATGCCATTGTCAATAAGGTTTTTGAAAACAGCCATAAGATCCTAGTCGCATACCAGAGAAACTTATAGGACTTCACTGTTCTGAGTAATGTTCATGATGGCAAAAACCATAGCCTCTACTGTTTACAGGATTTTGCTCGAATTTTTGCTCTATTTGAGCAAGTTTCAAACTGGTGATGAAACAATGATATTCATTTCACTGGTTAAAAAATATTCTCATTTTCATGCTGATTTATACGGTGGCACTAAGGTGACATCACCGCTCAAAAAAAAAAAAAAATCGGGAAAACGCAAGTTCTGTTTTCCAAACTCCAAACAAAAAATTAACTCGGGGAAACACAAACTTTTCCCGACTTTTTTTTTGGAGCGAAAAACACAAGTTCTGTCTTCCCGTCTTTTTTTTTTTGGAGCGGAAAACACAAGTTCTGTTTTCCAGTCTTTTTTTTTTTGGAGACGGGAAAACAAAACTTGTGTTTTCCACTCGAAAAAAAGTCGGGAAAAGTTTGTGTTTCCCCGAGTTAATTTTTTAACACAAGTGCTGTTTGATCTGAAAATTATAAAGCATTGCAACACGAAACAATTGAATAATATGGAGAGTTCGGTTGTTAACGTTATATTTTGTGACACTACTTCGATTGCTTATATAAAGTATAAAATACACCACTCACTGTATGAGCACAGATGGCCGATTGGTCTAAGCGTTTGAGCCCAGTTGCGGATTAATTAATTTTTATTTCTTTCATTAATTTCATTCTTGTTTTTATTTTTACTGGAGCTTTTTATTTCCATTGTTTACATTAATCAATTTAAAGCATTTAATGACAAACTTCAAAACATGCCAAAATCTGTGAAAAAGTCCCTTTAACAAGTACTTCGTTGAATTCGTTTCGAATCACAACTTGTCTCCCATACCAAGATACCTATGGCATAAACAATATGATGTGAATGCGGTAGTCATTTTTTTTTTTTTAAATATTTGCAATAACAAAGTGCGTGATTATTTATTTTTAGTTTCATCAAGCCAATCCCAAAAAGGCAGAAAAAAATACACTTATCACACTTATCTATATAATTTTAATATTTTATCTTGTTGGAACTTGCAAGGGCAAACACTCAAACCCTTCCCTATAAAAATATCATGTACAACCCCATACATCCCCACTACAACCTATAAACATCAGATCAACAAAGGCACAGTGAGGGAATCATCATAGTTTGTGTTTGACTGGCCCATTAAGTTTTGTTATGCGAGGTTATTCATACAAACCTACTCTACTCGTAAACTACCCCCTACCAATGGATTGAAATATTTGCCTTAGTGATCAAATTATTTGATGAACAACATCAAATAAACATTAACAACCAATTTAAATATTAGCTCTGAATAACCGCTTTTAATATCTCTATCTTTATAAGTCTCCATAATTTATTTTTATGGGATTGGGTAATCCTGAAGACATTTTGAATAAGAAATGCTGACATGTAGAAACATGTGAGGTTACAAACAACTACTACCAAGGTCATAATGTGTGGGAGGTTCCATAAATAGAACTGATCTCATTTAGACATGTCTTGTTACCATATAAGACAATATGGACATAACATTATTAAAATAAGATTTAAACCAGTCTAAATAGACTACAATACACTAATATTTTATCATAATTATATGCAACATCCGAAAGACTAAAGCTGTTAAAAGTCTGGTTTAAGCTTAGAAATAAACTGTTGCAGATATCAACAATGCAACTGGTTTAAATGTTAATCCTGTAATATTTATTAAGGGGAAATTTCACTGTCAACTTTGAAGCTATGAGAAATAATCCTGCCCCTTTCTAGTTCCACCCTTCTGTCCTTCTAAAATTATCAACACAAATCTTTGTTAAAGCCTTTTGATATCTGAAATTTACAAAACAGTCTATGACTAGACTAAACCTGAACTGTCAGAAAAAACAGATGGAGCCAATAAATGGTTCGTGCTTTGAAGCTGCAAAGTAAACTAGCGGGTGATCACACAAACAGGACTAGGGCTCAAATGAGTATAAAAAATTCTTAGGTTCCCATTGGAGCCCTTATAATAACCCTGAACTGCTTCCTGAATTTAACGCATTTATGCCTAGCGTCTACAAAAAAGCCGTTGGCAAACAGCTTAGACCCAGATGAGACACTGCATAATGCGGCGTCTCATCAGGGTCTACGCTGTTTGCTTAAAGGAATTTCTGTGAGAAATATTCTAAAAACAGAAATAAATATACCAGACATCTCTAATTTTGAAATAAATTGATCCAATTTAGAAGGATGGGAGAGTCCACTCGGCATAAATGGGTTAAAACAAGTAACTCAGGAATGTGTGGATCACCATGCATACATGTTTGTGTACACCTACATTTTATGGTAATGACATATTTGAATTTCTTTTGAATGGCTAGAGAAAAGTGGAAGTTGTTTGCTCCACAAACTTATTCCATTGTGTGTGGACAAACTGATCGACAAACCATCCAATTGACCCAACATCGGGACTCCAATATCCCCCTATTGTTGGCAGCGTTATTTTAAGTTGAGCCTTGTTCTGGAAAATACTGGGCTTAATGTGTGTGCGTAAGGTTTTGTCCAAGATTAGCCTGTGCAGTCAGGCTAAACTGGATTTTCTATAAGAAGAGACTTACTATAAAGGAAAAATTCCATGAAAGCGGAATGTTTCGTCCCTGGTTTTCCTGTGCAGTCTGCACAGGCTAATCATGGACGACACTTTCTGCCTTTTAAGCCCAGTTTTCCCTGAAATCACAAAATATAACAATTTAATCCTATTGGCTTAATTCAACAGTCTACACACATAAAGCACCAACCAGGTGATCACACTACCTCATATTTCCGTTTGCGGGCTTGTCGTATAGGCAAGGATTCCTCCTGTGGGTTGCTGTCAATCGCCCAGTAGGAGCCCTGCAATGGACAATTTAAGACTCCAATGTACTAGGGGAAAATCTTAAGAAAAAAACATGGTTTTATTTAGGTCACACCTTCTGGCCCATAGTTAAAAAAATATATGACTAAAAATTCATGGAAATGATCATCTGTAATTCTTCATGCATGCTTTCGATCAACTGACAATTTAAGAATTCTGCACCTTAAGCTCCTATGTGAAATTCAATCTCTTTCTAACTTTGGACATTCTGATTTGCTTAGACCGGGGATGAGGCACAAATACTTTCCCCATTTTTTGGATGTTTTAGTTTGGAGAATGTCGAGAAGGTTAATGTTTTGAACATAGAAACCTGATATTTGTGTAAATAAAAATATAAATGGAGAAAGGATAGTAGCCGAAGACCAGCACCTTGTCTACACTAACAGTAGGGGTGTTCATTTCATGTAAATGGTGTTCTTAACATTTCCAGCCAGTTCTCTTGCGTCTGTAGCTTTTCCCATTTTGGACATTCCCGAAATTCTGATGATATTTAAAACTGATATTTTTGTCACGTGTTCATTTAATGTTTGGCAAACACTTGTATCTGTGTTTAAAATTAATAAAATTTAACTTGTTATTTTTTTCAGTGCAACTTCTTGCTTGTGAGAATTTACTTCCAATAGTGGATTGGAAACATTGCCATCATTTGGAATCATCTTGTTTGTGTTAGATTTTTTCCCAATAAGGATTACATGAACCATTTTAGCTGCTTTGATAGCAAATGACAAGTATCTGTGCTGAAGAGGAAACTAAAAGTTTTATTATCAGGGCATTCCTTTGACCCGAGCTCCCGGGTTTTGACGCTTGAAAATAACAGAAGACCCTTGTTTGACTCGTGAGAAAATTACGTCATGCGTCACATTTGACCCGGGGGTAAATACAGACTTGCGTCAACGAGATCAAAAGTTGTTCAGACTAAGCAATAATTGGCTTGGGGCGGAGTATCTCTTTTGGAAGACGCTAACTGTTATCGCCCGTTTCCAATCATTGAAGCGCATGTCCTCCCAGTAGGCGGAGTATGGCCCATTGAGAAATCTAGTAATGACAAATTAAAACCCTGCTGGTTCGATGACCCATGTATCAACGTTCCATTATTTATCATTGCGTTTGTTATCAGCTGTTTGCGGAAAAGACATGTATTTATCCCACCAAAACAGAATGGACTCACCCGCGTCAGTTTAAATAATATCCAATATATAATAATAGCATCCATATCCACAATACACTGTAAAGCATATTTTGAGAAATACTTCCACAATATGTCAGAATGTATTTCCAAAGCTGAATACACCCAACCATAATTGACTTCATGTTTGCTCCGTTCAAAGACCCGCTAAAGTTATGCTGGTATATGTACTGTCTACAACGTCACATTACACGCTTTGCATCAGTTTATTTAGTTGATTGAAATCTGTTACAGTATCTGTTTAAAAGTGGGCCTTATGGTGTTGTTTTTAATGTTTAAGGAAAGCTTGCCAATGAAAATTTCAAAATTTAGGAAAGCTGTCCCATAAAATAGATCTGCAATCTAAATCACTGCGATTATGGACACTTGTGGACAAAGCTCACAAGACAGAAAAGAACAATTACCTTTCCTGGATCTTCTTTTGATCTCGCCACTTTGAGGAAACATTTGTTGAGAGATAAGTTGTGTCGTATTGAGTTCTGAAAATAGAGAAAAAACAACAAATTATTGTCTCTGGCATAAATTTAAGCATCTGCATAATTTGGTTGGGTTGCAATCATAAAATGACACAAGCGATTTTTTTCTTTTTTGTCTGAGGGCTAGAGCTACCCATCCTTACAATGATACTGATTTCTGTTCTAACATTCCTAAAACAACTGTAAACACATCTGCAACTGATTTTCTCATGATTTTAAAATTTGATCAGCAAACTGCTGTAGGTCGCAATAGTGTAATGGTTATCATAGTCATAGGGGCAGTTCTCAAGACGCAAAGTACATGCTACTGTTAACAGACAGAAGTCTTCAGAAGTTGAAGGGTTTCAGTGCAATGAATCTTAACATGTTTCAAATAAATTAGCCAATAATTACTGGTAGAAATATGACACGGAATTTTATTATGAAATTGGCTAAACTTGCATGCAAAGCATAAACATAACTGATGACAATCATTATCCTGCTTGGAAAATTTAGATATTGCTTATTTTTTTATCCTAATAACATCATATTAGCTAAAGTTGGGTTAAAAATCATAAACAAAGCTTGAAAAAGTTTGATAGTTTGATATTTTTGTTGATTTTGATAAAATGTCACATTATATTATGGCAGCATTTTTTACCAAACCCACATACCTATGTAAGCCACACATACACAATGCACATAGCTTACAAACTCATAATACACAGGTATGGACCAAACTATTCTGTGTCTTATCGTGATGTAACATGGTAAAACGTAAACAAATTTGACAAACCAGGCTGCACCGTTATATTGAGACCATCCCTTTCCTAGGCCAAGCAGTACAAAACAGTGTTGTATCCGTACAGAATACCTGTTGAAACCACACTTGTATGTTTGACTTTAAAAGACCCTAAAATCCTAAATGACCTCGAGTTTACGAACAAGTATTGATAAATAAAGTTTTAATAGAAAGCAATTTGGTTCAGTTCGCTCTAATACCATTAAGTAAGAATATACAAAGGTTTTTTAATTTTAAGCATGTCCAAAATAATTGTCGCGGATATAAATGTATGTTAGACTTTTCCATACACAATACCGAAAGCTATGGACACATACAGACTGCTGCAAATGTTTCTGACCTAATTCAGTGCTAATTCTGTAAATGTGTGACCTGAACATGACCTATGACCACACATGGAAATTAAAGAGGCGTGCGACTAAATGGTGATGCACGACCATGGACATTTTTTCAGGAATTGAATCACACACAATTCACAGAGCATGATCCATCATTTCCAACACATGTTGGAATGAAATTATAAAACCTTTATCACTTAGTGATTTTCATTACTTTCACAATAAATACTTTAAAGGAAAAAAAAACACACAAAAAAAGAAGACTATCCCAAATGTTGGGTACGTGACGATTGTGCACGAAACCATACATGTACGTTCATCCCACACGCCTACCTTCCAGCCATTTCCAGCATCTTTATAATACGGAAAATTGTCACAAATCCACTGATAAATTTCACTGAGTGTCATTTTCTTTTTACAAGAACTGTTAATGGCAAATGTTATTAAATTGGCGTAGGAATATGGTGGTTTTCCTTCTCGATGACTTTTCCCATCGTTTTCATCTAAAGTAGCGTTTGTGTCGAGAGGAGAGTGTGGCGCCTTTCTCATGGCAAGATTTCCTCCCTGGGTCTTCACTCCATCCTTGCCGATGTGGCCTGCCATTGCTCCCCCGACCGTTAATCGAGGGAGCCAATCCATAGCAGTAAGCGAACTCTCCAAGTCGGCCATTTTGTTAGTTTACAAAAATCTGAATAGGAAATGACGTCAGGTGATCGCTAAATTGTCAATTAACGCAACCGAATAACTATATAATTCATCGTATAATTACGTCTTTAATAGCATCTTAGTAATATACAATCCATCTCTTTTATGTATATATTTACAACGCGTCTTTCATGGATTTGCTGATTAAAAATCATAGGACTATTTTCTTGCGGATGTGGATACCGCAGAACACATAATAGGCTTCATTGCCCCCAGCGAAGACGCTTAGCAACGGAATATGTCCTAGATATACACTCGAAAGTGTAACTGAAAATAGGCCCACATTTCGTGCGCAAGCAAGTTTTTCTATTAATAATTAATAAATGATTCGGTTAACATAGGCTTATATCATAACATAAACTTTGTTTAATAAAGAGCTTATAAATATGACAGAATGAATTTTGTTATTGCTTATTTTAATTGGGTCGTTTTAAATAAAGAAAGTAAACCTTGTTATTGTTTTTAACCCTTACTAAATAATCTAAACTTAATATCCTCGAGTGCCCTATTTTGACGCCTCTAAGCAGTGTGTTCAAGTAATAAAATAACAATTTTACCAGTATTTGAAAAACAAGAACAACTAAACAAGGACGTGTAATTAAGTAAAAAATATAAACTCGATCGTTTCTGCATAGTAAAATAAATAAAGAATTTTAAGTAATTAAATATTATGTTATTATTATAGATCGTTCCTGAGTGTGATTCTCGATAATGGTAATTAATATGGCAAAGCAACGGATGCTCCTTGTTAAATAAACAACTTTTCCATCATAAAGATTTATTGAAACATTTCACTGAATTCTATAACTGAACGGTAAACAGTAAATTCGATATATAAGACATATGCTTGAAAAGGCGCGTCTAGCCTAATAACTGCAGGATGCAGCGGTACATGCAATGTCGTTTAATGGAGGTTTTGCTTTGTTTACATAAACAATTATTTCATCAAACGTATTGATTGACACAGGGACCTATACAAACATTGATGTAAAATTGTCAAGTTAAAATTCTTTTTCGCGTATAAGTAAGGGGAGCAACTCAATCAGAAAATAATAGCGGAGAATACACTATTTGTCTCCCTTACATTTTTTTTAAATCGCGTGGATCTATGAAATTCAATGAAGCAGGGATTTATAATATAATGTCTATTATACATCCCTGAATGAAGTGCTATCAATGCGATAACATTGAAAAAGAAACACCCGATTTCTATTATTTGAAGCCTGAAATAAACGATTTGCTAACTTTTTATCATTTGGTTTCTGAACATGCAATAGACAATCCCAGAATCGATAAATTGACCGCCGCCATATTGGCTATTACGTCACCCGATACTGAAAACGGTACTGAAGAATTAGGCAGATTACAACGTTATCATAGTGTACACCCGCTTTATTCCAATAAACAGTACTTTATGACTTCGCACAGTAGGATTGAAAACAAGTGAAACATGAAACCAAGTGTCGATATGTATCGCATCGTTAATCAATATAACTTAAATAAAAAAATATACACGATAGATTCATAAAATATGTGTCTCTGCAACAATATTCAGTGACAACACGTAATGTTTAAGGCCGAGTTGGCATTTTTAAGCATACCTTTCAGTAATGCCTTTGTATAAAATTTAATTATTTCTTTATGGAATAAAATTATTCAAGCATAATTATAAAGGTATAGAAATATCTAAAGTCTGAAGTAAACGTTGTGATTTTAGCGTAAATAGTGCCGGAGATATTAACAAAGATCTATCAATATATAAAGATTGGAAACATCCATTCAGACCATTTTTTTGGATAGATCTTTGATATTAATTAGATAGATTTAAGGTCGATGTAGACAATTAAATTGATATCTGCCTTTGTTTAAGCCTATATTATTTCTTATTAAATGTCGTACTTTCTATACTTTCCGGAGATATTCATTAAGAAACTTTGTAAGATTAAAGACTGAGGACGACTTCTTTTATTGAATAATACATATCTTTGTTTGTCTAAACAGTTACCATTTCGCTATTAATATTTCCCTTGTAAGTGTCATTTTAAAGGTAATATACAAATCTATAGCCGAAATGAAGTTTGTGATTCTAAAATTGTTCCGTAAATCTTTATTATCGAAACTCTGTAAGATTTCAGGTAGATTTTTTTTTTTTTATTAATTAAAATTATGTATCTAGTTTAGTCTAAAACTAAAGTGGTTTTTAGCAATATTTTTTTTAAAAATCGCTCTCAAGCTAATACAAAAATATCTAGCCGGAAATGAATTTTGTGATTAAAATGAACAAGTATCGGAGTTATTCGCTTGCAAAACTGTGTAAGATGTCAGGATATGTCATACTTTCTTTATTGAAAAGGACATATCAGCTTTTGTCTAGAACTTTCTTATATTATTATTTAAATTACGTTTTACATGTTGCCTGAAATATTATCAACTTTACTTAATAACATCTTAATTCA
>VMBQ01000537.1:208551-253534 GCA_007657795.1 Dreissena rostriformis | reverse complement strand
GATTATAAAGATTTACGGAACAATTTTAGAATCACAAACTTCATTTCGGCTATAGATTTGTATATTACCTTTAAAATGACACTTACAAGGGAAATATTAATAGCGAAATGGTAACTGTTTAGACAAACAAAGATATGTATTATTCAATAAAAGAAGTCGTCCTCAGTCTTTAATCTTACAACGTTTCTTAATGAATATCTCCGGAAAGTATAGAAAGTACGACATTTAATAAGAAATAATATAGGCTTAAACAAAGGCAGATATCAATTTAATTGTCTACATCGACCTTAAATCTATCTAATTAATATCAAAGATCTATCCAAAAAAATTGGTCTGAATGGATGTTTCCAATCTTTATATATTGATAGATCTTTGTTAATATCTCCGGCACTATTTACGCTAAAATCACAACGTTTACTTCAGACTTTAGATATTTCTATACCTTTATAATTATGCTTGAATAATTTTATTCCATAAAGAAATAATTAAATTTTATACAAAGGCATTACTGAAAGGTATGCTTAAAAATGCCAACTCGGCCTTAAACATTACGTGTTGTCACTGAATATTGTTGCAGAGACACATATTTTATGAATCTATCGTGTACATTTTTTATTTAAATTATATTGATTTACGATGTGATACATATCGACACTTGGTTTCATGTTTCACTTGTTTTCAATCCTAATGTGCGAAGTCATAAAGTACTGTTTATTGGAATAAAGCGGGTGTACACTATGATAACGTTGTAATCTGTCAAATTCTTCAGTACCGTTTTCAATCGCGGGTTACGTAATAGCCAATATGGCGGCGCCCATATTATCGATTCTGGGATTGTCTATATATAGCGATATTTCTGAAATAAATCTGACTAAACAAAATGAAACAGTCAAACAGTCTTCACTAAAATAAAAATCATTCAAAAATATACATACCGGTACATGCAATAACGAGAGAATTTCATAGCGTCCTGGTAAGGATCCCGAAACACCGTGTATTAGGCTATGAAAAAATATTTGTTATCTTTAAAAGATCGTATCCGACTAGGAAATTGCGCTGAGTCCTTGTACAAGACAGATTTGAAAAGAAAGATTACGAGCAATATGAAATGTTGGACACCGCAGAAAGTATAAGGTTGGAGTTTCTAGCATTTTATATAACATATACGCTTTTAGCCTTTTACTGTTTGTAGTTGCTTCAGTTCGATAGTGGGCTATGGGGGAGAATTCCAGGCTAGAATATTCGATGGTAGAAATGAAGACCCATACATATTACATTGTGTGCAGATTGTAGGTATCTCGTTTTTGTTTGGAAGTGAATTGGTCCTATCTCTATATCCCGGCATCACATTAGAAAGACATTATACGGTAATTTTAACACTCGTCAGGATTGGTCGTTTCGTCCTCTTTTAGCAAGGAATTTGGACATTCGACAGGAGACGACCAATGATGTACAGTTTGGAAGGCACAGTCACGATTCTAGACTAACTTACTCTCCAAAAACAAACTACTATACTTATAAAAAGTATATGATATGAACATGTTGACAAATCCTTTTTCTTGTTTCATCTCACCAAGTTGCGTTTCTTTGGCCAAGATTTCCGTTACTTTATTGCATCCGACCTTTACGATTATAGCAGCCCCCTTTTTTAACAGATTTAATATCATAATTTAATGTAATACGAGTAGTGCAAATTTTCAATATCACATCGTCATACTCTTAAAGGGGTCAATACAAGGATATTACGATATGAACGTGTGCGTGATAATACATATACTTTTAAGAACGGAGGTTTCCGATTGTATGCTATAAGAAAAAAAGTTTTGAAAAACCGACCTTAACTCATTAATGCCTAGCGTCTAGAAAAAAAGGCCTTGGCAAACAGCGTAGATTAGATGAGACGCCGCATGATGCGGCGTCTCATCAGGGTCTGCGCTGTTTGCTTAAAGGAACTTCTGTAAGAAATATTCTAAATAAAGAAATAAATTTACTAGACATCCCTAATTTTGGAAAAAACAATGATCCAATTTAGAAGGATGTGAGAGTCCCCTAGGCATAAATGGGTTAAAAAACATTAGGCAGAGTACAAATACGCATAACAAACGCAACACAAAGCTCTGCAGGCATAATCACTGCTATCAGAATCATCATACTTAACACCATATTTTATCATCGGCCTCAATACTGTCTCATTATAGTCAACGTGACAATTAAATGAAAAATACAAGCATGTTAATGATGATTGTGATTTATACTTTCTGATAATACTGATTAAACATTATAAATGCCCACTTAACACAGAAACATATCTATAACAATTGATACACCGCGAAAATAGAAAAATTAATATCTCAAAGTTTAGATCTTCAAACAACAAGATATAAATCGAATAGGTCAGACATAATAATATATTAAAATAAAATAGAATATTCTACCTCTGTTCAGTCGATGAAAATCGGTTTTTGGACTGCGAATATCGTGCAATTTATCATTGCGGTACATATAATGAAATAAGATTAAGATACTTATCCTCATGGTATAGAACTAGTCACTGACATCTATTTGAATGCCACTCTTTAAACAGTTACTTAAATAATATATACCGTAATGAATTAAGTAAACGTATTTGCAAACATTACAATATAAGAAACATTGTTTAACGAAGTTCTGCTTCATGTAAATCCGCTATGTGCGACTCAGAGGCGAACATTTTCGCTATGTACTCTTATTCCAGGATTATTTTTTTTCGAAATGACAGTAAAGCATCAATCAATATTGATGCAGTAAAATGGCACAGAACGCAGAACACAATATTTCACCGAAATGTACATTACATAATGAACTAAAACAAGTACATGTAACAAAAAAAGAATCGAACGGTTCACAACTCTTCAATCCCGATGATGTTTTGTCTTGTTTGTTCTCTGTGAAGAAGCGGAGACCATTCGCGATGCCAATGACCGGTCGTAGAATCTAAAATGTATCGCCACTTATCAAATTCAAAAATGTGGTGAGATAATTAATAAAATTAAGTTACCGCATAAATAATCAGTGTTCCTTATAGCAATAGCCCAAATTTCAACGCTAGATGTGGTCTGGTAACATAGATTTAACAAGATACAAAATGCTATTTTTAATTTGTTTGTGGTACAATATTCGAAATTTTCGTTTATTTTGAGCGTTATAGTGGCTTTAAAAAGAACAACATCAATAAATAATAGAGGTCAAAGAACATTTTCCACCATTTTTCTTGGCCAATTTTCTTATTATTATTTTGGGGTTGCTTTAAATACTTAAGTATAAAGTATCTGGTATTGTTTAAAATTAAACTGTTATTAACTTAAATTGGAATCAATTTAAATTACCAATATAAAGAAGTAAAACTCCAGTTGCTCCAGCAGTATTGCATATCTATTATACACACGTTCGCGGTCCTTTATTTATGGAAAGTGACCAATTGCCCAGAAGAATCTTGGGGAAAAAGGTATTGCCTATTTGAACAATTGTCATTTGCATATGAAAGACATCGGCTCAACACCCCAAAACCACCCTTGACTGATCCATAGTGATATTCTTCACCAGAGATAAGCAACACATTTAAGTTTGTTTAGTAATTACAGGATCCCAATCCAAAGCATACCGACAACCGCGGTAATTGGTGTTTATTTTCCAGCTCCAAGAAAGAGACGTATATATGTGTTTTCTATTGATTCAATACAAGCAAATTTTCGGATGCCCCATATGCTGCCCCATATGCTATAACATGCCTTATCGGATTATCATACAGTTGTTATATACCTGATAAGGTATTCTTCGTAGAATTTGAAATTTGCGTTTAATACACCTGTATTCTGCTTGCTGCCTGTGATACCAGTTTCACCATTATGTCGATGTGTACATGTTCACTAAGAACTTCGCCTTGTTATACGTATCTGTCAACAATTTTAAGTGGCATCTTACCAAATGTGAATCTTAAGTCAGATATACCCGTAGAATGATTTTTGTATCATAACAATTTTACGTTTAAACGTATTAATTTTAGCGCGATTGCATCGAAAGCTTAAGGCTTATTTGTTATGTTCTCGAGTCCGTTTCCTGGGACTAGAACCAGTACTTGATGTCTATGGGGGGAGATCTAAAGAACGCTCCTACAGTGGGGATCGAACCCGTGACTTCCCGGTCGCTTGGCGGACACCATATACACTACGCCACGGCAACCTATTTTACTTTTCATTTCATTTGCAATAATTATATTGACATTACACCTCTGTGCCATTGTATTCAGCATATATTGAAGATCGTGTTCATTTAAAAATACAACAGCATCAACAAAAGGTAAAATAGTCAATTCATCTTTATTTTCACAGTGCCTTTACCCAGCACATTTTTCACATCATGGATAAACATTTACAAAGCAGATCAGAATCGGCGACAAAATACAGCCTTGTCTTAAACCTAGTTTCACATCGAATCATTCAGTGAATGTTGAGTCTTCTTTTGTTAAGACGGGAGAGAATTTATCGCTTATTTCGTCAAGGCGTTGTTAAATTGTTATTCCACATGTTTCGTGATTTACGTTTTGCGCATTTGTGACGAATGTCGTCAATGTTTTCTGTTTTTTTTTGGGGTCTGGTTTCGTTTTATTTGTTATATTCTTTATTTTATTGCTACTTTTTGTTGTTTTTTGTTGAGTTTCGCCTTTTTCGCCTTTTTCAAACACTGACGTCTCTAGCAAGCTAGTGTTTATAGAGGTTTCACTCGTTGTCGACGAAAGAGCCCGCTTACCGGTATTCATTTTACACTGAATTGAGCGTCGTGTAAGGCTTGAAGTTGAGGCTTATAGAAAAACGGTAAATGTAGTGGCTTATACAAATTTCATCGCACTGTTAAATTGCGATTCTCAATTATTATTACTGCTTCAAGCGTGACGATTGATTTGCTGCGTAGAGCGTGACGGGTTAACGGTACTGTAAAGCCGCTCAAAACCGCTCAAACTACCGTTCTTTGGAGAAAAAAAAATTACCCCACCCGGCGTATTTAGCAATAAAAACTTAGCAGTTTGTCAAAATACTTATTTTGTTTCACATTATTTGTATACGTACATTTATATTGAAGTTTAGTCCTTTATATTCACTTATTCCACAGTTTTCACACTTCAAATCACACTGATTGCATACGTTTATTACAAGTTTCTACATTTTGTTTAAAAGTGTTTACACCGGAAACCGGAAGTCATCGTAAAATGAACAAGAAATTTTACCGACTCGCTTTTTTAAAATATTTGTTACTCTATGTTTCTTTAACTTTTTTTCCAACAATATTGCCATTACTAGTTTAATATACATTTCATTATCTATTGTGTTAACTACATCCATGTACACACTCTTTTTGTATAGTTATTCTGTTCCGTGGACTGTATTTCTTGTCTTTTGCGGCCCATATTGATGTTGATAATGTAAGTGTTTGCTTCTTTGCAAGCTATATAAGCACGCTTACTTAATGTCATACCGCAACATACGAAAGTTGCTATATTTTCTATTTTCTTAATGGACCAAAATGCGGAAAATTGTTGTATCATGTTAAATATATTTTTAAGACTTTCATATGTATGTGTCAATTAAGGTTATTCGATATTATACATGAATTCGGGCATACTAAACTTTCGGAAAATTCAAATATTATATTTCTTAAGTGTTCGGCGATTTAAGTCAGTAATGTTTTTTTACCGTTAACTTGTCATGTTTGTTATATTTTAACATCTGCAATTGTTACCAGTTGGTAAATCATATTCGACCTTTTTAATGTAATTATCGCAGGGACACTTTGTTTTTGTTTTCGTCCATCTTATTACATGTTTTGAAGCGCAGACGGCTATAGTTTTCGTTAAATACTTCACAGGTTTGTTGTATTTTTCAACGATTTCAAAATTTGGAGCATTGTTGTAGTACACATTATATACAACTCAATGAACGTTTATACGAATCATCAATACAAACTAATGTGTGCTCAACACTGACCTTTTTTGACATTTTATGAGTTATTTATTGACCAGTGCCGTTTATTCTATGTCACGATGTTAATACTATTAATACGACTATAAATAGTGAGAGTATATACTTTGCATTAATAATTACGTGTAACCAGTATAAAACTTGGAGCAGATTTTGTCAGTTACAGTTAGATTAATATGTATTGATATGAATCGTTAGATTTTCGCCTAAGTACATTAATTTTTGAGTAAGTAAAATGTGAATGTCGTGTGTATGAAACTACAACAATACCAACAAAAACAAGAACGTAAGTAAGTAAAGTGCAACATGTGAGTATATTCTTTGAAGATTGTTATTACGTGTGATACAAATAACAATTTGTCGCGCATGCGCATCATAATTTTTTTGTCCAGTAAGGTCCGTCGTCAAAAGGGAGATACTCATGCAAAGTTAAATGCATCCATTAGAAAACTTGTAATGTTAAAATGCATCCATTAACAACTGATAATGTTAAAATGCATCCATTAACAACTGATAATGTTAAACTGCATCCATAAAAAAAATGGGAAATATCGAGCAAAGTAAAATACATCCACTAGAAAACTGATAATGTAAAAATGCAACCATTATGTATTATGTAGTATATATATACTACGATAGAAATCAAAAGAAATAACAAAAAATATGCAACTATTAGAAAACTAAAAAAGTAAAATGCATCCATTAGAAAACTGATAATGTTAAAATATTTGTTAAGTTCAACCATAACTAGATTATAGTATTTCTGCTAAATCCACTTACTATATTCATGTTTTTTATTATATTGTTTTGTTAGCACTATAAAAGTGTAAAGTTTATGTGTAATAAAATTCAGTTCTGTTCTGATAATGCATAGAATGAATCAATACTGACACATGGAGAAAACGATCGAAAAAACCCCGCACAACTAGCTATTAATGTAAGGACGAGTAGGTCTTAAGTTTTCGTATATGTGTACAATGACTCCATTAGGCAACTGATAATTCATAGAACAAATCAATACTGGCACACGGGAAAAACGATAGAAAACCTCCTTTACAACTAGCCATAAATTTAAGGATGAGTTGGTCATAAGGTTTTCGTATATGCATTAGAAGCCATTAGAAAACTGAAAATGCAGAGAATACTGGCACATGGGAAAAAAACGATAGAAAACTCCACGAATTCATTGTAAAGACGATGTATACTTTAGGTTTTCTTATATAAATACAAATCACGAAGAAATACGTACTGACGGTATATCACGGTCACGTGATCTACTGCAGGATATCAAATAGTTGAGACGGTCACTTCTTTATTTGGTCACTGTTTGCAACAGAAACAAGATGAACATTGATATCATTGAATCATTATGACATAATGGTAAGCGCGTCTAACTTTTAATTCAAACTGCAGAGGTTCAATCCAAGGTGGACTCATCCTTCTATTATTTGTAATTGCCTTTTAAATGTGTTCAGATATTTTCTCTTATATGCAGTTTTTTAAGAGAAGTCCCTTTAACGCCACTTGACCTTTAACCGGAATATAAATCCTTTTTATCCAAACACGCAATCTTAATTGTAACTTTATATTAGGCATAAGTGTACATTCTTATACGGCTAGTAATTTATTACTGCGCGCCTATTAGAAACTGAATGACCTAGCACATATTTTTTATGTTAAATATAGATTTATATCGTTTAATATATTAATTAGTTGAAAGCATTAATCAATATACTATTTAGATAATTCATATATAGATGATTTGATTCATTTGACTAAAAATGTCAACAGACTTTGTCGGGACCTCGCTGTTCTCAAATCCACTTTTGATGTTTTTATTTAGTTATACATTATGTGTTAGTATGCATCAGCCGACATGAACATGATTGTTGAGATTAAGGGGTTGCAACTGAATGCCAGACGCATATTAAGGATAATTGTATAATTTTTAGCAGTACAGGATACTGTGAAGGTCTTTTTACGTTGTATAGAAAATGACCTGTATCGAATGAAGTCACAGAAATAGAGAACACATGGTTGGTGCCGAGATGGAGAAAGTTTATCCGGTGAGGCTTAGAAAAAGAAAATACTACTCGCCTTATTTTCTTTTTTGGGCCAAACCGGATAAACTTTCCCCATCTCGGCACCAACCATGTATTCTATTTATCCTGCTGCATTTAAAATTATCCCGCTAACTCATGTTATCAATTAAGATGTAAGACAAATGATTTTTAAGATAACAAAATAATTATTCTGGTCAGCTCCTACATGTACACAACATTCCTGACGACCGAATTACTACCGATTATGTCAAGTAAAAAAAAGGGCACATTAAACTGGTCCTTTCACTCCTTTCTTTTGAGATTATGAGAAGAAATAGAAAATGAATCGATAATGTAATATTTTTAATATTGGAAATTGCAAACAATGTGCAAGCTCAAAACAAAAACTGACTTTTAATTTTTATCATTAGAAATTTACAACTAATATGCAACAGCCAAAACAAAGACTAAATTTTATTTACCTCAATGACAGCTTTAATCCAATTCTTAAAACAATAAAGTTACAACTATATGCATTTACATGTTCTGTTCGTCAATCCCTTTATCGAAATGTATTTTAGACCAAACTATTTCTTCATGGCGTTTGTATCGAATGCTTACCATTCTGACCTAAAACACGATTTACGAAATCGTTATCCTGTCGGAGCAAGTTATTTCATTCCTATCGAAATTAACAAATATGCATGACAAACACACAATACGAAATACGTTTTGTATTCGTTCAATGCTTTTAAAATATTAAATATTTTACTGCTTAAAAACCAACACGTCCAAATTCTTGTCCTTAAAATCCACAGAGTCTTGCTTAAACTAGATATGTTTCATCAGAGAAATGACGTCACACGAGAAACGTCATAAATTGCGTAATCAAGTGAATGGAAATAAAAATGCGGAAAGTCGGTTCTCTAATATGTTTTAAAGAAGATGCAAAGTAGGATGATATGTTATATAAACGATAACATTCATGATTCGTCTCAATAATGCGTCACCCTTGTATAAGAAAGGTTACACTCAACTATGTGTCACAGCGTGCGTAGGAATACACTACTTCCTGTTTACCGAAGTTAGAAAAATTTATTCGACCCTGCTTTATTTGATCAATGTTTGCAACAGAGGCAGGATAAAACATAATCTGAATCTAATAAGGCCCCAATCCAATATCCTGTCACTATTTGATGTGGTCCGTGGGTATCACAGGGTATTGTTATTTGCGATTTATCAGACGTTATTTTGCTTTTATTATAAGACATCGTTGTGTAAAGTTCCAAACGCAATATTGATGTCAGAAAAATGGGTGTACTACATTTTACACCTAAGCATTTACTCGAAAAGTTGGTTATTTTAATAACATATGACATCAGGGCTAAGTGTGAGGTATTAGCGTCCTGAAACTTGGTTTGATTCCAACGTTATGTAGGGCAAAATAACGTGTTTTACTTTCATTAAACTTCAAACAATTCCAAAAATGGGATATTTATACAACACAAATCTAAAGCAAATAATATTAAATAAAAACAATATCGAACACATCCTCACGAATTACAAGCAGGCTCATGCTCATAGTTAAATTTGAATGAACAACGCAAAAGCAATCAATAGTACACGAAAAAAAAAAATAGATGTATGCATCTAAAAATGCTAAAACTGTTACTCAAATAAAGATGCAAGGAAACCAATCCAAAGCCAGTGTGGTTCAAATCGTTGGTTATTGTTTGATAAAATAATATAAATGGAAACAGTATAAGTACTGTTAGATTGGTAATAGGGCCATGCATAGTTGAGATTGACTGTATTGTCATAAGAGAAGTTCAGTATCAATTTGAAGTGAATCGGTGTAGAAATGAAGAAATTATAGAAAAAGGCAATTTTGGGTGGGTGTGGTCTATGTGGGTGGGGCCCCAGGGTTGGTAATGGGGCCATGCATAGTTGAGATTGACCGTATTGTCATAAGAGAGGTTCAGTATCAATTTGAAGCGAATCAGTGTATAAATGAAGAAATTATAATAAAAGGCAATTTTTTTTTTTGGGGGGGACGGGTTGGTCTTTGTGGGCGGGGCGCCCTAGGATTGGTAATGGGGCCATTCATAGTTGAGATTGACCGTATTGTCATAAGAGAAGTTCAGTATCAATTTGAAGTGAATCCGTGTAGAAATGAAGAAATTTTAGTAAAAGGCAATTTTGGGTTGGTGTGGCCTATGTGGGCGGGGCGCCCCAGGGTTGGGAATGGGGCCATGCATGGTTGAGATTGACCGTATTGAGTGAAATCTCTGACCCGGCCCCACCCCAACCCCCATAACTTTTGACCCAGGGGTCAGATCAAAATTCCAAATAGTGCAGGGTCGCACATATGCTCATAGCTTCCATGTGTGTAAGTTTCAAGGTTCTATTGCTTATAGTGTAGGAGGAGATAGTGACCAGGAAGGACGGACAGACGGACGGACAGACGGACGGACGGCGGAGATAACCACAATATCCCAACGCTTTTCAAGAAGCGTGGGGATAATAAGAATAATAAATATTACAACTTGATTAAATACCACTAGCATAATGATTGACAATTGCAAAAGCATTTCGATTTCAATACTGAATGTTGAATATTAAGAATATATGATCTTGAACAATACGGATATCTAAAATCAGTTAATTATTGTCAAATTAATTAAATGTTGATTTCAATCTCTAAACAATTGATAAACTTAAAAATACGCGGTCTTAAACTGGTAAGTGAATACGATATCGCCCTCCATCAACAGACATGCGGATCTCACGCGCTGAGAGTAAAAAAACATTTTGATCATTATGTCTGATAACATGTATGCGAATGATATGATACATCCTGGACTTGAAAGTGTCTGATCAGTATCGAAGGCAAAATATATAGATCTATTTGATCAAGCAGATACTTACGTGGGTGTGCAATTTTTACTTCAAACGTACGCTGTAAAGCACTTACGTGCCGAACCTCTTCCAAATGCAAAAATATATTATTGTTGGTGATGTAGCGGTGTAGTTTAGTTCGTATCAGTGGGAACAATATGAATATTCATTTAAAGAACTATTTGCTCGCGCTCAGTCTGCTTATATATGTCTTTGGAATAAGTCACGTGTGTAAGTTACATTTTGTGTCATAAATGTGTACACGTTTCGTTTTGTTTATTAGTTTACCACCAAATCCGCAATTCGAAAAGTTATATTTATGGCTGTAGACCTTTTTTTTACAAGCTGCCTTTGTATGTATAGGTAGCGGTACGCTATACGAACTTATTGAGACATGATTCATGTCGTAAAATGTACAATACCTATAAGGCTGTTTCAGGCAAATTACACAGTTGTGTTATTTGCCTTATTATTATTAACAAATTAAAAAAAAAAAGTCGTTCACTAAATAGCCACTTGAAACATATTTAATATTATTTATGAAATGTATGCATACAAAGAAATACTCGGTGATATGATGGACCGGCGAACGTTAACAATATATTATAAAAATTAAGTATAGGTATGTCACTGTGTTGTGTTATAATGCAATGAAATTACAGAAGGTTCAACGTTAATATCAGGAAACGTTGTCTTATATCATTTAACACATGCGCGTTGAACTTAACCGCGTTTGAAAACGTCTTGAGCATATTATACGGAAGTACATGACTATCGACATCTGCAAAAATGGATAATTATGATTGACCTAACGTCTCATCAAAAGTCATGTTTACACATTTGTTGAATTTATTAAATAAATATATAAATAATTACCATAAAAGGCACGTTAACAAGTCAAACAAACAATTTACATAGGTTTGGAGTAACGCAGAAACTAAACTTTGGAAGACCACCAAAGCAGCAACAACGATTATCCGCGATTGCATTCGGTAAAACGCTACTGCTGGTGGTCTAGTGTCATCAAAAATGCCTTATATTTTACATGACGAATGCCGCGATTAATACAATGTGAAGTAATACGCCGTCATACATGTATTCATCAACATGCTTTCTAATTTAAACATAAAGTGTTCTGCCGTTGGGAGTATGAAATGAGGTTATCTTGCACTCATTATACGGTATAGAGTTCTTTTTGTACTGTAAGTATAATTCTAACACGGCACGTGCCAAATTTCATATGAACAAAGAAGAAAATCGTCTATGGGTTATTGTGCAATAATTATGGGCGGTGCTTTTATACTAAACGCACGCGCTGTAACTAAAGCAGCAACAACGATTATCCGCGATTGCATTCGGTAAAACGCTACTGCTGGTGGTCTAGTGTCATCAAAAATGCCTTATATTTTACATGACGAATTCCGCGATTAATACAATGTGAATAGCGGGTAATACAACGTCATACATGTAAACATCAACATGCTTTCTAATCAAACATAAAGTGTTCTGCCGTTGGGAGTATGAAATGAGGTTATCTTGCGCTCATTATACGGTATAGAAAGAGTTCTTTTTGTACTGTAAGTATAATTATAACACGGCACGTGCCAAATTTCATATGAACAAAGAAGAAAATCGTCTATGGGTTATTCTGCAATAATTATGGGCGGTGCTTATATACTGAACGCACGCGCTGTAACTACACAAAACATGCCGATACATTTTCCACCAGCGTAATAATCCGGTATTTTATGAATGAAAGACACGTGACAAAATACTACGCTATGAAAACACATGCGTAAAATTGACCCAATTTCCCACGGTGTTCGTCTGCTGCTTCGATACTAAAATGGCTGAAGTTCGGATCGGGGCAGTGTGCTCTTATCGCGGATCGAATGATAACTGGAGAATTTACACACGTTGTTGTTGTTGTTATTTAAGCAAACGAGAGAAATGACACATTTTTCTTCCATCCAGTTTGGCTGTTATTGAAGGCGGAGATCTGATCGACAGAACAGCCGAAAGTTATTTTTATGGGCGGAACTTCACATAAAATATTACGCAAGAAAAATAAGATACATTGTATAAATCTTTAGTAAAAA
Organism: Dreissena rostriformis; assembly: GCA_007657795.1. NCBI lineage: Eukaryota > Metazoa > Mollusca > Bivalvia > Myida > Dreissenidae > Dreissena > Dreissena rostriformis. The sequence continues at coordinate 240,484 of VMBQ01000537.1, read as the reverse complement.
CCGTGTTAAAATCGAAATAATTCGTGTACGATATATTTTGTTAAAAATAACCTAGGGCCGGAAGTTTAGATGCATGGTTTCAAATCAATCGTGCTTCGCACTCGTGATTTAATCTCTACGCATCTAAACTTCCGGCCGTGGGTTTTCGACAACAAACTAAAACGTACACGAATTATTTCTTAAGTAATATTTCGTTTATAGTTGACATGAACATCTAAATATCGACTTTTCATAAACCTGTAAAACGTTCCTTATATTAATATGAACAGATCTTATTGTGTTGTTATATTCTACACTATAATCGGACAGCCCGTAAAAGGAGTTACACAAGAAATAATAATTCTAATATTAAATGTATCTGCAGTCATTGTATTAAATTATATGAATTGTGTATGTTTTCTAATAACTCGATATTTGAAAGGCAATTATAGTACTCTGCCTTTCGATATTTGTAACACATGTAACTTTGTGTATTCGTGTTAGATTACATTTCCGTTCTAAATTGTATTAACATACGTATCTCTTTCAGAACCGATATAATTGTTAACCATACTGTTTACGTCGCAAAAGACCAAAAAAATAACAACATCAAACACTGCGTTTCATAAAATATAGAGCTACTCGAAGTGTAAGCAAATTATACAAATAAACTTCTGAGACTTTTGTCAGCAGGTTCCTGCAGGAGTGACTACAACAAAAATGGAACCAGATGCTACAAATATTTCACGACTTACGTCTCCTGGGAACACGCTAACAGCATTTGTACAAATGATAATTCATCTCTGATCAAAATGGATGAAGTAAATGTGTTTAAGCTCGTACAATCAATACTCACAGGTAATGATTACTATATTTTGTTTCAAATAAAATGTTTGATTTAAACATATAGGCTCATTGTTATCAAAACATATTTAGTTTAATGCAGTTAGTGAAACTTGTATGTTCATTCGTCTTAACCAACATACTTATTTGAGCAGATAAGAGAAGCGATATTTGGGTTGGTGCAAGGAGAAAACCAAACTCGAAAATTGTGCAATGGTTAGATGGGCATAATGTAAGTCGGTTCTGGAACAGCCACCAATATAATCCTTACCAAAGAGAATGCGTGAGAGCTCAATATTTTAACTTTCCTGCATCGCTGAACGATTTCCAATGTGAACAGAAACTTTCGTTCGTATGCGAAGGTATTTTAATTATTATTCTTATTACTCCTTTAATGAGTGTGTTCACCATGTATACATGTTTTTTAATAATCAGCCTACGTGTATTTAACGTCGTGCTACATTCATCATATTTCGAAATAGTAGTGATAGCAAAGAAAATAAACACAAAATTATGCTCCTATGATACTTAAGCGTCTTACTCAGTAATATGCGTGCATTCATTTATATTATGTTTGTGTACTTCAATATCTTCAATAAATACATTTACATTATTATCTTATCTAAAGTTAAGAGTATAACGAATGAAATGTCTTATGCTCGTAAAGAAAAAAATCATTTTGCATTGATCATACCTATTTTCAGTGAATTAATGAAAATTTAAAGTTATGTCTGATTTTCAGTTCACACAATATAGACGCTTATGTATATATATGTTTCTAAAAAAAAGGACATTTAAAAGACCCAAAAGAATTTGATATTATTGATTTTTACTGAAATTAGTCAAAGATGTTGTTAATAAATATAGCTTACCTCTTCAAATTTTTGCTATCATAATTAAAAAAAATAACAAAAATAAATACAAATGTGTTTGATGTATACCAAGACGGCCACCATATGTATGTGTTGTTAGTTCCCTGGGACAATCATGAACATGATAAAAAAACTAGAACACCGACCTGGAATGTTAAATGCACATAATAAAGTTGAAAGGAAACAATACTTAATTATCCAAATATCGCATTATTTCCAAAAAAGTATGAATATTTGTATGACATTTGATGAGGACCGGTTTGAAGGCGCGTCCAACAATTATCTTTATCCCATATTTGATCATAAAACACACAGTGAAATAGAACATGGCGATTAAACATCTGCCTATTTGCTTAATAAATTATCATTTATAATTGAATATCCCTAAAATGAGCGGGCAGCATGTCCGTATTCAAAGGCTGAATTTAAGGCTGTCGTCATTTGCCGAACTAGACAGTATTACAAACATGGTTATTATCGTTATATAATAACGCTGTCGATACTTAATCTTAAACATACACAGACTCCCAACTCACGCATTCACAGTTTTCATGTAAGAGTATTTTCTGACATGTCTCAAGAGCTTAGTCTTTGTCATTTGCACGACTCAGCTGAACTATCTCCTGAAAACATACTGTTCATGTCTGTATGGGTGTTCCACAGGTGGAACAATTTGATATTAGGGATAAGTAAGTTTGAATTCCGCTGGTGAAACATGTGTTTCTTTTATTTTTAGTGTTAGTACATTTTGTTGCATGTATAATTAAGTTTATTTTGAATGAAGACAACATCTTATGCGTTTCTAAGGCGAATATTTACTGCAAATAAGTGTAAAACACCAAAGTTTGTTTCGACGGTGTTGCATTAGTTCTTGTAATGTTAGCACAATTCATGTCAAGTTATTTGAAAGAAGTGTTCTGAAAAAGACTTATAAGTTGCGGTTCATTATAAAATACTTATTTTATAGCACATGCTTATGTTGGTGTGTTCTTCGTGACTTATGTATTACTTTGTGGAGATCTGTAAGCCTGTTTAATAGGTGAATGCAGAAGTGACTACACAAGAAACGGGACCATATGTTACAAATACTTTGCGGATGCAGTATCATGGGAAGAAGCGGCCAGACAATGCAAAGGGGATAATTCAACTCTAATCAAAGTAGATAAAAGGGAAATACTCTCGCTATTGGAATCAATATTGATCAGTAAGTCACCCTTAAGTCTCAAATAGTTATCCGAAAGCAAACAAATATGGTATATTCCATATAGTTTTAATACATTTTTAGTTTTAATCTGTTGAGTGTTCCTTTCATATTATTTTCTTTTTAGAAATATCATGCCCGTAATTGGAGTAGGCAAAAAACATTCCAGCGCCATGTTGATTAATGGAATTTGCTTTTAATGTGCAATGGAAAGGCAGATACGTTTTTGTAAACAAGACACACAACTTTATATATCTCATCTGTTATGCATCATAATGATTATTTTCAATTACTAACATTATGGTCTTAATAGACTTAATAATGTTTCTGCATAAACCACTGACCCAATCATAATGAGACAATATCATAGCATCAATTGCACAACAGCTCTACTTACCAGATTTGTACCCACAATAATAGCTTTGTGACTGTTGTGTAGATAGACGAGAGATACGAGGGTTTAAAAGGGAACCAAAATGAGTTGTTTATATATCCATGGTCAAAATGAAAGAGTCGTATAAGCAGCGTCGTCCTACCATTCCATTGCCATCACTAATGGTCTCGTTGAATGATGGTTATTATTTGTTGATAGGCTTTTGTTGATGAATAATCAAAGAAGCGGCTTATTCACTAAAAATAACCTTATACATAAATTACCCTATATCTTTTTGCATAATTGATTATAGTAATATTTACTAGGTTACTTTTTAATTAGTCAAAGATGTTCTCAACCCATAACTGTACTGCATTATCCAAGTAAAGTATATAAATACAATTGGAAAAAGCTTGTTCAACATGGTTGATTTAAGGCATAATTCAACCGAATTGTGTTATTAACGCGCCTTAAAAAAGATTTCGAAGATAAACATTGAACATAAGTGCTTTAAAAATGCAATTAAGAAAACAAGTGTTATTCTAGTACACGGTTGCTGCATGGATATAGACCTGTAAAATTACTGTTTTTCATTTTCAATGTTGTCACGTTTTGCTATGAATTGATACTGTGAGTTAGTGGCAAACTTTGCAAATATCAAACATGTGTTTTTGGAGTGTTGGTCGATGTAAAGGGCGATGTAACGACAACACACTAACACGAAATAAAGCTGACTTGTCGTTGCCTCTCTGATTCCCCAACACGCCAGAAGGCTAATCAGAGGCGCAAACACGCCATAACATAGACTTAATGAACGAAACAATTTTGTTCCGTGTTTTCGTTCTATAACGAACAAAGGTGTCATGCTGGCGGGTCGTATTTGTCGTTCTGGCGTGTTTGCGGCAGTGCAAGTTGTCAACACGCAGATACGCCGGCACGACATGTACCTTCATCAATCGTTTCGACGAGAAAGTTGTCATTCTGACATCGTGTCCTGATATGGCTTTTAACACTCGCAAAAAGCCAAACTTAAATCAAGCACCGTAGGTCAAGCATATTAGATTACCCATACTTCTATCAAGTAGAAAGTTACGAATATTAATAGGAAAACATGCAATTGAAAAAATGGCATTGTCTTGAAGTCACTGTGTTCGTGTCAAAGTTTACTATTTAATACTTCTGCACTGACTTCTTTAGCTACAATGCAAACGTTTTTGTTTTGTTGTTTTTATTAATGAAGGCTGTTTGAATATTAAACTTTGATTTAAAAAATGGACAATATATTTACCAATGTAAGTTTATCAGAAACTCATAGTTGCTAAAAACTGCTCCATGTTTGAAAAATGTACCCTTTAACGTAATAGTGTCTATTTTAGAAAACTTTGTAAGTTCCATTTGGGTTGGAGAAAAAGTAAAATCTAACTCGAGAGAATTTCAATGGATCAATGGAGCGAATGTCAGTCAGTTCTGGAATACCGGAGAGCCAAATAATGATGGTGGCGTTGAAGATTGCGTGGTCTTTGTTATTGACACGCCTGGATTTTTAAGTGTTCAGTTTTGCACAGACCCTAATCCGTTTGTATGTGAAGGTAAGTTTATTCTCATTTAAATCAAGCATCTGTGAATGTACGAGTTGCTGTTTTTGAATGTATATTATGGTAAATATTGCATTTGTTATGAAAACTTACACGAAGAAGCACTGTACACATTATAAATATAACAAACCGAGAATCGGTATGCTGCATGTGTATGTTACTGTAAAGGCGATTCAGTGCATAGGCGTGTCACTGCATAAGCATTTCATTGCATTGGCATGTCGCTGCATTGGCAAGTCACTGCTAAGGCCTGTCACTGCATATATGAGTCATTGCATAAGAGTATCATTGCATAAGCGTGTCCTTCCATAAATGTGTCGCTGCAAAGGCGTCATACTGCATAGGCGAGTTGCTGCATGGACGTGCCATTGTATATACGTGTCGCTTCATAGACGTTTTACTGAATGTGAATGTCGCTGCATAGGCGTATCACTGTATAGATGTGTCACTGCATAGGCGTAATATTGCATAGGTGTGTTATTGCATAGGCGAGTCGCTTCATAAACGGGCCCCTGCATAGGTGTGTCACTGCATAGGTTGTAACTTCATATGCAAGTCATTAAATAAGCAAGTCACTGAATTGGCTTGTCGCTGCATTCAAGTATCACTGCATATGCGAGTAATTGCAAAAGGGTGTCATTGCCTAAGCGTGTCGGTGCACAGACGTGACGCTACATAGACGTGTCGTTGCATTAAGGAGTCGCTGCATAGATATGTCGCTGCATAGACGTGTCGCTGCATAGGCCAGTCGATGCATAGACGTGTCGCTGCATAAACATGTCGCTGCATAGACGTGTCTCTGCATAGACGAGTCGCTGCATATATTTGTCGCTTCATAAACGTATCCCTGCATAGACGTGTCGCTTTATAGACGTTTCGTTGCATAAACGTGTCGTTTCATAGACATTTCACTGCGTAAGCTTATCTCTGCATAGACGTGCCGCTTAATAAACGTTTCATTGAGTAGGCGTATCGCTGTATGCATGTAGACGTGTTGCTGCATTTTTAAAACATTTACATGTTTCCGTATATGCGTCTATTGAAAATCAGTTTAAATTTCCTAAGTGTATTTGTGTTCCATAATTTGGAGATTTTTTTTTTCAAATTATCTATTTCAGTCGTATCAGTTGAAAAACATACTTCAATACATTAATTAGCAATTCATGTTTGTGAAACGCATTACAATTTTTCACAAACTAATTGAACGATCGCTATGATTGCAATTAACGCTTATTGCGAATAGTTGTAAATGATTTATGCTGATTTTATTAGTGAAAAATGTATATATTTTATATTTAATTTGGTTAAGAAACACACGAAACAATGACTGTCGGACTAGATTATGCGAGGCGTTGTTTCACGCTCGAGAATCATAAGGCTACGTTAACGTCAATGGTGCCTCTCATGATAAGGGATAAAACATCAATGGTGCCTCTCATGATAAGGGATAAAACGTCAATGGTGCCTCTCATAATAAGGGATAAAACGTCAATGGTGCCTCTCATAATAAGGGATAAAACATCAACAATGTTGTGTTTCATGGCCGAGCTATTTCTGACTGAGCATAAAGGATGTATATATTATATATTCCTTCAGACCAATATTTCCCTTGACCTGATGGTGTGTCGTGAACACGACTTATCATTGTCGGTCCAACGTTAAGGTCACGTTTTAAAGTAAAATTTTAAATGGTTCGTTTTGTTTTGTATTTATAACTTCTAAATGCCTGGCTCGTTTTCAATATTACTTTAAATTCGCATTCCACATGACTGTGATAATAAAGCGTGCACATATAATATACTTATAAGTCAAATGTCAAGGTCAATACATCAATACAAACATGTGTGGCTGGTTGCAATGTAAACACTTTAATTTTAAATTAATTTCAAAGCCAGGTTCCCCTGAGTGTAGATCATTTCCTTTGTTATAACAATGTTTAACGCCATAGCTCTTCATCAGCAAATCTCTGCAAAGTGTCGTGGTGAGGAATTATTCACCTAAAAAAAACTTCTTATAATACAAGGTTCTTTATTGTGGAAGTGAATGGCCAAACAGTATACCTCACACACAGTAACTAGAAACAGCACACAAGGCAAATCACAACAATAAACACACAGCACATACCCAAACATATTAATAAAACTGAGATCGTCGCCTTGAACGGTTAATGTAAAGTATTGGGGTTATCAAACAGTTTTATAGAGTCCATACCTCACACTTGGTCCAGTCTAAATAAGCTTAAATTCAGAGTGAATAAAAACTAAAAAGCATCACAATTTAATGCGAATAAAATATTATTACGAGTTAAAATTTCCAGATTTAATTGCCATTTAACTACAAATTGTATAAAAGCAAATCTGAACAACAAACTGGTTACGCACACAAGATGAAAAATATTGCAACGTGCTAAAACGAATAGCGTTTTAATTTATCATACTTTTCAAGCATGTTTTTCGCTGAATGTTTTGTCCTGTATTGTATCACCATTAGTAACAGCATCTGAAAAGTCAGACCCACCAGCCATCACGAGCCAAACAGACATGCCTACAACAACTGCCCAACAGGAAACTCATGACGCAGCTCGCATTCACATTATTGCAGCAGCATCCGTATCGTTGGTGCTTGGACTTCTGGTGGCAGTCCTTGTCGTTTATATTTGCGTTGAGAGAAGGAACCGTCGGTAAGCGAACATATTCTAAACATAATGCACACTAGACTAAATTCCTTTGAAATTACATTATTTTGTATTATACTTTACATATAGATGTTCACACGTTTGCGTGAAAAATGCATTAACCTAATCGGTCGTTATCATTCGTCATCAAATTAAATAACATGAATTTTATTTAAAATATACGTTCAAGATCGTTAGCCTATCAAACCAAAGAAGAAACAGAAAGACCATTACCAACCATAGAGAGACTTGATGAACGATGTTCTGTATACGAATCAAGCTCAGCCAATCAGTATGATTATATCCTTGGTCGATGTTCTGTATACGATTTACCCTTAGACAGTCAGTGTGATTATATCCACCCTACAGACGATGGCCGATGTTCTGTATACGCTTCAGTCGAAGAAAATCAGTATGATTATATAATTTATTTTAAATATAATGTACTCGAGTATTGATTCCTCGCCAATTATATTATTAAATGTAATTTTAAGCATATAGATGTTGTTTTTATTCCCGTGCAATATATGTTTACCAAATTGGTCGTTATCATTCGTTAACAAATACAATTGTATGAATAATATTTAAAATATACTTTAAAGATTGTCAGCTAATCAACAAAAAGAAGTAACAGAAAGATCAACAACCACCATAGATAGACATGGTGACCGATGTTCTGTATACGCCTCACCCAAACGCAATCAGTATGATTATACCCTCCCAACAGACGGTAAACATGTTTCTTGTTTTTATGTCCCCCTTCGAAGAAGAGGGGGTATATTGTTTTGCTGGATGTCGGTCGGTCGGTCTGTGTGTCTGTCGGTAGACCAGTTCGTTTCCGATCAATAACTTTTGAACCGATTGACCGATTGGCTTGATACTTTACATGAGCATTGGCCTTGGACAGTAAATGACCCTAATTAAAATTGGGGTCAATAGGTCAAAGGTCAAGGTCACTGTCACAATTAGTGTACAAATCGATTCTGATCAATAACGTGTGAACAGAATGACCGATGAGCTTCATACTTCACAGGTGCGTTGGCCTTGGACAGTAGATGACCCCTGTTGAAATTGGGGTCATTAAGTCAAATTCAAAGGTCACTGTCACAAAAAGTGTTAAAAGAGTTTCCGATCGATAGCTCGTCAACGAATTGACCGATTTGCTTGATACTTCAAATGTGCATTGGCCTTGGACAGTACATGACCCCTATTTAAATTGAGGTCACTAGATCAAAGGTTAAGGTCACTGTCACAATAAGGGTGGAAATCGTTTCTAATCAATAACTCGTCAACGAATTGACCGATTGGCTTGATACTTTACATGTTTCTTGGCCTTGGACAGTAGATAACACCTATTGGCATTGGGGTCACTAGGTCAAAGGTCAAGGTCACTGTCACAATAAGTGTGAAAATCGTTTTCGATCAATAACTTGTGAACAGATTGACCGATTGGCTTGAATCTTCACATGATCTTTGGACTTGGACAGTATATGACCCCTGTTGAAATTGGTGTAACTAGATCAAAGGTCAAAGTCACTGTCACAATATGTGTGAAAAGCGTTTCCGATCAATAGCTCGTTAACGAATCGACCGATTGGCTTGATACTTCAAATGTGCATTGGCCTTAGACAGTAGATGATCCCTATTGAAATTGGGGTCACTAGGTCAAAGGTCAAGGTCACTGTCACAATAATGGTGGAAATCGTTTCCGATCAATAACTCGTCAACGAATTTACCGATTAGCTTGATTCTTCGCATGTGCATTGGCCTTAGACAGTAGATGACCCCTATGGGGTCACAAGGTCAAAGTTCGCTGTCACAATAAGTGTGAAAATCGTTTCCGATCAATAACTCGCCAACCAATGGACCGATTGACTTAAAACTTCACATGTACAATGGCCTTGGACAGTAGATGACCCCTTTTGAAATTGAGGTCACTAGGTCAAATGTCAAGGTCACTGTCACAAAGTGTAAAAATCAAGGCCCTGTTTCAGGGGGCATATGTCTCCGACCGCGAAACTCTTGTTGTAATGGTGTTGCTGGATAAAAAGTTAATGAACGGCATATTAAATGTTTGATGTTTTCATCGGATATAACTATGTTTTAATATAGTTTAATATTTAATAATACTCGCACACTTTAACGACGGCGATTCAAATAAATGAATAACAAACAAAACAATTAAAATATATGTATTGTACTTAAATCCAATTGTGTGTATACAGTGTACACAGTGCGACATTAAGCGACATTATAGAAAGAGGACAATTAAATCAAATATAATCTTCTAAAGATCCCCAAATAGTTGTGAACGGTTGGAAACCAACGTTATAAAACTGTCAAACGCAGTTGCTTAACATTATGCAAAGAAAACAACATCAATAAAAGGTTTGAATTCAGATCAGCGATTAAGAACACACAATTTTAAGCTTATAACATTTAATTATCTCAAATGAATGTGAGAGAAAAACAGTATCGATGGTTCTGTTTGAATACAATATGTTCATGTTTATTGGAGGATATATTTCATTTTGTAGACCAAGGATACCTAGATGTGGACCTTGATGTGGACCAGGCAGCAGGTACTGCAACCTACAGGATCTAAGATGTGTGACGCAACAGGGAAAACCTTAATTTAGAGAATACGATGCCGCTGAAGTTGTTAACTTAGCTGTCAGCAGACTAACAGCATTGTAAACAAAATGTTTGGAATCATTTGGGCGTCGCATTGATTTAATATAGGTTTGTAGAGATGTAATCAAATACATAACATGTAATTAATGTGTTAAACATAATTATACAAATGAACATACACTAATTTGTCGGTTTTTAATTAAATTTGTATTTTTAAATATCAAAAGCTGTCAGCAACTTTAAAAAATGAATTTATTGCATTGTACAGAAAATATATTAAACTACTATGTATTTAATATAAATAATAAATATATTATATCGTCACGTCTCGTATCATCTTGTCCATTCTTGTCTTGTCGTTTTGTCTTGGCTTCGTATTCAAGTGTAGTAAAACACATTGCTTTTAAATAAAGCTTGACAGAAAATCCATTATTTGGTTGAACACGCATATTTTTCATGTAAGTATTTTAGCGAATGCAGACTGCATTATACACGCTTAGAACACACATTTTGCCATATTCAAAAAAGAAATGTCCTTATACACATTATTTGACATGTTATCATGTTGTTTTAGAAAAATGTATGGTAACCGTCAAATTTGTAAAAAGGTCATTATACAGAATGGCACCAGGATCATTTGTACATATTTAATTGTGTGTACAATTGATATAGATATAGAAAGTGCAAAGCTGTATGTTTTCAAAAAGTAACTTGCGTGTACATAGCAGTAACGCCACATCTTAAAATAACTTTTAACAAATGTTATTTAAAAAATGCATTCATCAGATTCGTACCTCTAAACAAGAAATTGTATCAAAAGTAAAAAAATGTCGATTCCATATTTTGGCGTACATCACTTTATCAAATGATTCTAAATTCATGTACGAGATTTATCAATTACCATTAATTATATAATAATTTATATGGTGCTATAAAACAACATTTTTTTTCACGGCTCTATTACAAATCATGTCTTTGTCTTTTGTCGACCATCATTTGTTTTACTATGAAGGAACATGCATGGGATTTGACACATGTGTGTCTGTTTCTTGTTTGCCTTATGTTAAGTCTTGTTCAACGCTTAACATCAATTTAAAGTATTGCATCTATTGCAAATATTTGAAGAAAAAAATTACCCTGATTTATGATATCAAAGCATCTTAATTATCTTATCCAATCATCTGTTACTAAGTTTTATGTTTTCTTACAGACCTGCCTATGCTTATTCACTTATTTATTCTGATTGATCTGTTTTTATGATGTTGATATTGTTGACATACCGATTTCATTATGTGAAACCGTGTATTTTGGTAGGAATCAAACAATACGGGAATATTTTTCTTCGTCGTTCCCTTGCTGAATACATGTTTTTTAATGTTTGGCATATATTTGATCATTGTCATTTTGCATTTCTGTAATAGAAATTCCCTTATAACCCATCTTTGATTTAATTCATTCTTCATTTGAATTCTTAAATATTTTTATTAAACCTTTAGTGAATTAAAAAAAATGTTTTACTTAAAGAGCAAACACTTTTCTTGGATGTGCCATTTGTGTTTTTGTATGATTAAGTTTTACTTTTAAACCACGGTTATACATATTGCATATACCTTTTTATTGTATGTCGTTCAGACTGGACTTCCTCCGTTTTTGTATAGTCTTCTTATCTTGTTGATTTATTGTTTATGTGTACGTACGAAAAGGTTACATGATAGTGATATGATATATCAATGTTACATTTTCTACGTTAACATTATTCTGTTTTGGGCTTCATTGCAACGGATCATGCAGATCACACGTTAACGTATACAGCATGCATTAACCATCGCATCAGCCAGGATTTGTCTAGGATTTAGAATTCGTTTTTAATGAGTATGTTTTTTTGTTAATTCAGTGATAATGCTGAGGTTCGGTATACCTTTCAACTGTTTTGAAATGCAGCTCCCACAGCTTTAATCAATATGTGGTGTATGCATTATTATTTACTGAATAGGGGGTTGGTCACATATCTTTAATCCAAAAAATATTCACGGATGATGACTATATTTTATTTTGGAATTTCATTATGTGTTTATAGTTGTGTATGATTTTGTTATTATTTCAACGGATGAATGAAATCGCATTTTGCATTATTGACGAATATAATAAGAATAATTATTTTTGATTATAATTTATAATATAAACACTATATGTGACGTTACCGTATTACTACTTTCTATTTATGCTTCATTGTTTTAGTTAGCCGTGTATTGTTTGGTGTGTGCATGGCTTAACATGTTTGTTAATTGAATTTGCATTCATAAAGCTCGGACGTGTTTGCTTTGTCAATTTCCGTGTGTAATCTTATATTATGTAGTATGGAATGACGAATACTGCATAATGTTTGGTGAGCTTTAAACAGTATTCTTTTTCAATCAGTATAATTCAAACACAATTGTTATAAAAAGAAAAGTGTTAAACAAGCGTCTTACATTTGACCTATATTGGAGTATGTTGTCAGAAAATGTACGGAAATACAGTTGTCGCTAGTTTAAATTTATTTTCATTTAGGAACTAAGTGATGTTTTTGCGAAAATAAAACGTCGAACCACACTGAAACAATTCCGTTATTTTAACATTGCTTACCGTCGGAAAAATGTCTGCCATAAATTCTTTTACGAGAATATAATTGAGCCACATCTTGAATTATAAAATAAAATAAACATTTACATAATTATTTTTTTGTACACATGGCAATATATGTATATTGTTTATTGCTTGGGTAACTGTGTTTTAAAACCACGTGGTTTTTTATGGTTTAATATCAGTGATGGAAGCGGAAACAATGCCATACCTTATCTTTCATGTACACGAAATTTGTATTGCCTTCGGTCAATCAATAAGTAAAGAGTATTTGAGCAAACGTTGGTTCTGACGTTAGTTTGAATAGTGTGATTGGTATGTGTTTTTAATCTGGGATGTTTGATTTATGTACAACATACATTTCATTTCTAAACAGTATTTTCAAGTAAATAAAACATATTCGTAAAAATAATTGTCATGTTTTTTGGTGATGATTTTGTAATTATATGATAGAAGTCTTGAAGTGAGGTACTGTTTAACAGAATTTCTGTTCGTATATCATTACCTTAAAGTAACACCAAGTCATTGGGTTATGCCAGGGTAACGTGACCTACAGGAGTACATGAGAACTACATTTTGTGGTGCAACAACATATCTATGTAGGTCCTTAGCCATGCTTCATGTTGTTACCTTTATTGACCAGCGTCAGTTCTCGTCTCTTGTGCTGAGATTGGAGACTGTGGAACGGATTGTGATGTTTCTCTGAGTATTTTCCCAGGAGAGGGAGAAAGATCGCCATTACGATTCAGTAAATCTGCTGAAAGATTATAATCATGCTTCTTCGGCATGAGTTGTTTCTCGGAAATATCTAGATCACGTCAGTATTCCTACTCAGAGGCTGTTTACTCTGTGCTTCAGGTAATTCTCCGAGAATATGGCCGACGTGTCAATAAACCTTAGGCTTTTGATGTTCCAAGGTTAGATTTCCATCATACGTGCACCTCTGATATTTAAAACGAAACAGAGGAAACAAACATGGTTACTCACCGAATTAACTTGGTCCTTCAATACTATAGTAGAATGGAATTAACCAACTAATGATATTCAAAGGGAAATTACTTCCTATAAAATGGTTGTTGAATCCTATTGAGAGTTTCAGCCACGATTGAAATGATCACAGACATGGAGTACGAACAACTTCGAGCGTTAAAACGAGTAAAACAATTATGTGTACATTAAACCATTAATTAAACAGGCAAGTGTTGAAGGTATTACCGAGTTATCTCATAATTTATAGAAAATATTCAATAAATTATAATTGTGTATATGAATATTGCGCATTTCCGGCTTTCAAATGAACCGACATTATTCCTTCTGTAGAGACGATGATAAGTTGAATTTCTTTTAAAAACATAACATTGGCGATACCCTCTTCTGGTTTAATTTAGGTCAAATTACACCAGCATGAAATAACACTCCAAACATAAGAATATGTATTTAACTCACCAAATAAAATATATTGTAAAGTATTTACTTGTATTTATGGTTGTAATTACTGCCTTAAACTCAATACGCCTTTAATATATTGTACCATGGTGTGTATAACTAGAACACTGTTGAAGAGGGACATATATACGCATTGATAAATACATGAACTTAAAGCAATCAGAACATTGTCCGTAAAGGTGCCATTAAAGTAATTCCGATACAAAGCGTGTGTTTACACAGTGCTGTCGAAAGAAACAAGTTGATGAACGAACGAACGATATAGACACGAGACAAGAAACATATTAGAAACCGTTTTACGTACTTTCCCGCTTATCGTATTGACGTTGTCTTGCTTGCCAGTAACGTTGTGCTTTCGGTAACACTAGTTGATAATAATATGGTACACATCATTTAAAAGACATTATTCAACACACTTCTCAATGTTCTAGTAGTCAATGTTGTCGAGCTGTACTTCTATTCTAGTGACCGCCTGACTGCTCAAGTTGACTGTGAACAAATACAAAAAAATGCACGCTTGTATTATAGCAGTTGTAGTAGAACTCGTTTTTAAAACTGATCTTCACAAACTGACCTAAAACTTGCATCACAGTACCCATCGGATAATGTTCCACTATGCAACCAAAGACACCATCCGAACCAATCGTCTTTAGGCGCCGGTGTCAAGACCGCTCCGGATACCCAGTGCCACGTTGTCCCGTTACGCCGGCCTCCTTCCCAGAATTCCCCAGAACCCATGAGGTTGTCCATTCTATCCATCTTGGCGGTGCTGCGGCGATGGCTTAGTTGCCTCCATGAATCTGACAGAAGTCTCTGGCATCGCCCCATGTTTTGTTCTCAAAAAACGAAAACATTTGCTGGAGGATATACCTGTCAAATGGAATATTCATAATAATAAGGAATTAGCTGGAAACTGTTTATTCTGGAACGTACAAATTGCGGGATGTTTAACGAAGTTTGCAACTGTTGTGTTGTCCTTATTACAAAATTCAAATACAACGCTAGGGAGTGAGAAACCTGTCAAATGTTCACACATTGGATTGAATGATCGAAATTCGAATAGTTGTAAAGCCCTTCTATTATTTGCAAGTATTGTGTTTTTAAAGTCTCTTATACTTCACTGAACCTATAAAGCCGTTATTTCCAAATATTTAGCAAGACATCACCGCGTTAAATACCTATTAACTCAATATGAAGTTTAAGTGTCAGATATACAATACAAAAACCGAATGACTCCATTTCTTTAGATTAAAACGAAGGAAATACTACGATTTATTTACTTTGATTATTTATCGTAACCCTACTCGCCAATTCACTTTATACCATCCCCGTATCAGCGTCGCGGTCAGCCGAGTAAGAAATGCTAGATGAAATAACAACCCAGCCAATAATGTTATTGAATAATAATAATCAAGGTCTCATTCAGTGCCAGTATGTGGACATGTAAAACGCGGAATTTAGTGGTGCGTGATTTTTTCTGTAAAGAAAACACCGTATTGTTAAAATTGACACTCTTGTTTTATTAGTAAAATTAAAACCTTTTCATTTTTAGCTCCATTGCATCGAAAGCCTTGGGTTTATTGAGATACTCTCCAGTCCGTTTTCTTAGTATAACCAGTACCTTGTGTCGTTGAGGGAGATCGAAAGAACGAGAAATCATAACAACTATGAAGGTTGTTCTCTTGCTCTGGATTCATCATTTGAGTCAATAAATTCCATAACTCAGAGCAACATTTGAACTTACTCGAACATTTCGACTATATCACATAGTTTTCATCAGCGATGTGCTGGTCAGTTGACCGAGTCACGTGACGTAGGATGGTCACGTGACAAGAGGAGAGAATTGTACACAGGCGGAAGTTCCAGCCCCTCGTCCCGGTTTAGCAAAAGTCAGAAATCGAACACTGCAAAACTGCACTTAGGGCCAACGGTTATCCAGAGTGGATGTTTACGATCCCCAGGAAGAAAGAAAAAACACCAACAGATAAATCCACCAACAAAAACCAAAAGATCAACATAGGTATGCCATACATCCGGGGAAATTCAGAAGCTCTGCACATAACATTCAAGAAATATGGTGTCAACATGTACCATCGACCATACAACTCAATTAGACAATAATTAACTCATGTTAAAGACAAAACAGACAAGTTAAAAAAGTGTGGGGTGGTATATTACATACAATGTGAAAAATGCAAGAACGATTACATAGTTGAAACAGGAAGATCATTGGACATGTAAGATGTATGATCATTGGACATGTATAACTGAAAGAACATGTAGCCAGATCCAACTCGGCCATATATGAACATTGCTCCCACACAGGACACAAGATCGATCCCTACGATACTAAGATTTTGGCATCCGAGGACTCGCAAATCAAACGGCGGGTCAAAGAGGCAATAAACATTAAACAACGAAGACCGTCGCTAAACCGGGACGAGGGGCTGGAACTTCCGCCTGTGTACAATTCTCTCCTCTTGTCACGTGACCATCTTACGTCACATGACTCGGTCAACTGACCAGCACATCGCTGATGAAGACTATGTGATATAGTCGAAATATTCGAGTAAGTTCAAATGTTGCTCTGAGTTATGGAATTTATTGACTCAATTGAGAAAGCATAAGGATTTGCTACGAAAGCAAACAATATCCTTACAAAATCGCTGTTAAAAGGGTTAAAATGCATGGCAAAAAATGGCATGGCTACATATCAGGACCATGCCAATAAACAGCCAAATGTATAAATATCCTGTACGTAAGATCTAATTAGAACAGTTCTGAAGAAAACATTGACAAAGTATATCGTTTTAAAAAAACAGGAACATTTTTGATAATATCTTTATAACATATATATCTTTATTTAGGGAATGAATGTCTCAAACAAATGTACCAACACTAGTGGACATTCAAATAATCAAACCACAAAAAAAAACACTATATTAACAAAACGCAAATGTTAAAATTACAATTTTAAGACATTCTTTTCCTTCATTGTTTTATACAAATATTCATTCAGATTCAATAATGTATATGTTTATTTTATTTATGGTCATGCTTGTGCTTTAAAAAGGTAGTTTGTTATAGTAATCAAGCGCCCTGCAGAGGTAAATTGGCTCATCATTTTTACAGAAACACAAGAAATCGAAACTTTAAAACGTGCATACATAGAAGATTATGGCAAAACGTAAAGTAGTTGAGTTTGTTTATTCTTTGCTTTATTTGTATACACTCCTAAAACTCAGCAAAAGACTATTGCTCCATATTTTTCTATTAAACATTTTAGTCATTGACAAAAAACAATCGTTAATAAACAAGTGATTTATTTCACATGAGGAGGGTATACCCAAAAAGACGATGATATTATTAATAATCGATAATATGCGTCCCAGTTCTAATAGTAATATACGTGTTAGCATATGAGCATAGCAATAAGATAAACGTTATATGTAAGAAACACGCAAATAACGTTTATATAAACGTACCTTTATGTACAGATTTAAAACAATCACGAATTTCAGGCTGGCATAGCCCGTGTCCCATAGTTTGTACAGGTCACATGTTCCTGAGCCCAATCTATTGTCCTCCTCATACTTCAGAAAGAAACAGTCATCAGTGCAAAGTGCAGCACATTCAATACGTTCCTTGGCAGATCTGGTTGACATTTCTGCATACGCTATTGTTCTTTCGAAAGATAATCTCACGAACTTCGATGTCATTGACCCGCTCCCATATCTCGCGAAAGCGCATAGCAAACACATTACTTTAAGCAGTTTTCTAAACATCTTGATGCTCCGCTTGATGCAATGAAAGTGTTTGGCCAACCACAGCGCACATTTCCAATACTGCGATATAGTCACGTGAGGTTAAGGGCAGATTTCATTGGACAAATCAGACATAGACCACTGTTTCTCCTGTCACGTGACATAAAGCTGTCGTTAAATAGGACTATAGACAGTTATAATTTGAAAGTGCTCTATATCTGATATAAAGCTAAAAATAACGTTAAAAATGCCGTGCACTAACGAATTCGCTCAAACATTGACATGCACCTTTCTAATTCATTTAAGAGTCTGGTAGATACCGCAAGTTGTCACAAATCCATTTATGCACATTTCTAAAACCAAAATATAAATAATCACGTTCGGCCGTATTCCAGTTCACCCAGTGCGGGACTCTAAACCGCGTCCACTGGAACTCCCACACGAAATAGTCCCAACTCAGCTAAGGAGGTATCTGGTTGTCATGCATGTATATTAGTCATTCTCTCTTCAATCCAGGCACTCACGCCTTTTACTTCTTGCGCAAATACAGTTTATCTAAAGTGCTCAAAAGTGAGTGCGCCAAGTGCGGGGGAGGGGGCTTTAACCCATGACTGAGCCAGATGGGTGGCTGCCATGGTTTTATCCAAGCATAGAATGATCTATCAGGTCAGGTGTTATTATTAATCGGCTGACAGAGAGCAAATTCTGGGTGATAATATGTCACCCAGAAACTCTGTTTAACACTTAGGCCAGACAAATTCTTAACAAACTACGATACAAATGCCTAATTTTGAATTTAAAGTTAGTCTATTTTATATGAACTAACAATGTTATGGCCTTAGATTAAAAGTTCAAACATGGTTATTATTACACTAATGTTGTTAATGGTTAAACAATTCATTTACACTGTTATAAAGGGAGATATTTACAGAGGAAAACAAAACAATAGTATACTTTATCATTTTACTATTTTATATCACATTAAGGAATACTCCCATTAAAGATTAGCAAGAATAAAAACAGTACTTACTTGTACAAATGCATGTACAAAGATAGTACATATTTGCATTTTAAGAATTCCTATTAAAACAATAAACACATTGAAATTCAATTGTTTTCTGACCATGTTCCTTCGCCAGTTTAATTTTATTATTCCGTTGTTTTTTTGTTNTTTTTTTTTTTTTTTTTTTTTTTTTTTTTTTTTTTTTTTTTTTTTTAAATGAGTTATTTAGTATGTATTACATGGGAATATTTAATATCTAACTGAAAAGAGGATTTCATAATATCGATTTGAATTTCTAATATTTTGTCTCGTATTGCCAAAATAACGATGGTTTATAAAAAGGTTCGAACTTACACTAATGACATAGCCAACAGATCAAAACATCGTTTTCTAAATGAATCATCACCATTTTAAATTGAGAAAATTATCAAGTTTTCGTAATTGGAAACGATGTTATAATTAAGAATGTTTGAACCTTCTTGTACTTTGTTAAATCGCTTACAGCACACTGGTGGTTTATATAAATAAAATTAAACGGCATCTTTAGCTTATCCACAAAACACGTTGGATCAACTTCTTTTTTAAATATTGTGATCTTGGTATACTACTTGAACTTGTTTGTTTATTGCTAAAGTCTATAAGTTGAGACATTGGATGGAGCGCTTAACAAATCAAAGCGCGAACAAATTTGTGAAAAAAACAACAACTAATTAATTCCCCCCAACGACGGAGAAACAATATTTATTTTATAAACCTTGTTTTCTGTAGCGTTAATTTAGCGATATATGAATAATAGATTATAAAGCTCAGTAAGACATGCAATCTGGTATTTGTGCAATGACGGATAATAACCCGTGTTGTTTTGTGCGCCGTTTTATAGTTTTTTTTTAAATGATAATTTAACTTGTAAGTGTTGAAAGAAAACAGTTTATTCTTTTGAAAAAAATATCTTTTTTATATAACGTAGTACAAATCTTTTATATTTCTTTTAAGCATGATCCGTTTCCATGTTAGTGTCCATGGTTGATTAATTGGTCCATTGTGTACATGTGATGAAATGAAATATAAATTATAAATCTTTGCCGGCGAATGCAGGTTTACCTCATTTTGACATCAGATCCCGTGGAAAGGTTGACAACCTCTATGCATAATCAAACAGCAACTGGAGTAGAAAAATGTATGTTCAAAACTTGAGGTGAATGGTCCGTTAAAAACACAGGGGCGGATGAAGGATTTTAGATTGGGGGAATAAACTTTGATATCACAGGTGAAAGCTGTTTATCCACCCACACTTTTAAATCAAACACGCGAGAGAAGATTTTCAGGCCTTTAAACACAAATACACGAGAAGTCATCAACCCATGGACATTAGAGCAATAAAAAATATTCTTTTCTTATGTTTCTAGCATACATAAACATTGAATACTGTTTAATACATCATAATCACAGATACATAGATTCCTCGTTTAATGACAATGGCTGGATTTGGTGCCGGCCATGATTTTAACATTAAATTAGTATAAACAATTATTTTAAGAATAAAAAAAAAGGTTTTACCCAAGGTAATTTTTGATGACCTTAAAATTCATGAAGTTGTTGATTATACTAGCATAACCGGAACTTTGCTGAGTCACGTGTGATTGCAATTCCCCACCACTGATAATCATGATGTTGAAGAATAAGCAATATCCACATGATATGTGCTACACGATTCCCATACCTGCAAGCCGTGTGTTAACGACATGAAATAAGTTCAGGTATTTGGTTACTTATCGCCAAGGTGACATCTTTGTTTCAGCATTATGTCATTCCGTACGCATTTAATGAGTGTCAACCATATCGACATTTACGGACTTCTTTGTCGACATTTGAGTTAAGGAAATAATAAAGTTATGATCTCAACAAACACATATTACTTGACATTATTTGGCTATTGGCTACACAAGGACCAACTATTGGTAGATATCAGTCAATGGAGCCTGTGGTGTACGACGAGAGATTGCCAGCGTTGGCTTAAAAGAATTCAACGGGATAACAAGCAACAACTGGCGGTCAACTCGTTTAAGAAAAAGTTATTTCGAGGAATATGTTAAAATGTTGTTTTTTTAAATTAAAGTTGATTCGTAGAACAAAACTTTTTAATCTGAAGATTTTTATCTAAATAATATTCGATACTTGTTAATTCGAATTCAACCGTCATCACGTCGTTGGTACGTGCAAACATTTCAAAAAACAAGAGTGGGCTAGATTGGATGCAACGTGACTTGTGAGACGTTTATGAATCAGAACTATATTTTAAATTTAGCCGATGGTTTGTATATATGTTAAGTGTGGTCAAACTTAAAAATGGTAAGTAGTATCATTTACTAGAAATACTAATACTAGTGGCATTTACTAGTGACACTATTTCAAAGCAATTATTAGCAAACCTTTTTATTTAATTGCTGAGACGTTTATGTTAAAATAAGGTATACAATTCGAACATATTGTTTGTCTAATTTCATGTCGTAGTAACAAATATTTTAAAAATAAATGAGAACGGTATCGACAAGGAACTGAGTGCTAATTGGCTATTTTTATGACGTTCCAACGCACATAATATAAATATATTCTTTATACTTGTAAGTAAATGTAACACATTCGGGAACCAATTAAGCTTTAATCGTAAATGTTTTGATTGCGGCAAGTGCCTCTCTTTTGAATTGATATTTTGATTCAAATAATCTTTAATTAAGGTATCCACTTGCGTATCTGGAACATACGCCGTAAATAACATGAACATATGTTGTCGTGTGTAGACGTAAACGTTCAAACACTAAGGTTAAACAAGTAATTTTAGACTTTAATAAAAAATATTTGTAAACTATTTGGACGTCATTTAATATTCCTGTACATGTTTCAGAGATATGTGTCGTGTTCTGAGAAAACTGGACAAAATGCATGTGCGGACTGCACAGGCTAATCTGGGATGACAATTTACGCACAAGCATTTTGCCCAGTTTTCTCAGAACACGCCACATATATGATTGGTTCCGATGCAACCCCCCAGACTATAATCTTTACATGAACTATTATATTAAAATCCAGCTACATACAAGCTCAGCTATTCTCTCAAAGATAACTGTCTAACCACATCTTATCGACCGAAAATGACAGACATATGTTAAAAAGAATGCAATCACACACAATCACATATGTATCATTACAAGACGAGTGTCTATGGAACAGATAAATGTGTCGTGTTCTGAGAAAACTGGGCAAAATGCTTGTGGGTGAATTGTCTTCCAAGATTAGCCTGTGCAGTCCGCACAGGCTAATCAGGGACGAAAATTTCCGCTTTTTTGGAATTTTTCGTTTAAATGATGTCTCTTTTTAGCGAAAATCCAGTAAAGGCGGAAAGTGTCGTCCCGGATTAGCCTGTGCGGACTGCACAGGCTAATATGGGATGACACTTTACGCACAAGCATTTTGCCCAGTTTTCTCAGAACACGACATAAATGCTTATCTGCTCACATCGATCAGGTGTCTAATTCGTCTTATAATCAGGTTATATAGACAACGAATTTAAAGTGCATATATACTTTTAAGTCTTTAAAATGGAATAATATAATAAAATCGGTTCCATATGCAGTACGATGGGCGTATTTCAATACACTCACGATCAATTAAAAATGAGCATAATGCATTATCTTAAAAATGATTCTTGCCAATATTAAAAAATCGTATTTAGACATTTATAATATACATGTGGATAGTGCAAACGGTTATATGAATTGCGCAATTGTGTTTGAGGGCGCATGTGGAACAGCTAACAAGCTATTAAATGCATATACATACATCGAGTTTGTTTAAAGAAACAAAGTACCCACTTCGTAACAATTAAATATGCCGACTTGGTACTCAAGTTTTGTTTTTATCGGAAGTTATAATTTGAATAGATAATGTTTTGTAATGGTGAATTCTTTTACCAAAGACAGGGTAAAACATACTGTCATCTCAATGTGAGAATATCTCCCATTAATTGTTTTTATCAAGCAAATTATAAACGTTATTTTTCTTTGCTTTCATAACAGATAAGCATTGCATAGATATTGCGAATCTTCCTTTTTATTCCACATTTACTTGATGTCAACATAGGCCAAAATAATGTCCTGGTTCCTACAGTCCCCTTGCTGCCGACAATTGAACGTGAAAAGTGAAACCCAAATGGCACGATCAAGGAAACATATGATAAACAATAAATGGGTCGAAAGTATCAGAGGAAGCTCGGTATAACATGCGACTCAAATCCAACAACGTCGTAATTAGAACAAATAGTCAAGCAATGAATTCGTGCCCGGAAAATTATGTCTTCGATTGTGTGTACGTAAATGTATTTTGTTTTAAAAGCTGACAACGATTGTTTCCAATGCATGAATTTAAAACGGATACTAATAACACTTGATCAACAGAAACTCACTTTGTTAGTGTGCATTATTTTATTTTTACAATAGTAAATTACTTACATTCATGAATTTTGTATTCTACGGCACTATACTTAATAATGTGACGAACTTTATAAAAAGTTATAAACATACATTCATGTACAATACATACAGTTTTATTGTCCAACTCCTTTTACAGAACAAGTAACTGTCTCATGTGTTTTTTTCCGAAGTAAAAGCTGTTTACATGTTTATCTTCTATCTGTTCACTATTGCACATTTTAAAACAAACCTCTATCGGATAGTGTATATATTCAGTCTGATAGTGCACAGTGAATACAATAAGGGTGTATATACTATTATAAAACATATACTATTTGTATTTTGTGTATTGGTTATAATCTTTTCAATGTGATTGTCTATAGAGATATCTGTAAATAGCCTGACAAGGGACCAGTCTCCTCTTTATTGTTGCACCTGTGTTGATGTAGTTTTATATATTTCTAATGATTGCGTAATGCAGTTTACGATTTTTTTTCTGGTAATAAAAGTTGTATTGTTTAAGTGGTATGCCTCACATGGTTAAATATTTCATATTTGTATTTGTACTTAAAAACATAAAGTCCAAACATGTGATTTAGAAAGGTACGACTGGTCTGTCTTTATCCATTTTATCAACATCAACGTTAAAGATTTCTTTGGTATATGGATATGGATTGTACCAGAACAATTGTGTTCTATTTACTTTCTTACAACAATGTACATAGGTCATCAGAAACAATATTCATATTAAACATAATTATGTGTTTTAGTTCCTAGTGACTATGTGGACTATTCTGAATTGGACCCATTAGATATTTGATTTTGACTTATACTGAATATAAGTGCATTTACAATTTTCCAGTAAATGTGTCGTGTTCTGAGAAATCTGGGTAAAATGCTTGTGCAGTCCTCACAGGCTAATCAGGGACGACAATTTCCGCTTTTATGGAATTTTTCGTTTAAATGATGTATCTTCTTAGCGAAAATCCTGTTTAGGCGGAAAGTGTCGTCCCGGATTAGCCTGTGCGGACTGCACAGGCTAATCTGGGATGACACTTTACGCACAAGCATTTTGCCCAGTTTTCTCAGAACACGACACAAATATTAAACAATATGACTTTCATTTTGTTTGACAAGTTGGAATGTCACTGCTTTCAATATATATTTTTAAAACATGTCTTTACTAGTTTCTTGATGTACATGTACGTTGATTATATAGTTTAATAAGTGTGTTATTGTCAAACTAAAAGATATCGTTAAAACACTTAATGTATTTAATAGTTTTGTTTATAAAACCTTAGTAAATTAGGAAAAGCTCGTTTGCTCCTACACGTTAATCCAGACATTCTTCGAAAATCAAACAATCTTTTTATGATAATCATAAAATCTTTAACAAATACATTACCTCTGTCATTTAGACATTTACTGTAACTATGGAAATGTTTTTTTTTTAAATTAAGATTATAAATAGAGCCAATTTATTGTTTATGTCTGCAAATTATGTATATAAACGTTTCTTTCCCTCTGAACATAACCATCCATTTAAGGGAGGTTGAGAATAAATTATTTTCAACATTAACAGGAAGAAATGTGCATATCACATAACTTTTTATAAACGCGGGTCAATGTATTTGAACAACTTGTACAACTTGAAATGCAAGAATATACAACCATATATATCCAGTGTAAAATGATATTATCTGTTTACCTGGCAAATGTATATAAATTTATAATCACTGTGGATGTAAACAGCATAAATAAATGTCACATTATGAGTAATATAAAAAATATGTTGTTGTTTTATTGATGATTTTCACTGTTCTTTCAAGATTGCGTTTAGGAGACTAAATGGGTTATTATCAAATCGTAATGAATTAATTTATCGTAGCAACAAGACTGCAAACATCAATGTCTGACTTTTATTGCAAATAAAACGATCTGTCATTGTGTCCTTCCAAGTTCCAATATGCCTATGGAAAAGCAGATTATTCATATACATTTTTAAACAGGAGTCATATCCATACTTTAGTGTCTGCTATATAATTTTGCCATTGTAATATGCGTCAAAAAAGAACCCCTGCAAAACTTTGCCCAAAACATGATCAGATGGGTTTTACTACTGCAAATTATCACCTTTTTTATAAACAATGATAATGTAACGAGCAGATAGTTCTCTAGCCACGCCGATTAGATAATAACTGTTTAAGGTATGTAATTAAATAAACAAATCATGAAATAATAAATAACAACAAACAAAACACTAATTTCGCCCTTTTTTTGTTCTTTCTCATTCTAGATTTTCCAGAATTTCTAATTATATCAGGAATACAAAGTTGTAATAATGCGATTGACCAATGTGTATGCTACTGTTCGCTTTTACGATTTTAGTACGGGTGGTCAGTAAGAAATATAATTAATAACTTTGACTCATATATATTTAAAGCTGTCGATTTAATTATGGTCCTCCCGCCATTATTGACATATTTTCAGTTGATTACTGCATACTGGCCAGCAGCGACAAATCATTTCAACGTGTGGCCTTACACCATTATTTCATGTTCTATGTTAACTAGAAAGACTGGCTTGAATCGCTACGGGGAAATAATTTTAAATAATGTCCTTTATAATTATTCACAATCTGCAGTGTTCCGTTTCTTAGACTTACAATGATTATGATCATTCATAACATGTTGCTAGCTTAAGGAAGCTCAAAGATGGCGATATTGCGTTTCAATTGTTCGACATTAATTTGGATATTATACTTAAACCTTGGTAAAGAACACATTTTTGTTTTCTTTTGCATGTATTTGTACTCATAGTTTTTGGTGTAAACGTATTTTAAAAGCAATAGTGAAGTCTACATTCCTTGCCAAATAGTATAATTACATATAAGTTAAATTAATTATTTACGGACATAATATTTGGTTCTTTTGACAGGCGTAGAAGATGTATATCTCAAAAACAAAGTTGGGACTCTCACGTTTGATTTACCAGCATTCCTCGGAAGAAACGTTACTTTCAAATTTGTACCCAGCAGTGAAGATATTTATTCCTCGAACGTTGTTTGGCAGGTTATGTTTGAGAACTCGACTTCGTTCATAAATATTACGGACAAACACTCTGAATATCAGGCAAACGGAGTATTTTACGTGAAAGTATTTCGTGTAAATAAAACGTGGAAAAATGCATTTGTACAAGTTAAATACAATGGAACGAGTGTAAACACTATTCAACTTAATCTGCAAGGTACGTTTACCTATATTCTAGAATGTTTAATATTTGTCCATTACATACAAAAACAATTATGAAATAACTTATTAATTTAACACATACGTATTATGAACTAGAATGTAAAAGGAAATGTCTATACAAATATTTTAATATTTGTTCTCAGCAACACTATCACTTCAATCCCAAGTTATTTGATTAGATGCAAAACAAAACTGTACTTGGTCTGAGATTTATGAATTATAAAAAACTTAAAAAGAATCTATCAGCCTATATATATTACAGTTTTCAAAACATAACAATATCGGTAAAGCATGATTAGTCTAAAGCACAGTCATTGTCTAAACGTTAAAATCGATTATGTTTACAACTGGTCAACAATTAAATCAATAACTGTTCGATGGATTTGTTGTGGTCAGAGTTCTCCTACGATTGTGGTGAACTGCTCCCAGAAAAATTTCCCGCGAAGAAAGGCGACTCTGCCCAGATCGCCTATTATCCAAGCAACCATGTCATTGAAAGTCCAGGACATTACTACCGCAAATGGTATGGGCAACACAATGGTTTTATCAACCCGAACCATATCGATTATTCAGAAACAAGAAGCATAGATGATGTGAAGTATACACTTAACATCCACACATTCGAATTCGCCCAATACTACCATTTAGAATGCCTTAACAACAGCCACGTTTCCACCACTAATGCAGTCACGTTATTTCCTGGTATAAATGTTTGAAAATAATAATTATTAAATAGTATAGTCAATACATGTTAACATTCTCAGATATACATATCAATAACTAATCAGGATGGATATAAATATATAGAAGTGAAGGATAATATATGTTAACATAATATTTGTTTGACAATTTTATTTGTCGAATATGCATGCATCAATTTCCTTCAATATCAGCATATTTATGTGTTGCTGTATTGTGAGTTCACATGGTAAATGTGAGAAACGAACACAAATTGGCTTCGTATCACATTTATACAGTAACTCAGTGTATCAAAGCGTATGATCTGCTCTAATTTTCAAGGTCAACCCGTGCTGAGCCCAATGTGTTCCGTTGATAAATGTGCCGAGTGTCTTTGTGTTAAACCCGGGGATTCAGTCAACTGTTCCTCCTACAGTGCCAGCATGACACTATCGATTGGATCCGCTACATTAAATACTTCTATACAGAAGGACAATACGGATGAACCATTCATTTACTCAACATTGATATATGTCGACGAAACACTTCACTTGCAAACTGCAAATTGTTTTGCACGCATAAAAGACCAGACGTTCAACTCCAGCGCAGTTGTTTACGTCATTGGTGAGCTGTTTTGGTTTGGTATCATTGATTTTTCGCTTATTATTGTGTATAACATATGCATATTTTAACACGGGTTTTCGCCGTATGATGAACTAATAAAAATGACCTAATAAACGCATGTTTTTATGTTTCAAGTGCCACCAACAAAGATAGAACTTCATGTACCTGAGCTGATAGAAGGTCGAAATATCAACATAACCTGCGTTTCATACAACTGCAGACCGCCACCAAATCTTCAGATGTTTTTGGGGCAAGATATTGTATCTAATGTAAAAGTATGGGTTGTGTACAATTTGTCATCACGTTTGTATACTAGCACACTGACTGTTACATCCGCCAACAGGACATGGAATGGCAAGAACTTAACATGTACTCATATCGTAGGAGAAACACAACTACATGGCACCACCGAACTTGTGACGTACATATGTAAGACTGTATTGTGAATCCTTATGTCAACTTGAATATTGGATAAACTATTTCATTATAATCTGTCCAGTGTTGTTAACGCATTATTGTTGTACATTTGTGTTTCAGATCCTCCAGATAACCTGCATATGGTGCGGCCCGAATCATTAAACCAACCAGCTAAGTGGTACACATTTGACATGTTCTGCATAGCTGTAGATACAAGTGATCGCTGTGCAATAGTATGGTATACGAACATTGATGGTTTAACGCTGAAGAAAACTGTTGACCAGAATTCAACCAACATAACGTCATTGATTCGTGTGTACGTTTCTCAAACCATAACAGGAGGAAAGATAGGCTGCAGGGTGAATTGTAAGACGTTTGATGTGCAGCTGAATGAGGAATATGTTTTAAACCTAACTGATGGTGTGTACAAATATTGATAAAAAGTAATTCTTATGTCCTGAATAGTACATGTATTTATTCAGTCAACGGGCTTTGTCATATATAGCACCGTTTCATTAAGTGCACAAACAATTTTCTTAAGTAAGAATTCTTACGAAGTTCGTAAGAAAATCCGACCGTTTTATATAACATTCCTTATACAGCCAACTGCTACGAATTGTGTGCGTTCCAATGGAACACTTACGAATGGTCAAGGATATCTTAACGTTCGCAAACATGGCCGCGTAAGCGTTTGCACTTCACACATTTTACAAATTAAAACAAAAATGGATTCCTTTGCAATTAAGAAAAGACACGTATGCATTTTCTCTGAAAAATTGAATTTTCGGTTGATTTTTTTCTGTATTTTTATAGACAAAATAATTGTTTCCCATGTTTGCGAAATCAATATGAGAAAAACAAGGTCACACGTAAACACAGTTTATTGTATATGTTGTTTGTTTCGAAATCAAGACTGGCTTTACTTTGTTTTACTAAATATAAAATTTTGGATTATTACTAAAACAAATTTAATATGCGAGATTTTCTAGATCTGTCATACTGGAATTTACGGAGCAAACTGTTATACACAGACCATTGATACAGAAGACACATACAAGTGTTATGTAGCCTTCACTGTTGAATTTACAGAATTTAATAAAATCAAATATTTTTCTTTTAGGACATGAATTTATCTTTGAATATGCTTATGCGTCACTGAATTATGATAGATGTAATGTGCAAAACAGGAGAATAACGACATGAATGCCCTTTGTAAATAATGTTTATATATATATATATAATTTAATGTGCTTCTGCACAGTATGCCATTACAAGTATTTAATATAAACGAATGTATGTATTTTTATTCATTGATAGAAGATCTAGATTATTATATCACACCTCAAAATGTGTTTACCGCATTTAAATTTGCTTGAAAACATCAATCTACAAATATAACAACCTTAAATATAACGTCAACAACAGATATTCATTGATATCCAAGAGGAAAAAAAAGTGTTATTTTCTTCAATAAAATTATATTAATTCATTAATTCATCGGAACAAGTGCATGCATTTATAAAATATATGTCAGGGTATGTACACTGTCTGATTAATTCTGTCAACAAACCTGACACTTGTTAGTTAACATACATCACTATTAATTGCTTTACAAACAACATAACTGAAATTATTTTTTCGAAATGGTCAGCAACTCATTATATACTAAAACATGATTATATTTACCATACGGACGCATATTCAATTTAGTTCATGGGGCAGCTCAACACGTCTGGCTAAATCTATCTACAATACTAACGGAGGCAGTAA
Organism: Dreissena rostriformis; assembly: GCA_007657795.1. NCBI lineage: Eukaryota > Metazoa > Mollusca > Bivalvia > Myida > Dreissenidae > Dreissena > Dreissena rostriformis. The sequence continues at coordinate 210,272 of VMBQ01000537.1, read as the reverse complement.
ACCATTTGTTTTAATTCCCTAGCTTAAGGAAATTATACAGTACTTGAATCAAAGTGTACATCAGATTTAGTCATCACACATTTTAGTAAAGCAAGTGTCCTTATGGTGATGGTTATGTTTTAAGGTTATTAGACATCATTTAATTTCAAATATCAGATTTATAATCAATTTTAAATGTGTACAAATTCTGTAATAAAGGTGTTTTTTTGTACGTGATTTTTGGTCTGTGAATACACATCTAACGGTGCTATATATTTTATTACTTCCGTTATGAAAAGTTGCATTCCATTTTTAATTGAGTATTGTCATGTATTAAAGCTGCGGTGGCATAAACTGTTGTGGTATACATTAGAGGTTAAATATAGTTCATTGAAATAACAATATATGCATTATAAATATTCTTTATTGATGATCTACTTGTTTTCGATTTGTTTAACGAATACACTTTGACATATTGCGACAAATTAAAGCGGCATTGTATTTCAAACCTTCAATTTATTCGAGCAGAGTGGTTTAATGTTCGTAAGATCCGTACAAATTCTTCAGTATTCGAACGTGTTTATGAAACGTTCGTAAGAACTTGCGTAAGAACGTTCGTTCGTGAGAATTGAAGATTTCGTACGAACATTTAACAAATTCCTTTTACACGGGACCATTATACTTATTTCATAAGACGTAACGCTAATTTTTTGTTAATACCATAAGTATTGCTAAGCACATAAAAGTCAAATTCACTTGATTTCATGCACTTGTCTCTTGCCCGGCGTTCTTATTCATAACTTTGTTTACTTTAATAGCCATGAGATATCCAAATGAATAAGATATCTAGCTGTTTATATACAACTAAATTTAACCTAAGTACGGAAGCAATATTGTAACGTGAAGACTATCGTTGTTTCAGAATTTGAAAGCGACTCAATCACGAGTAACAATGGACTGATGGAGCTTGTGATTGTAGCGGTCTTCTTTCTGTTGATTAGCTCTGCCGCTGTGATCGCTTGCATATTTAATAAACGTAAGTAAAATTGCTTCTTTTTAAAATATATATATTTCGGCATGTTAATTTAGCATGCAGAAAGAAACGCTGGTGTTAAAGCCTCCAATACATACCTCGTGACGAACACGTGTGTATCTTAATTAATGATCAGTTAAGAGTGGCTGCAACTACGTATATTCCATTGTATGTTGTAGGAAAAGCATCCGGAAAATCCCAACAACCAAACATGTAAGTTCATATATATATTTATACAAGTATATCTTGTCAATACGAGTAAGTGATCGTTGGTGGTAATGCGTTCCAAAGTTTAAAAAATATACATTTCGGACAATTTGGAATCTATATTCCTGGTCATCTTTTGATCAATTTACTATTATTATGTTCGACACGAAGTAATCACGAATACAAGTAATGAATCATGACGACACTTATTGTGTTGGTGCAACTCAATGAAACGAAGAGAATCGCGAGACAATCAAGATAAAATAAAATTCTACGTTGGCCTATAATTAAATGCGCGTTTAGATATTTGTTTTTATTGTTTTAGAGATCAGTGCTTGGGACCGGTGCAAGAAAACACTCCGGAAGGTAAAGTTTACAAAACCCATATAGATCTAACAGTGTTATAATAAATTTGAAAATGACCTAAACTAAAACACCAAATAATCATATATATATATATATATATATATATATATATTTGAAATATATGTGTGCGTGTGTC
>VMBQ01000537.1:29649-207601 GCA_007657795.1 Dreissena rostriformis | reverse complement strand
ATTTGATAACTTTCGTTTTCCATATTGATAACTGTCAATGTTTGATAAATGAAATGGAGCGAGTATGATGTATCAAGGTCACTATAAATTTCAGACTGAAAAGAAATCATTACATGTTTATTCTTTAATTTCACATTAACACTCATTAAACTACAAAATCAACGTGCATGTATATCAAGAAACTAGTAAAGACACGTTTATAAATATTTATTCAAAGCAGTGACATTCCGACTTGCTTACATGTTAGGATTTTATGCTATGAAGTGTAAACAAAAATATGAAATGTTTAACCATGTTATGCATACAACTTTAACTATACAGCTTTAATTATCAGAAGAAAAATCTGAAGAACTTTTGAATTTATAAGCGCAATAAGTAGAAATATTTAAAAAATACCACATAGATGCAACAATTGTAAGACTGGTCCTTTGTAAAGCTATTTAACTGGTATCTCGTATATGTAATTACATTGAACAGATTATTATCAATACACACAATACAAATAGTAAATATATTAATATATAGTATATATACTCTTATTTTGTTAACTGTGTACAATCAGAGTCCATACAAACAATATGCGATTTAGGGTTGATTTTAAAAATGGGCAATAGTGAAGATAGAAGATACACATGTAAACACATATTACTTTGGAAAAAACAGTATAAGAAACTAAGTTGTTTTGTACCATGAGTTGCAATATAAAACTATATGTATTGTATATGAATGTATGTATATAACTATTTTATAAAGTGCATTAACTATCATTGTTTCGAAGAATATAAATGCATGTAAGTATGTAACTTAGTATTTTGAAAATAAATCACACTATTACAGTTTTTTCCTGCTGATGACATGCTGTCAGTATCCGTTATAAGTTACATGCATTGAAAACGATCGATACACTGCATTGAAGTCATAATTTTGCAAGCACTTGTTCATGTATGACTTTCTTATTTAGTTATGACACGTTGTTGGATTTGTGTCGCATGTCATAAATATACTTTCGACCAATTTATTTTATATAATTGACAATCAGCGGCAAACAAACAATTTGTTTCCTTAATCGTGCAATCTTGGTTTTACTTCTCACTTTCAATGGACGGTAGCAAGTGGACAGTAAGAACCAGGACATTATTTTGACCGATGTTTACATCAAGGAAATGTGAAATAAAAGGAAGATTCGATACTGTATGTCGGTCTAAATATGTAGACAATGCTTAGATGGTATGAAAGCAAGGAAAACGAACGTTTATAATTTACTTAAAACAAACAGTTTATCAGACGTATGTGATCACATTGCGATACCAGTATATGTTACCGTGTCTTTGGTAAAAAATAATCACAATTGCAAAAACATCATCTATACTGCTTACAACCTTCCTTCAAACTAATACTCTAGGAAACAATCGGCATATGTGATGTAATTCGATGTCAATATCGGCATATAATAGCCTATTAGCCGTCCCACATGCGCCCTAAAACAGAGTTTCTCAATTTATATTACCTTTTAAACTGTCATTGTAAATCTTTTAATACGATTATAACGTTAAGGTTTGGAATATTGGCATAATACTTGTCAATGTAATGCATTAAAGTCATTAAAATTACTCATGAATGCATTAATACACGTACCACACTAAGGAAAATGGCACTGATATTAGTATGCTATTCGATGATGAAGACTTAAAATAATATAAATTCATTTTGAGCAACAGGTATGGATCCCCGAAACATTTAAAGGAATATTGATTGAGACCAAATATTGAACGAATATTTATAACATGCAAGACTCGATATACTTAGTTCTAAAACGTCTTGTTTGACATTTTACGTCTACAAACGACAACATGAGTGGCTATTTAATTTACTAGATAGAACCGATTTTTTAGCACGTGGTAGATAGCTTGTTCCAAATAAGCATGTAAACACCACATTTAAATATTGAATAACAACTCACATATTCTTGAACAATCTTGACCTATACAATTACAAAAATAGAATTCCGAAATTCTCTGAAACTTATTTTTTAAATCGAACAGTTCCATGTCAACAGTTTCATGATTGATATCGTGCGCGGTCAAGTCGGTGCAAACAGTGTAATTGAACACAACTTGAAGATCGATTGAGATTTATATTGTGTCATACTTGATACCGAAAGCGTATAGAACTACACTGGAGTGAAAAACCTCATCGAGTCTGTAATCAAAACAATGAACAATATGCAAGTGAAGTCGGTCAGTTATCAATCCTGAAAACATCAACAATATTGCCTACGCCTAAAGAAGCTTTGCCAGAACCAAATTCACACTGACACATTTGTGCTGTAGTAGAAATCTTCTACAGTGACACATAGATCGTCTAGACACCCAGCAATGCTACAGCGCGGACACAGCACATGTTTAGCTTGAATATAAATACAGTAAATCAACTTAATATAAAAATTTCATATATTTTGAAAACGTTGTTTCTGTGTAACTCATATAAGGCTGAAGAACAAATTATTATGAGTACCTGAAGATGTTGATGTATAAGAACACAATGGTCATAAGTCACAATATTTCAACCGGAAATATAGCAGTGCATAGCTCGTTTGCAGATGTTGAATTATTCACACATACATTCGGGCAGTGTTTTGTTACATGGTATTTTTTACACCCGTGCGTTCAAATTGCATAAATATTTACCAAGACGTAATTTATTCTATCAGCAGTGATGCCATGATCAGTGTGTAGGCATCCTAAAAGTATTCGTCTGGTGCCTTGAAGTTGTAAATGGCCCACGTATTCGTCAAATGGCCTGGGCTCATTGTTTTAACATATACCGAATGAACGGTATCGTCCTCGCCACGTGCTGTAGTAATTTTCGAAGCTGGCAATTAACTTTTTGCATGTGTAGTAAATTATCTGGGCAGTTTCGCCTATTTCTTCAACAACAAAGTACGATATTCGTTGGTATTTTTATTGATACGCAAGATGGATGCAACATGACGAGTAGTTTGTGTGTTAAATATAACCAAGTCAAATGAGAGGATTTATGATAGATGTTTTAAGGACAGCAACAGTTATAATGACGCCATATTAGGAAAGAGTTATTAAAAGATGTTTATAAAGTTTCTTCACAATATTTATGCTCAAATTTAAAGTGTATCACGTGTTTAGACAAGTATCATTAATTCATAGACAATTTCTAAATTCGTAGATAAAAAATGTCTAAGAAACGTTCCGAATACCACCCCGGTCTCATAAAACGCTCGAAAAACGTGCACGAGCAAAAAATAATGAAATAAAGGTAACAATTGAGGCGTTTAATTTATCCTAATGAAGTTCACGTGAGCCATGTTAATGTTGTCGAGCTATAGTGTATTGTTTATTGACCTCTTAGTGAAACTGTCGTTTTTGAAAAGGGGAGCAACTCTTTCAGAAATCGACTTTGGTTCACGCAATGCTTGTCTTCCTAGCATATAACGACCGACACGACAAAATCAAGCGTACACAACATACTGAATTAACAAGGATTGTTTGCGTTCTGTACACTGTTGTAATTGGGGAAAACCTTTGGTGTAGATATTTTTTTTATAATTTGTTTTATTTATTGCTACTGTGTCTCGAGCAGTGACCAACATCTTGTTTGCACGGCAGGACGTTGCTATCAGGTTTTCCATGAAAGACACCGATCGAAGGTGTGATGTTGGGTTACTCGGTAGTGAAACTAAAAATACATAACTTAGAGTGATTGGCTGCGTGTGTATAATATTCATCCTACGTGAACCGAAAAGACTGCCACTCGCAGAATGTTTATGCAAATACGGATCCAATAATGCACTAGTAATATTAAGCACTATTGTTTTGAATGAAGACATTATATTGGCATTATACATCTCCTGGAAGCACTTTAAAGTTCTGCTTCTAGCACAGCCCATCGGTGTGACTAGTTATTGCAATTAAAAATACAGGGCTGAATATTAACTTATAGGTCACAAAGGCAGCTCTTTGCCTTTAAGTTCGAACAGTTTGATCCTCGTTTAATTTGATGTTCTGAATTAACCTTTTTTGCGCTACAACAGTCACATGATGCACTTCAATTGCGCTCTGTTAAGTGCTCTGGTTGTATGTCACTTGAAAACTCTTCTTGCTTTCATATTTAGTATTGCAATATTAAATGGTTTAACTATATAAATCTTTACATGTGTTTTTTATTTTATAATATAACTAGTTGGATAATACCTAAATACAAATATACAATCTATTCACAAGATAATACCTAAATAAAAATATTCAATCTATTCACAAGATAATACCTAAATACAAATATTCAATCTATTCACAAGATAATACCTAAATACAAATATTCAATCTATTCACAAGATCATAACCAAACAATTTTGGCTGAAATCAGTAGTATAATGGTGAAATAAAAATCATAAAAGTTACGATTTTATAAAACAATCATTATTATATCTGAAATAATTTGATTCTGCGATACACAATTTATGTTTAGGAATTTTTTATCTGCAATAGCTGAATGTTGGTTTTGTTTTTTACTAATGTAGCAAGTCAAAATTTGCATTCGTCTAAAACAGGGTGTTCTTGTATCAACCATTTTCTGAACATTGCAGTGATCCAATACGGCTAGCAAATGCTTTATTTTGATGCATACGCCAGAATTCATGATATCTCAGTTCATCATTCAACAAATACACCTTTATCCAGTGCGGAGCATAAAGAAGATGGACACCTTGTTAATGGCCTTCTTGTCGGATCGAAAGTATGTCGCCCAATCAGGTCTAATATCAAACCATATCGCCCTGTTATTTTTTATTTCGAAATAATGTTTCCCATGAGTTTATCTACATGGAACAATGGGTTCCTTGTAAGATTCTTATCAATAACTTCATGATTTGTAAATCAAACGGCAAACTTAAATCTTTTTTTTTCGATGTAAAGTATCCAATGTTTAAACATACTGTTTCTTTTCAGTTTTCAATATTGAGGGAGATTGTTTTGACCGAAAGAAATTTCAAAGGTTTAAATTCTGTTAAACGCTTCTCGTGGTCGACGGGACGTTCAACCGGTTAAACCCCAACGCTTTGAATTGATTTCAGCTTTAATCATGGTTATGTTTTATGTCTTCTTGCATGTATTTTTAGTACTGTCAAGGCAATAATAATTGTCACTTGCATCATATAAAAGATAAGCTACTGTTTATACAAAAAGGTCTCATTATAATGTATCTTTACCCTTTTACTTTGTATGCATTGAATGTTTTCCATGAAAATATAAATTGCGGAAGTTCGAGCTTTTTCCTTTGTGTTTGCACGGACTTATTGTAGTAATAGAAACATATGTTATTTATCATTAAGTAACATCACATAGAAGATAAACAATTATAGAAGTTAAACTTCAAACATCATTCGTTTCCGTTTTTTTTTTGTATACATTTACGAACTGCAAGAGTAATATTTTTCAATCTAGCCTTACATTCAAATGAACGTCATCATCGGCAGACAAATCAATCACGGAACAATTTCATTAATACATCCGGACAGCAGTTACTTACTTCTGTCCATACTTACATTGAACATTGATCATTTTTGTTAATTTTTTCGTAATCACCAAATACGTTCAAATACATTTCTATTTGATATCTTCACACGTGTCAAATGGGCCAAACCTTTTTCGTTGAATGATGAAATAAAATATTAACATTTTATGCGTTATTGTAAAAATATTAAAATTATGTACATTAGGATTTTACAAAGCCGCTGTAGAAATATTACGAACTGAAATTTTGTCAATTCGTTTCAAGGTACGTGGTCTGCGGCTATAAACAATAATCTCTGTCTGTGTAATTCCATTTCCATAACCAGTAGTTGGATTATCAACTCTTAATACCAAAACATGTGATGCTAAGTAAATCTAAACGATACTGTATTTCAAACAATCGTTATTCCCTAACCACGCATTCGTCGTTTATTTTGAATGCACGTATTGTTATTATTGTTGCTGACATACACGTCAGATTTAAAGATACATAAATAACACAGACAACTTGTCTTGTAAAAAAGACTAAACGCTGGAAACTATAATTTATCTCCTGACTTAACACGTCGGTCTGGGTCTGAATCGCGCTGACTGACAGACGCCAAAAGATCGACCGTTTGTCTGATACATCTTTCAATGTAACAGACGAATGGTCGAACCGATTATCTTCAAACTTGGCAGACTTTAAGCGCGCATCTCTTCGCGATTTTTTTTTTTTTAAATCGACTCGATTTGCTAGTCTTGCACGATGATGCAACGAAAATAACCATTTTTGACGTTTTGTGCTTACAACATGTTCACGACAGAAACCGATATTTTTGCTGTGGTATGTCATCAACAAGACTGCACAAGTCGGGTGGGAATCAAATCTTGTCAACAAAATGAAGTTATCTTCTTTTATTTTTTGTTGTCAATGTGTTATAAAAAATTAAAACCGAACAAGGATGGCCTTTTTCCAAAATGTATAACTTAAACATAAGTATCTGGGGTATAAAAAATTGTTTGAAAAACAGTTCTTTACGTCAAGTTATTCATGTTGAAGCCTTAAACACAACTATATTAACACCTTCCTTCAATTGGATATCTTTGTGAGGAGTTTGATGGGGGAAGGTAACTTGCTGCGAGAAGATTAATCAAGAAGCAGCTTTAAACAACAAAAGTGAAAGTTTCTTTTTATGTTTAAGTCTCGAAAAAATAAATCAGAAATGTTTAAATCTTCGCTAACTCGTTTACTTTGGGAATATTGTTAAGTTTCAAAGATACCGCTACCTGTCATCAAGTCATCGAGGCACTGTCAAAGATATAACAAAATGGACGTTCATGACTTTTAAAACATATTTGAATGAAACGTTGTGACATGCAAAACCCATAGACGTTTCATGACGAGATGATGAACATCGACAAATATTAGTTCCCACTTTTATCAAAGTTACTATAGTTTTAGGGTTATTGACGATACGAATGCTGAATCTTACCGTTTACTAAGAGGTTTATGTCTACATTAAAAGGCCAAAGCCTGTCAAACATGTATAATACAATATTTACCAATACAGTTTGATGCCACTATAGCTTAATAGGCACTCTACTAATCCCTAGGTAAAAACATATTTTTACGGTTATATGTATTTATGCCACATCACTATTCAAACATGTCCAAAGCTATGTTGACAACTTTCTTTGAATGACAATATAATTATACAAGAAACCCCGTGGACTTAAGTATTTTTATTTGAACAGCATGTAAATTAGCGTAACTACCTAATGGGTTTCCGAATGTTATATCTATAGCTTACCAACATTAACCGAGCACCGACCTCTATGCATGAATATTTTTAAATACCGGTTCGATGAATTAATTACGTTCTGTATTGAGATCCGATTTATAGATTATGTTCTGTAATAACACCCGGTAAAATACATACAAAAATATTTCACTTAATTACTGTTATCGTTTCATTTAGAACCATGAAATACGCATTTTGCCCAGATTTCTCAGAACACGCCACAATTAATGCCAATTAAGTTCGCGAGTATTAGATTAATGTTGTCGCGCTGTACAAGTGACCGCCTGACTGCTCACTACTTAATACACAGACAATGTTGTCGCGCCGTACTAGCATTTAAGTGACCGCCTGACTGCTTACTACTTAATACACAGACAATGTTGTCGCGCCGTAATAGCATTTAAGTGACCGCCTGACTGCTCACTACTTAATACACAGACAATGTTGGCGCGCCGTACTAGCATTCAAGTGACCGCCTGACTGCTCACTACTCAATACACAGACAATGTTCATGTACGTTTCAATGCATAAATTGTTCTTTTGTCAAATAGTGTAACAAAATGGAAAATTAAATTAACGTAAAACATTCAGTTGTATGATGATTATTGGTATTTGCAAATAATTAAACATTGCAATAGTATGCTTATTTTTAGATGGTTCATTACACGAACGCAAATGTATGTTGTTCAAAAGAAAGTAATAGCAGTTGTTGTAACAGTTGTAGTACAACTCGTCTTTAAAGCTGATATTCACAAACTGACCTTAAACTTGCATTACAGTGCCAATCGGATAATATTCCATTATTCAACCAAAGACACCATCCGAACCAACTGTCTTCAGGCGCCGGTGTCACGACCGCTCCGGATACCCAATGCCACAATGTCCCGTTACGCCGGCCTCCTTCCCAGAATTCCCCAGAACCCATGAGGTTGTCCATTCTATCCACCTTGGCGGTGTTGTCGGCGATGGCTTAGTTGCCTCCATAACTCTAACAGAAGTCGCTGGCATCGTCCCATGTTTTGTTCTCAAATATTCCAACAAAAACATTTGCTGGAGGATATAACTGTAAAATGGAATATTCATAATTATTAGTAATTAGATGGAAACTGTTAATTCGGGTATGTATAAATTGCGTGATGTTTAACGAAGTTTGCAACTGTTGTGTTGTCCTTATTGCAAAATACAAATACAATGCTAGGGAGTGAGAGAACTGTCATATGTTCACATATTGGATTGAATGATCGCAATTCAAATAGTTGTAAAGCCATTCTATTATTTGCAAGTATTGTGTTTTTAAAGTCTCTTATACTTCACTGAACCTATAAAGCAGTTATTTCTAAATATTTAGTAAGACATCACCGCATAAAATACCTATTAACTCAATATGAAGTTAAAGTGTCAGATATTCAAAGAGTAAATACATCTGATTTTTTTTTCCAAATTACGAAGAACAAGAGTTTGCATTTATATCGATTTCAAAAGCAGATAAAGCAAATCATCAACCTTATTCTTCCAATAATTTAAAGCAAAGTTAAACATAAATATTGAAACATGAGTACGAAGGTGTAGTTTTAACAAACGCAAATATATTATTTTAAATACTGAACAAATACAAAGACCAAATGACTCCATTTCTTTAGATTAAAACGAAGGAAATACAACTATTTATTTTCTATGATTATTTATCGTTACCCTAGTCGCCAATTCACGTTATACTATCCCCGTATCATCGTCGCGGTCAGCCGAGTTAGAAATGCTAGATGAAATAACAATCCAGCCAATAATGTTATTGAATAATAATTATCAACGTCTCATTCAGTGTCAGTATGTGGACATGTAAAACGCGGGATTTAGTGGTAAGTGATTTTTTTCTGAAAAGAAAACACCGTATTGTTTAAATTGACACACTTGTTTTATTAGTAAAATTAAAACCTTTAAATGTTTAGCTCCTTTGCATCGAAAGCCTTGGGTTTATTGAGGCACTCTCCAGTCCGTTTTCTTAGTGAAACCAGTACCTTGTGTCGTTGAGGAAGATCGAACGAACGAAAAAGCATAAGGATTTGCTACAAAAGTAAACAATATCCTTACAAAAGCGCAGTTAAAATGGTTAAAATGCATGGCAATAATGGCATGGATACATATCAGGACCATACCAATTATCAGCCAAAATGTATTGATATTCATTACGTAAGATCAAATAAAAACGGTTCTGGAGAAAACATTGACAAAATTATATCGTTTAAAAAAAAAAACAGGAACATTTTTTATAATATAAACATAAAATAGATATAATTCCTTAGGAATTAAATTTCTCAAACAAATATACCAAAACTAATATACACTGAATAATAAAACGACATACAAACACTATAATTAAAAAGCTAATGTTTAAAATACAATGTTAAGGCATTGTGATACTTAATTGATTCATAAAAATAATCACAGAGTTTCAATAATTTAAATATTTACTTTTTTATGCTCATGCTTGTGTTTCCAAAAATAAACACACAACGGTTGTCTTTTTCTAGTCTTTGAGCGCCCTGCGGGAGTGTATTTGCTTATCTTTTTACAGAAAAAAGGAAGCAAAACCCAACTATTTGCTTGCATAGAATAGTACGACAAAACGAATTTTATTTGAGTTTTTCTATTCTTCGCTATATTTGTCTACGCTCTTGGACGTAAGACATATTTTAATGTAAATGTGCGCTATATCGGATACATAGCTTTAAATAACATAAACATGTCATGGACTAACGAATTAGATCATCATTTGACTCGCACATTTCGAATCTGACGACGCCGATACACGTGAGCATAGCGCGCAGGTCTGTCGGACCGCTTCTCAGAAAGCTTATTCTGAGATAATATATGCAGAACCATTTGCAAATGAAAATTAACTTTGGAATAGATATTTACTGAAATATATATTTGTTCAGCTTTCTGTTTTTTGGTGATGTGTTTATTTTTATTTAAGGAATATTTTAACTTATTTTTTGAGGCTTGATTCAGGCGATTATGTGTACGAGTCTAAACAGCAAATACGTCAATATTATAGGAACTATCGTTATACGTTAAATATTCATTACATCCTTACTCTATTTTATATTATAATTTTATGTCTAAGCATTTGTATAACATTTATTCTATTTAAAGATAGGGCATGCGTTTTATATTAGATTAATATTGACCACTTGCCTAAATAACATGTAAAAACAGCAAATAAACATCACATATAATAAACTAAGATGTACTCCATCATTTTAATATACTTTTATATTAATATTTAATACATTTTTTTTTATTTCTTTAAGTAAACTTAACAACAATATAAATCTAAATTTATAATTTAATTTTTAAATTCACCATGTTTAATTTTTACGTAACATAAAAGTTACAACCAATAAAAACCGAGATCGATTTGTATATACGAAATTTAGGATTTCGTTATTAATACTATCGGTAATTAAATAACAATAAAGCGAGGAAGCTTTGCTTCACTCAAACACGGACTGGTACGCGGTTCGTAGGACGTTCTTGCTTGCTTACATTTATGCCTGTTGACAAAAAATGAGCCTGTCAATAAATCACAATACTTTTTTAAAGCAAATCTACCCTTGTCAAAAAACTTACCAAAATCCGGTTATAACCCAGTTTTAAACCGGGTTAAACCCTGCGGTATTGGCACCGAGCTAAAAGCGAGTCTTTAAAACACGCTATTAGCTTACCGACATGGTTTTTCAGCTTACAACCAACACAGTGGGTTTTTTAACCAGCTTAAGTGGGTTTAAAGTGAGTTTTCTAGAGCTGTGTTAAACTCTGCGGTATTTGCACAGTGCTAAACGCGAGTTTTTCAGACACGCTTTTAGCTCACCGACTTGGTTGTTTAGCTTACCGACTTGGGATTTTCTGAGTTAAATCTTGGTTTAACTCGCTTAAAACCAACATAGTGGGTCTTTTAACCGACTAAAGTGGGTTTAAAGTGAATATGCTCTTCCACAGATTGTTTTTTTGAGGTTTTGAAAACATGCTTTGACCAACTTCTGTCTGTGAAGTGGGTAGAAAAGTGTGTTTTTTTATGTGAGCTATAAGCAGGCTAAACACGGTTTTTAAGTGAGAGAAAAGTGAGCTGAAAGCAAGCCTTTCTTTTTTTTCACTGCTTTTAACTCGCTTTAAACCTAGTTATTAACAGTATTTTGTCTGTGAAGAAAACATAAGCAATTTGTGGGTTTGTTTTCGTTGGTTTTTTGTGGGTTTTAACAGTGTTTTAGTAAGTGTTTTTAAGATAGTAGGTTTTTTTGTGAGTCTTTTGTGGGATTTTGCAGTGTGAAAAAAATAAATAAAAATGTACTGATATGTTCTAGTAAAAATGTTATTTGTGAAGCTATTACAACTGTTCATTATAAGCCCCATATGTTTAAAAGGAAAAAAAAACACACAATTTGTACGAAAATTATGTTTATATGACAAAAAGTACACCTCAAAAGACATCTATGGAAGATTTTAAAGCAAAAGGTTAACCGCAGTGGACCACAGCGGTTTGAGTATTTAGACCGCAGCTGCTACAGAGACCTGGATCTCAGCGGTTGGAGGTACCTGAACCGCATCGGAAGGAGGAACCTGGACTTCAGCGTATGGAGGGACCTTGACCGCATTCTGTGGTTGGACCTGCACAGCAGCCACTGGAGAGACCTTGACCGCTAGGGGACCTGTACGGCAGCCAGTTCAGGGACCTAGACCTGATCTTGGCGGTTGGAGGGACATGGGCTGCAGTGGGTGAAGGGACCTGGAAAGCAGCTGGTGGAGGGACCTTGAAAGCAGGCGCTGGAGCGACATGTACCACTGATGCTGCTTGTATCCTTCTCCACTTGAGGATCTCTACCGCCAGTTGATCTGCAAAGGATTAATACCAAAACACTTTCAAAAGGGCAAGGCATTCTTTAAATATGTAAATTGGTTACGTTTTTCGTTCCACTAAACAATGAAATATTGCTTTTAAGGTAATCTTGTTGCTATAATAATAATAAATGTAAATAAAAACAAGTTTGTTTGCTTGTTGTTTTTGTTTGTTTATTTTTTTCAATTTTAATCCCGAGATCACATGTGAATTAACACTTTTCATCAATAATTAAAAGAAATTGCGTTTGGTAGAAAATACAGCCTGAAAATGAACTAAGATGCGTGGTCTCATTTGTCTGTGTGGACTGGTCGGAAGTGTGGAGCCTTTTAAATATAATAACCTGTATAGTTTTACCTCTCAACAAATCCCGATTTCTTGGTCAAGGACAGGGCGAGGTTTGCCCACTCTTGTTCCCCTCAAGTTGGCCAGCTCGTGCAGGGCAAAAACCTGGTATAAAAGTCCATACATCAGGTAGTATCCCCCTTTTGCTCCCTTTTTTTGCAGGCGATGATGCACATTCTTTCCAAAGGATCTTGTCATCAATGTAGATTTTGCCTTGGGGCAAGAGTTTAACCCTCAAAATTAAAATATATAAGTTTTCATTTAATATGAGGGAAAGAAATCCGTTCAGTAATAATTAGAAATACTCAAATAGATATAAATAAAATTGAAGATGACAATAACCATGAAACACAACCATAATAATTCACTGTACACAACATTTACACCTTTTCATGTGTATGTTTATCTATTTTTGCTTCCAATTGTGTTGTTTTTCCTTTAAATTGCAATACATTAATTTATCAATTTACATTTCCCAATGACAATACATAAATATGATAATGATCATAATTAATTCAATAAACTTAAAAAAAGGGATGCAGAAATGACAATACAAACCTGTTAGAACTGTTCTTCAGTATTCCAAAAAAAAACTAAGTTAGTTACTGAACTATAAGAACATATCACTTTAACCAGCAACTTTGAACCTCCTTTCCAACAAACTTATTGTTGATTTCCACATTTAAGTAAAAATACATTGTTGACATCACACAATCCTTCAATCAGACATTTTACACTACAATTATAAGTCTTAATATTGCTCAATTAAATTTAGCTCAATATTCAATTGCTGAAACCCGCTTGTTTTCAAAAGTTACTTTAACCAATCAAAGGTTGTTGCTTTCAAAAAGATAACTTCCTGTGCAATAAATTTAACCAATCAAATGTCTGAATTGCAGATGGGAGGGCTTATCTCTTATCTGATACCATACTGTGTCAGCCATACTAAGCTTGAGATTTTCCACTGATAAGGTTCATTCATTTTCAAAACCAACATATTTATGGAAAAATACAGAACACTGATAACTTTTCAATATTATTTTAATTGCCTTTTTAAATGTATGTTAATAGTCAATGTGGTAGACATTAATATTAATTTGGTTGAATATCAGTATAAGAAAGGTCACATACTTATTTTTAAATGTTGAGGTAATATAATTGATACTGGCAAGCCCACATAATAATTTTGACACTTTCAATATTTTTAATTAGTGACCCACAGCCTGATTTAGTTGTACTTGTCCTTTTAAAAGCTGTTTTACTGATTGACATATTTTATGAACAGACACATTGCAACAATAAGACCATTAACATATTGTGATGATAACACACAATCAGTACAATCCGCCTATTCAACACTATATCCCTGTCCTGTAACTTAAGTTATTTGCTATAGTGTTCTTTTTTAATCAAATGATTAAAAAATACTGACATTTAAAGTTGCATTTATTTTGATGAAGACTAAAAAGTACACTTGTATAAGCATATTTTTTGAAAATCAGAAGATACACTTATATGCACTTCATTAAAAAAGTGCTTCTTGCAGAAGATACACTTTGTAAAAATAGTTTGAACAAAAATACAGTGCTTAAATGAACAAATACAGAAAAATACCCTTAAACAAAATGAAAATGCAGAAAAAATGCACTTCAGCACACTTGCTTATAAAAAAAGTGCAGAATAAATACACTTTTCGTTAAAAATGCAGTTAAATACACGTTTGAAGCATATTTTGTGAAAAAGTGCATTTTATTTTGGGGAGGATTTGGGGCTTGAAATGTGCCTTATCAGTTGATATATCTCAAGTTGATTATGGCAGACACAGTATGGTATCCCCAATTAAATCAACTTTGGATCATAAACATTGATCTTTATCAGTGCTCCATCTAGGCCTAAAAAGGGGCATGTCCCACCCTGCCCTCTTGGATCAACACCATGCCCTTGTTTTTATTGCATCACGTTACTAAAGGAAGTTGTATTTGAAGTTTCAATATATTAATCAACATGTTAACACTGAAACTATTTTTTTTTTCTTATAAGTCTATTGAATTCTCGAAAGAACATAAATTAAATCAAAGTATTCACATTTTTTATAGATGTGGGATTGTTCTTATAATATATTTAATATTAAATTATTGATTCAAAGTGAAACACAAACTCTGTTATTTTCAGGTATAAAACTAAGTTTGACCATTTTTATAGTTTTTGGCAGTGATACTTGTTGTCCATCTGTAAACCTGTGATGTTCTGAAAGAGTCATTTTCATCCAATATTCCCTAAAAAATATGGGGAGCACACACATGTAAAGCCCCTTTACAACTCACTTGTATTATATATGGCTATAAACATAAAAACAAACTAGTTTAAGAATTATTGTTTCATTGATGAGTTATATTAATACACAAAAGACCAAATTATTGAAAAGTGTGTTAAAGTGAGTCTTTAGCCTCGTTGCAGCTCTCAAATTATTTATTAATGACCAACTTAAACTCGCTTAAACCCACTTCTGTTTAAAAAAAAAAAAAAAAACTTCTGTTGTAAAAGACTCGCTTATGAAACAAAAAGACACACTTATACACACACAAAAAAAAGGACTCCTTACAGAAAAAAATCGCTTAAACACACATCTACTTAGAATCACAAACTTTAAACTCAGTTACTAACAGTTTGGCGCACATAAACTCGCTTTTAGTAGCAAAAAAACAACTTCCGCTAAGAAAAACTCAGAAAAAACACAGTTTTATGTTGGTTTAAGTGTGTTTTGGTATGAAAATTGGTTATTTAAAAATTGTATTTCGACGCGTGTGTGTAATCAGCGGCCTTATAATGCTAAATTTGAGAAGCAAGTGAGAAAAGTAGTTCGGACATTGCAATACTGTTTAAACTACAGGTGAACTGTTGAATACTCACATTACACCAATGAATGAATAAATATCATTATACTTAAAAAAAATATTAAATATTTTTATATCATTGGTTATGTTTATTGTGTGAAGTCACATCGCGTAATAGACACAGTTCTATGATCAGCGGATGGGGCACGAAAACCTTACTCAAAGCATTATGCAGACGCCGACAATGACAAATGGGAAAGTAGTAAAACTAAGACTATTAGATTAAATGTCGAGCTAACAAAGTATTTTATTAAACTTCATCTGTCTTTAAATGTACTGGCCCTTTATTGTTAAATTACTGGTGACATAAATACCGCAATTAATGCAGAGTAATTGAAATCACAGCCCAGAGACAGATTTATATTTAGTATGTAACTTAACTGATACATAATATTCAATATTTTAGTTATCTTTGCTTCAGATAAATATTTAACGTCAATACACTGGACCTTGACATTTCGAAGATACTTGTGACTGATAACGAAACACGCTTTCGGGACGTTCTAATATTTAATCTTCATATGCATGTACGAAGATTGTTCAACATGTGATCGTTCATTTGATAAGGTGAAGTGAATGAGTCATTCTCACTTGACAGTTAAGATAGTTACGCTGTTAACTGATAACATAACACTGAGTAACAAAGAGCTATTGGGATCATAATTTGGATTGTTTTTAAAGTTCAGAAGCGAGTTTCTGAGTCATATAAGAAGTGTTTAATGTTGTTCTAATGTATAATATATATATATTTATAACGTGTGTCTGTTTAATATGTTTCTATAAGCACGCAGATTTGTTTTTGCATTTATATTGATTAAAAAAGACTGTTAAACCCATCAACAAAAACAAAATGGAAAACAGTTTTCAATCTTCAGTTGATCAGGATTCATGTGAAGTTAAGGACCATAATTGCAATGGCTGTGAAGACAAGAACTTTGATAAAAGCGCTGACTTCTATTGTAAACAGTGTAAACGGTTTTATTGTGAAAACTGTATTCATCCACATGGTCAGGTGTTTGCAAAACATAATCCAATTGGGAAGGCTGATTTAGATCAATGGCCAGTTTCAAAAAAGGTGGTGGAATTTCTTCAAACTTGTGAAGTGCACACACAGTATAAACTTTACAAGTTCTGCAACGCCCACAGACAGATGTGCTGCCCTAAGTGTGTATGTGATCAACACAGGTAAGATATATATCACTGGTTAAGTTATTAGTAGAATACGATAAAAACAATACACGCAGAAATTGAGATAATAAAAGCACATAGTCTACGGTCGAAAACAATAGGCATTATTACAAATAACAATTAACTTGTTTCCACGCCAGATCTTTGACACTAATGATAAAATGGATGATACTTTATATGCAGTTAATATATGATTGTCATGCGCACATTTTCAGGCCGTTTCCCTCCAATAGTTGGTGTCGAGCCCGCTTTCGAAAAGTCCGATACAAAAATAACAAGTGTATATGCGTGCGATTCCAAGCTTATTTCTCAGTCATCGTCCAATTTTAAAATAACTTACCACACATTTCACCATCATACAACGAACTATTGATTGTAACACTTGTCTTTATACCTAAAAGGCTAAGGTCATACTTAAAGGTTAAATGGTAAATGTGGGTTTATACGGCTTGTCCGGACTGTCACTTTCCCATTCGTTACGTAAGTTTAAAATAGTGTACCACAACTGACCACCATATGGAGAAGGCGTGTCACATATAACAACCTTCTCCCTAGCTCAAAGGTTTAGGTCACATGTAGAAGGCACAGGTCAAATTTGGCCATAGAAAAGCTTGTCCAGACTGTAAATTAATCAATTATCTTGCAATTTTAATGACCCCAAATGACTGCAATGAGAAGTCGACGTGTCTCTTGACTAAGAAGCCCTACTCAAAAGGTCACAATCACATCTGAGGCCAAATATTAATCTCAATCAAGTTGAAAAGGTTTGTGCTCCGTTCAAAAACGTCACCACCAGGGGTAGGAGTAGTTTTCCTTATATGGTAATGGTGAAATCTTGTGAACACACTAGAAGTCAATTTTTTTAGTCAAATCTTTGTTTAAATTTCTAATCATATTAAATACGTCTAATGTAATACTCCCATTAATTCAGTTATTTCCACCCCGAACATCACAGTGACAACACATCACAACCTTGTTGAGAACTCTTTCTTTTGAAACTGATTTGACACATCATCCTATTCATGTATTTATGTAATGTTAGGAGCTGTAGGTAATCTGTTCATTTTCATTTAAGTAATGAAACCTATAGCACTGTGCATGTATTTATATGGGAGAAAGCATTGGTTAGATTGACTGTTGATGGTTAGTAAGTATTTTATCAAACGTTTCATTCCCACAACTGTCCACATCAGATTAGACCATAGCATATCATTCTTCATGTGTGTATTGAGTCTACAATACATCCCAGTCATGTTATAACTCTATTGGGTAAAACATACTTTTGGCTTTTAATAGTAATAATTTATGATAGTCCTTTGTGTACCGTGGCATGTCCGTCGACAAAATTTGCCGTGCGAACACTTTTGAAATCGAATTATTTGCAAAGCTCTTTGAAACTTGGTCAAAACGTAAAACTATGTGATGTTTCGGTTGAATTCTATTATTGGTCATGTGTGGTTAAAATTTGGTTATTTCCTTTGATTGACAAACAAACATGAGAAGACTTTATAAATCACTTTTTTTTCACAATCATCTTAACTTACTAAGGAGATTATTGTGTTGATATATTTGGAAAATAGTTCAATACTGTTACAATATAGCTGCAGTTTTAGGTATGTGACTTATTTGAAAGATTGAAAACAAGCAAGGAATCACATTTTTACCCAATCATCAGAAGGCACCGACTTGTGGATATTTGAAGATCTTTGCCAGATGTTATGTAAATTTTATATAGGAAAAATCTATTAGATTACATATTTTGATGACTGATATTTATTTGAGAATCAAACTGATGTGAATGTTGCATTTTTCGTTTATTGTTTGTTTTGCTAGGAAGTAAAACAAAAAGTGTACTTGCTTATTTAAGTATAGCACATATTTCTCTATTACGGTTCCTTAAATATACAATTGTCTTAATCCCTTGGGCGGGGGCAGCGTTTCCAAGTTTACCCCGACCCCTCTTCATGTTTTCCTGATGGAAATCCTGATTGCACCTATTGCAACTTGTTTAATATTACATAAAGGATAGTGTGGTAAAGGTCATCTTAATGTATATAAAAAAAAAATGAAGTATGGGTTCTGATTCATGAATGAAAACAAAGTTTGCCTTACAAATGGTTTTCATGCAATTTCCACTTTTATTGTTGATTAAATGTGTATGCTTGTTTGAATCTTCGAATCTTAACATTATTCCATTTGTTATGCCTCCCGTCGAAGAGGCGGGGGTATATTGATTTGCACCTGTCTGTTAGTTGAATGGTCGCCTCACCAAAAGGTCGGTAGGTATGACGGTCGGTTTGTAGACCATTCGTTTCCTTATAATATATAGAAAACGCTTTGACCAACAGCCTTGTAAATGTGCATGAAGGTGACTTATAAAGGTGAATTTGTCAAATGTTAAGGACACAGGGGCTTGTTACAAGGGACTTGTCACAATAAATTATATAGGTACAATATTCAGTTTTAGTACCGTCAACCCCTTAGAATCTAAAGCAAACTTTTAATTATGATAAAACACTATATGAAAACTAGACACAATATTGATAAATAACGGTGATGCCATCATTTAGTGCGCTAAATCATTGCAATTATTCCACTTGAGTCTAAGACTTTGCAAAAAAGTGTCAGTCATTGTTTTGATTTTCTTTGCTGGCTGATTATTTAGTAGAAGAGAAAACGACATCATTTAACATTCATGAAAGTGTGAGGGTGGAATTTAACTTTTACAAACAACTCTTGTTGTTTCTTTTTATGGTTTTTATACTTCATTGAATTTGTGTTGCTTTCAGCCAGTGCACCAATTTGTCCCTGATTTCTGAGTGTAGTCAAACACAGCTGACTACCATGCAGCCACAACCACAGTCAGCCGAGATTCAATCTGTTCTAGAACAACTGAAGGACATGCAGAACAATCAAGAAACACGGATGAATTCTTTGTTGGAATCATATAAGAAACATGAAAAATCGTGTGTAAAACAATTGCGTTTGAATATGAATACTATTTTAGAAGAGGAGAATAGTACTGTGAGTGCATCTGATGCATACAAACAAAATATCGAAGACAAATTGTGTAGGAGTGTACTTTCTGTCTTGGATCAGTTTGATAATAGTATTACAAAGGAACTGAAAGAAATGCAAGATGAAGTTACAAGCCTTAAAGAGTCTATTACAAGTTCTATTCTCAATTGCACCTGTCTTCAGAATGACTTGAAACGCTTCCATGAATCCGTTCAGAAAGTTGCCGATAATAAAGAGCTGTGTTTTATAGTCAAAATGAAAAGTTATCACAAAATAAAGCAGGCATTGCATGATCTTGGTAAGTTAGACCATGTGCTTACTTTCCATGGGAAGTATGAGACAAATATTCACCTATCAAGTGATTCCCCCCCATGCTTGATCACAGGTATCTGTGTTCTCCCAAATGAACTGGTCCTGGTTACGGACTGTAGAAATAAGCAGGTCAAGCTGCTGAACCAGCAATATCAGCTGGTATGCCACTGGGATGTGTGTGCTCCTCCACTTGGTATATGTCAGATCACACCCAGTGAGGTTGCAGTGACTGTTAGTGAGAATACTTCTCATGAGGTCCAGTTTATGAAAGTAAACCAGAGCCAGCTTGTTCCAGGCAGGAAGTTTCCGTTACAACATAAAGGTACTTGTATTGCCCACCACCAGGGAGACCTGTTTATCTGCTCTGGTACTGCACTGTACAAGTACACACTAAGTGGAAAAATGACCTCTAAACTTTATGAGAAAACATCAGATGAATTTATAAATACAGGTAAGAATCATGGTGGATTAATCCTAGTTGTATCAAAAATGACTATTATAATGCAATTTTAAACTACAGATTTGTTGAGTGTACATGTGTCAATTTATTGTTAGAATCGCAAGAATGTTTTCCACTATAATTAATTTATATAAACATGAGTAATTAAGTATTTTGCCTGTCAATACATAAAATGCCCAAAAATAGAATGTGACACACATAATACTCAAGTAGTCTGTATAATGGGTGTGTCTCAAATAACTATACGTGTACAATATGCTATATAAATACAATTGTTTCATGACACTGCATTAAATAAATCATCATTAAATGAGTGTAGTTAAATGCTTAGTATTTCTTAAATGCATGTATACAATTATAATTATTTATTTTTAACAGCTTGCATTTGCAAATGGTAATTTAAAAAAAACGACTTAATATACAAGTTTCAATATTTGCTGTTTTGACCATTTTTGCCGTGTTATTAAAACTTGCAAACAATAGCATGTGTTCCCGCAATATCGGTCC
Source organism: Dreissena rostriformis (assembly GCA_007657795.1). NCBI lineage: Eukaryota > Metazoa > Mollusca > Bivalvia > Myida > Dreissenidae > Dreissena > Dreissena rostriformis. The sequence goes on along the minus strand of VMBQ01000537.1, from coordinate 186,656 downwards.
TCTTAATGAATAAATCTAAATATTTGAAGTGAAAATATATGAAAATACATATGTTTTATATGGTAATCTATAGTTAAATGTGTATTCTTGGACAAAACAACAAAACTGCATTTAAATCCGCAATGTTTTGACAAAATACTGGCTAGACTTAGCTCCCTGTAGAAATTTGTATCATGTGCACAGTTTCATGATATCGGCCCTTCTGATTGGTTGCTAAGGTTTGTTACTATGCGCATGTGCTTATTCTATAAATAGTTTAGTATTGGATAACAAAACAATTGCTCGTATTGTTTTGTTAATACTTTAACATGTTTTTCACAAATAAGCGGCTTTAAACTATTTTATAACCCTATTAATAAACCATTAACAAACTACACCATTTTGTCTTATGTAATCTTAAAATCATAGCATCACCCAGGAGTAAACATCACCTACTTTCCAATGAAAACAGGAAATCATGATAATGATCGTCTTAGTTGTCATTAATAAACAGTAAATACATTTCAACTTCTACAAATTGAAATACAATAATTTTCCTGCACTTCTTGAGGGTGTTTTCAATTGGATTTATTAAAGTCACGATACAATGAGGAGGGCCGATACTATGACAATAAGGGATACTACTTTCATACTATTGTACATTTATGAAATATATCAGCGTATAAATTCTACTATTAATGCAGCGCAATACAATTGTAGGACATATACTAGTGTTTGAAGCTGTAAAATCAGCTAACACATGTATATGTACATATTCACTGTACTGTGTACTTTATTTACATCTGCGTACTAGTACTACCATTCATTTCTAACTCACCAGTCTCATATTTACATCTCAAACGTGCACACAATAAACTGATATAGAACGTTTATGTCACACTTAACGATTAATTATTATTTCATTTTATGTATTTGTTTTAGATGTATTATTTCCTGTTCAAAACAACACATCTATAATAAAGCATCACTGCAGCCTCTTTTTAAAGATGATTTGACATGTTCAGTTATTTAATAGATCGATCTTACTTTAATTTCCAGTTTTGAAGTGTGCTGTGAGTCCAACAGGTGACAAGCTGTACATTCTCAACTGGCACCACTCAGAGCTCCTCACTCTGACCAGGGATGGAATAGTCCTTGCTACATTCAGGGACCCAATAATATACGGACAACGTGGTGTTCTTGTTACCCCTGCAGGCCAGGTGCTAGTCACTACATGCCACTTTATACTACAGGTGAGCAGTGATGGGAGGAGCAGGCTGGCCAAACGTAATACAGGGGAAAGTATGCAGCAACCGCATGTAGTCTGCTACAACAGCACAACTTCCTCAATAATTGTGGCTCACAGGTTGAGCACAACCTTTCTGATGTTAAGAGTTAAATAGCTCACTTGGCTTGTACCACCATCTTATAGTATATTTGTGTGTACATAAGTGATCTCGACGACATTTAGGAGGTGTTGTTATCAACGCAATCATGCATATTATTTATGTATTACGTCAAAACAATGTGTGGCATTGCAGAAACATATTCACTTGTATACACATATTCTTATTTAACTATAACTTGCAAAATGTACAGTACAATTGTGTAACTAAGATATATATTTATACTGTATAGTCTATAATATTTTTAATTATTTAGTTTTTGCCTCCGCTTCCAATCTGCATTGAAGTCCACCGGACAAATTAAATGGTGTAGAAAATACACAGCGAAAATAGCAGGCAATTCATAGAACGCCATCACACTTTCGTCAAAATACTATACAAGCCGAGTTTTCAAGATATGTGTATGAGCCCCTCCCAATCTAGCAGGGTGTCAATCAGCGCAAGGAAAATACCAACACCACAACAACAGTGACATCACCAAACTGCCAACTGGATGCATGTTCCTGCCCTGGTTAGACAGAGTCCGTAAGCTACAGCAAAGGAACACATCACAACCAATACAGTAGAAACGTCACCAAACAGCCAACTGGAGGTATGTTCCTGTAAATGTCACGAACGGTCCGAAAGCTACAGCGAAACATGCAATTTCTCACGTTGATCAAATTTATTGTAGCTTGGACACATTAACCTTATAGGGACCTTCATTGACATTGTTAGCAATAAATTAAATGCTGGCATTATTACCTATTATTATAATTTATTTCGTTCCCACTATTCTTTATACAAATGTTTTTACTTGAAAAAGTATCCAAGTAAACATAAGACAACATGGTGGGCGGGAGGGAGGGGGGTGGTGCATTTACATAGTATCAATGGAAAGCAATTTATTTCCAACAATTCACACTAACAACGAAACACGTTACTTTAGTAAATACTACTAATATTGTAAAATCTGAAGCATAATAAAAAACTGGATATTTATACCGTTTGTTTTGCTGTAAGTTCATATGATTAAGAATACCATAACAGTAATCAACAGATATGTAATAAAACATTATATTAGGTTATTTTATAATTTATATCAAGGCCAGTCTCGGGATTAATTTGCCCGAGCTATACCATTGTTTCCCTCACAACTCTAATTGCAGACATGCAGACATTTGAAATGCGAACGCTTCAGCCCGAAACATTCTCAACAACTGCCACACCCGACTTAGAAATGGAAGCACACATAACCTCAAAACTATATTTCTTAGAAAATAAACCATTACGCCTCCTTCTCAAGCTTCAACCGGTTGAAACTGTCAATCATTTACGTCGACCCGCGTTTTAATCATGTTTATGTTTCGTCTAGTTGTATGTATAGCCCTGTATTGCATAGGCAATTGTTCACTTGCATTTAATAAACGATTGAACACATTATCCCATGATAATGTTTCTGGAGCTTCATAAGTCATATATATACAATATTCTTTCTATGAGGACATAAAATACAGAAGTTCTAATTTTTACTTTGCATTTGAATACATTTATTTTATTAAGAGAAAAACATGTAATTGAATTTTTACAATAATTGCATAGAACATAAATATTGCGCCATAACAATCAATTGCAAACATTATTCGTGTTGTTTTCTAGACCCTTTACCGACTTGTAAGACAAATATATATGGCCGATCCAGTCTGATATTCATCATCACAATCAATCACATAACAATTTAATTAACACATCCGGAAATCAGTCATTAAAATCTGTTTTTACTGACATTGATGATTGATCAGTATTGTACACATTGTCGTGATCACCAAATATGTTAAAACAGATTGTTTAAGATTGTGCAATTCCTATACGTGTAAAATGCTTATTTATTGAACGATTACATAAAATGTTGATATCAATCTAATGCGAAATTGTAAAGTTATAGCAATAAATGCTGACCAATATGCTTTTCAAAGCCGCCGTACAAATAAAACGATCATGTAATGTAACTTCCTGGTACGTGACCTGCGGTAATCAACATTTAAAATGTTAAATTAGTAGTTAACGTTTGGTTTCGAATTTTCGATGAAAAGCTATGCAAACACTTTATTATTTTACCAATTTTGATTGATGATTATGCATAACGAAACAAAACTTTTAGGTGTCTGGGATGGTATCTTGCTTTTTTGAGTATAATGTTTACAGTGTCTTTTATTTCTAGACAATTTTTATAAACTGTAATTTTGCCAAACTGTGAACAAGGTAATGCCGTGTATTAAAATTACTAGTCACTTGCCTTAAATAAAAGAAATACCAGTGGAAACCATAATTTATCCCCTGATCATGTTTCTGAATTCTTAAATATTTCCATTACCCCATATCTGACATCGACCACTTTTAAACAGAACTAGTACCTGACGTTGCTTAATTTGGTAAACTTATTGGAACATGTAACTTTATGTTTCTTTAACACTTTTTCAACACTATTGTCATTAATACTTAAATATTTGTTTCATTACTAGTGTTTACTACAGCCGTATACTCATTACATGTTGCATGGTTCTTTATTTATGTGGACTGTATTTTTTGCCTTTGCGGCACACGTAGCTTGTTGATCATGTAAGTTTGTGCTATTTTGCAAGCTTTGCTGGATTTATAAGCGCACTTACTAAATTGTATACCGCAACAAACGGCAGTTGCTTTATTTTTACTTTTCACTTTAATGTATCTTATGGGGGAAATTGTTATTTTTTGTAATAGATTTTTGAATGCTTTCTCAGGTATCTGAAAATTATGGTTATCCGAGTTATTAATTAATTCAGGCATACCACATTTCGGAAAATTCAAATATTATATTGCTTAAGTGTGCGTATGATATATTGGATTTAACATTCAGGCAAAACAAGTCAGTAATGCTTTGTTTACAGTTTTATGTTCATGTTTGTAATGTTGCTAACACGTGCACTTGCTACCAGTTGGTAAACCATATACGAACTTCTTTATGTGATTATCGCACAGACATTGTGTTTGTTTTATTCCGTATTGTTACCGACTTTGATGCGCACATGGATATATTTTGCGCTGAATACTTGTCATGTTATTCTCTGTATATTTGTTTATGATGTAATCAAATTAAACAATTTGAGTTTATACGAATTATCAATTCAAATAAGTTGTTCTCAATATTGACTTTTCGAACAATTTATGAGTTATTTATGATTTTTATATGACTAAAAATATTATTCAGAAGAGTATACACGTGGCATTGATAATTACGTGTAATCAGTATATCAATTGGATCTGATTATGGCAGTTTAACCCTTTGAGCGCTGGAACCGAATTTTAAAGGCCTTTGCAAACAGTTTGGATCCAGATGAGACGCCACAGAACGTGGCGTCTCATCTGGATCCAAACTGTTTGCTATTCTGATAGTATTCTTTGAAAAAAAAATCGAAGAAAATGCTAATTTTAGAAATTCAGCAGACGACATTTTAGCAGACGACAAATTTCCCAGCATGCAAAGGGTTAAGTTAGATTGAAATATGATGTGTATCCTTAGATTTTCAACTATATGCATGGCTAAAAAAGTGAGTTAAATGTGAATGTCGTATTTATGAAACTACCACCATACCAACAAAAACAACAAGGTAAGTAAATTGCAAAATGTGATTATATTCTTCGAAGATTGTTAACACATGTGATAAAAATAAAATTTGTCGCGCATCATAATTTGGTGTCCGGGAAGTTCCTGGTCAAAAAGGAGATAATCCTGCAATCCTGATAATCCTTTTAAATCTGAAATCAAAAATGGCTGGAAGCCGAATTCGCCAGCATATATATCATGCATGTACAATGTGAATCTAAATTTAGTTTTAGTGCAGATTCGTTCATACGACACAAAGACACAATTTTGTTTCCTAACAAATACGAGTAAAAGTTTCGGCATCGGCTTTAACCAGCGCTACCTTGTCTTTGCTGCAGTTTATGTAATTCGTCTTCAATGTAAAAAAAAATCTTGCATATTTTGTGTTATTGTAACATATTTTTATCAATATATTACAATTTAACACATACGAAAATCGTACAGTCCCCCTTTAAGTAAGATACAAAACAAAATGTCTCATTGCCATCCTACCATATAGCACAACTGATAACATGAGAGCAATTGTATTCGGCCACCTTCAATCTTCAGACAGGATAAACATTTCATTTGTAATAAATTTGAAATGTCAAAACCTAAAACCGATCAGGAAGTAGAACATGGTTTCGATTGTCTGTTTACCTTTGGCGTGTTCCACTTCGTCTATTCGTGTTTTATTATTTTACCACTGATAGCAGATAATAGAGACGAAAATACGGTCGCAAAAAAGTATTAACTGCATGTGTCAATGCAGTGCAAAAGCGATATGTACTGATGATTCAATGTCGAACTCATAATTGTGAAATAATCTCATTTTTGAACGGTTTACTTGAAAAAGCTGTTTCTATATTCTCATTCAATCCTAGGTATGCATTTAATAATATACTGCAAACAGTATGTATTGTTTTGTTCCAATAACAACCATAAACAAAGATACGCCATTTACCACTTAATTAAATAGAGCAGTACAAAGATTACAGTTCAACCTGACTTAGCGGTCACCTGGCTTGAGCTTTCACCTGACGTAAACGATCAGTCGAGATATCCCACAGTCCTTCCGACGAAATTGAATCAATATTACTACTGTGTTAAACGTCACCTGCCGTTTGCGCCCTATGGTCTATATATTTTACAACGAAAGTCGTGTTTCACCTGTATTAAGCAGTCACAAAGCAGTTATTTTGAAGAGCAGAAAGTACATATTTAAATTGATATGCATTGTTTGTCCCGCAAACCTAACGTCCTAGTGTCTTTTGTGCGTATATTTTGCGGATTAAGAATATGATTGCTGTAACGGCCTTTGATGTAATAACGCGGCCGATCGTGGCAAAACAAATACCAGGGAGCTGCAATGGTTTGTTTTACTTTGTTAATTACGAAAAAGTCTTCAGAATAAAATGTCAGAGTGTGTAACACTTCTTATAATTGTTGTTATCGTTTTGCTTTATATTTGTGTGCATGCTTTAAATTGAGTTGTATTATACAAGCTGTGATTAATTTAATTGGTTAATTGTTTTGATCTAGAATGATGTCTATGCTATAAAACATTTGACTTGTATATAGATGAGCTAAGCTTATGGATTTTTGAATGCAAATGATGTGTGTATGCAAAAAAATGTTTGACAAGCTAAACATGATATTTAATATAGCCAAGAAACTACATGTACAATGTTAGTTTGAATAAGGATGATACTTTTATCTGACAAATCATCAAAATGTAAGCCCAAATCCGCCTTAAGTGTACCTGTATTGGCTGCTTAACTCAGGCTAGATTGTACTTAGATTGACTATCGCTAATCCGTGAATCATACTCGAACATGATCGTTGTCTCGAGACAAACCCGTAATGTAAAAATAGGACATAGTGAGTGGGCTAACATATATGTATTATACAATTTATTTAATATGGGTCTCATGAATATTCCGATGCAAACCGTTCATAATCGTAGCCAATCTAAATTTAGATCATAAATACCGTGGATTATTGATACGGATATTTAAATAGACTTGTTTATATTCACGTAAAGAACGACCATAACTTGTCCACTCGATCGCTTGACGGAAACAATTCACACTACTGACTTGTGGCGTCTAGTTCGATACCCTAAATCGACTTGTATTCTGTATTCTTATCCGAGGATAAAGAGTTTAAGATTTGTATAATATAGATATGTATAACAATTTCGCTTTGACACTTAATTTGCATCTAAATTATAAAAACCATCTGTATAAGACGATACTGTTTGCCAGAGTAGCATCAATGAGGATGCGAATGAGTTATTTTTTTTTACAAATCCAACGATAATATGATATGTTGAATTTAACTTTCATGAATTGCAGGTGATTTCTAAAAACAGTAAACAATTGGGCCACAACAAAGGGAATGAACAGTCAAAACAGTGTCGTTGAAGTTAAGGGATACGCTGATCATATGTGTCATCACACTATGAGTTTCCTGACATGTCTTTGTTTATTGGAAGCGATTGTTTTCATAAATGTATTCGTTTTCGTCGTTTTTCTTTATCGTTCATAGACAAAATATTAAATTGAGTCTGGTTATATAAAATGTTAATTGAATCTTTTCGTTGCGAATATAACCCCTTAACTTGCTCGTTCGATAAAATTGAGCACGCTCCCGTTTCAATACAGATACTTAGACCTCTCATTAACATCGTTTATAGTGGGTTTTCTATCAAAACTTCCTGATCAAATTGCATTAAATTTAAGATTTGTCAAGCGGTAAACAAACTTGCAGTGTTCGAAAAATTTAAGATTTGTTTGCCATAAACCCTGCAATGACCTTTATAAGGCGTTGATCCCAGTTGTATTCATTGGTCGTTGTATATGTGTTTCCTTTTTGTAATTCTAGGGTTTACTTTTGCCCCAGTTATGGAGCATCTCTTATCGTGTTCTATTATCTGTGGACCTAACGTTGACATAACATACGTAATACAAGCGCAAAAGTAAAAAAACAAAACATGTAAGCTATGCATTTTGCATTTATTTGCAGAAAATTTAACGTTCGATTACTTGATTCGTTATCCTCAATTTGCCATCCTATCACCTTGTTTCAGTTGAAGCTTCTTAACTCAGACGTTGTAATCAATGCGAGTCAGCAGCACTCAGAGGATACAGAAAAATAGGTCAAATGTCACTGATTCATAAAAACTGAACTTTTTACTTTAAAATATTTCTTGGTTCTTGACATAAAATCTGTTTACAGTACCCTTAAGATGAAGACTTCTATCTTAAACATGGTTTGTAAACTTTGTATCTTTATCGTGCTTTATGAACTGTTCAAATCATAAGTGTGTTCAAAGCTTCCTGATGATAAGAGCTATACCCAAGATTGTAAAACATTCTTTTTCGTTTAAAACAGCACATCGATAACTTCAAGTTCGTTATCAGTAAAGTGTGTAAGAGGAAAGGTTAGATGAAACTTGATTGAATAAATATTCTTAACCGCGTTGAAATGCTAACGCCCCTGTAAGGAGCATTGTTATGGCTTTTCTAACATATTTTATGTGTAAATACCACTTGGAAACTGCTTTACATGCACTTGACATGATTTATTTATGATATCTAAGTGATAAGTAAAAGTTGTAGTAGTAGAAGTAGTAGTAGTAGTAGTAGTAGTAGTAGTAGTAGTAGTTGTAGTAGTAGTAGTAGTAGTAATAGTAGTAGTAGTAGTAGTAGAAGGCAGAGGACGAGAAGGAGGACGAGGAGGACGAGGAGGACGAGGAGGACGAGGAGGAGTATTAGTAGGAGAAAGAGGAGTAGTAGTAATTAGTTCTTAAATTGTTTCTCTTCAGATGTGACTTATAGTAATCATTGCAATGTAACAGAACAATGTTCAACTGTACATTCTACATGTGATAATTTCACGTATCTTTGTACGAATCATGACTTTTACTTAAAGAACAACGACTCCTGCGTGAACAGCATGTAACTTGTTTAAAAGCTATTATTAGCTTTCTACTGTCACAAAATCATACATTCAAACCAATAAATAATTTGGATTATCATTCATATCAAAACGTTCTATGCGGATAGATCATCCGAATTTCGATGTAATGGTTATTATCGCAGATAATTTTTAAATTTATTCCGGTCATATTGGTAAATCAAAAATTCGTCAAATAAACAACTTTTACATTGGGTCTGCATGTGTTTCCGACCATACATAATTACCGGTACTTATTGTTTTGTTTGACAGGGCTTCCACTTGGAAAGGACTTTAATACCTCCAACCAAGAAGAAACAAAGTCATCTATTTATTTAAATCTTAGAAATATTTATATTTTCTCTTAAAACTGAAACTGATTACAACAAAAACAAGGAAAGAAAATATGGTGCAGTCTCCATAATGTCATCGTGTAATAAAGATCAAACTCTTCAAATTCTTGTGCTAGATAAATGGAATCAGCAAGTAAGCAAGTAATATCATTATAAGTTATTAAAGACCTGAATAAGAGTTAATCAAAAATACAAGATTGATCCAATGATTCAAGCCAGCAATTTAAATGTGTAAAATGCATGAAAATAATGACATTGATACATATCAGGACCATAGCAATAAGCCGCGAAATGCATATATACGTGCAGCTAAAACAGTTTTGAAGAAAGTATTGACAAATGCATAGATATCCTCTATGAAGCTCAAATAAAAACAGTTCTAAAGAAAACATTGACAAAATGATATCGTTAAAAAAAAACAGGAACATTTTTTATACTGTATACATAACATAAATATAATTCCGTAGGAAATGAATGTCTTAAACAAATGTAGCAACAATAGTTAATATTGGACTAATAAAACGACAAACATACACTATAATAACAAGACGCACGTGTTAAAAATACAATTTTAATGCATCCTTTTACTTAATTGATTCAAAATAATCATCATATAGATTCAATAATTTATATGATTACTTTTTTATGTTCATGCTTGTGTTTTTAAAAATCAGCCCACACCGGTTGTCTGTTTCTAGTCATTGAGCGCCCTTCAGAAGTGTATTTGCTTATCTTTTTAGAGACAAAAGGAAGCAAAACCTAAAAATGTGTTTTCACAGAAGTTTATGGCAAAACGAATTTTATTTGAGGTTTTCTATTCTTCGCTATTTTTTTCCACGCTCTTATATCTTATAGCGACATATTATTGCTTCCTATTTTTCTATTAAACATATTGGTTATTGAAAAAAAAACAATCGTTAATAAATAAGTGATATATTTAACACGAAGAGGATATACTCAAACGGATGATGGTATTATTAATAACCGAAAATATGCGATCCAGTTCTAATAGTAATATACGTATACGCATATATAAACGTTATATGTAACAAACATGCAAATAACCTTTATAAAAACGTATCTTTTTTGTACAGATTTGAAATAATAACAAATTTCAGGTTGGCATAAACCGTGTCCCATAGTTTGTACAGGTCACATGTTCCTGAGCCCCATTTTCCTCCTCATACTTCAGAAAGAAACAGTCATCAGTGCAAAGTGCAGCACATTCAATACGTTCATTGGCAGATCTGATTGATATTTCTACATATGGTATTGTTCTTTCGCCAGATAATCTCACGAATTTCGATGTCATTGACCCGCTCCCATATCTCGCGAAAGCGTATAGCAAACACATTACTTTCAGCAGTTTTCTAAACATCTTGATGCTCCGCTTGATGCAATGAAAGTGTTTAGCTAACTACAGCGCACGTTTCCAATACTGCGATATAGTCACGTGAGGTTAAGGGCAGATTTCATTGGACAGATCAGACACAGATCATTGTTTCTCCGGTCACGTGCCATAAAACTGCCTTTCAATTGGACTATCGACAATTGTAATGTTGAAGAGCGCTCTATCTGATATATAGCTTAAAAATAACGTTAACATGCCATGGACTAACGAATCAGATCAAAAGTTGACATGCAAATTTCGAATCTGACGCCAATACACGTGAGCATAGTGCGAAGGTCTCTCGGCCCGCGTTCTCAGAGAGCGTATAAGGAGATGATATATGCCGAACCTATTGCAAATGAAAATAACCTTCGGACTAGATATTTACTGAAATATATATATTTGTTCAGTTTATCTGTGTTTTTTTGTTGATGTGTTTATTTTTATTAAAGGAATATTAGGATTAATTTTTTAGGCTCTATACAGACGATTAGTTGTACGTGTCTAAATGAAACACAAAAACGTCACTATTATAAGAAATATAGTTATGCGTTAAATATTCATTACATCCTTACACTATTTTATATTATAATTATATTTCTAAGCATTTGTATAACATTTATTCTATTTCATGATAGGGCATGCGTTATATATAACATTAATATTGACCACTTGCCTAAATCACAGCACATTAACATAACATATACCAAACTAAGATGTAATCCATCATTTTAATATACTTTTATATTAAAATTTAATACATTTTTTTATTTCTTTAAGTAAACTTAACAGCAATATAAATGTTAATTTATATTTTCATTTTTAACTGCACCATGTTTATTTATAAAGAAACATGAAAATGACAATCCGTAAAATAACGAGATCGATTTGTATATTCCAAATATAGAATTTCGTTAATTATACTATCGCTTATTAAATAACGATAAAGAGAGACAACTCTGCCTTATTCAAATACGGATTGTTACCCGGTTTGCAGGACGAAATTGCTTGCTTAAGGACATAATTGCTTGTTTACAGTTATGCCTGTTGACAATACTGAGTTTATCCATACATCCAAATAACTTTTTAAAGCAAATATACGTTACAAATTATATATCCATGCGTGTGTGTAATCAGCGGCCATATTATACTAAATTTGAGAACATCGCAAGTAAGTAGTGTAGTAGGGACATTTCAATACTGTTTCTACTACAAGTGACCTGTTGAGCACTCCCAGAACAATAATGAATTCTTAACTGATTGTTATACTTACAAACATTCCATCACATGAGCTTCAGCATTCATTCCTGAAAAATATTTCTATATCAGTGATTATGTATATTGTGTGAAGTTATATCTTATAGCAGACACAGCTATATGGTCAGCTGATGGGGCACACAACACTACACAACGCATCATGCAGACGCCCACAATGACAAAACGGAAAGTAGTACAACTAAGACTATTTGATTAAATGTCGAGCTAACAAAGTATTTTATCAAACTGCATCCGTCTTAAAATTTACTGGCGCTTTATTGCAATAGTGCTGGTGACATCAATACCACAGTTAATGAGTTGATTTGAGTTTATTGTTTATACAATAGACAATTGTCCATGAGTATACAACACATACATGTTGTGAATTTAACAAACGAGTGGTCAAGAGACGAGTACATTGTATACAAATAGAGTGCATTTTCATATACAAACACATAATAAGCGAGAGGTCTATCCTAGTTATTATGATAAATTTACCTAAGATGTACGCATGTGTTCTAATTGTCTAAAGATAATCATATTAAAGATTACACACGTTCCGTAGTTTAAAGGCTTTGTTCACATATAATTTAAGATTATTATTGGTTCGACCTTTTTCGGATTTCATTAATTTATCGTATTCAAATATATTTGTTTTTTTTTCAATAGTATTTATCGATATAAAACTTTCTTATTTCTGTAAACGGTTTACATTCAATCATAAAGTGATAATCATCTTCGAGTATATGACAACTATTACAATGTCGCTCCTCATTTAAAGGGGCCTTTTTAAGTTTTGGTAAATTGACAAAACTGAAAAACATAATTGTTTCAGATTCGCACATTTTCGTTTAAGTTACGATATTTGTCAGGCAAACGTTATACTGAACATTTATCATGCTCTAAAATATCCATTATATGCATCTTTTGACAACCTTAAAATTATAAAGCGTTGCAACGTGAAACGATTGAATTATTTGGAGAGTTCTGTTTTTATCGTTATATTTTGTGACACTACGAGGATTGCTAATATAAAGTAATGTTTCTGTTTCTGAAATATAGCTTACAAATAACGTTAACATGCCATGGACTAACGAATCAGATCAATATTTGACTTGCAAATTTCGAATCTGACGCCAATACACGTGAGCATAGCGCGAAGGTCTCTCGGCCCGCATTCTCAGAGAGCGTATAAGGAGATGATATATGCCGAACCTATCGCAGATGAAAATAACCTTCGGACTAGATATTTACTGAAATATACATTTGTTCAGTTTTTCTGTTTTTTTTTATGATGTATTTTTTTATTAAAGGAATATTAGGACTGATTTTTAAGGCTTGATACAGACGATTTGTTGTAAGTGTCTGAATGAAACAGCAAAAACGTCACTATTATATAAAATATTGTTATGCGTTAAATATTCATTACATCCTAACATTATTTTATATTATAATTATATTTCTAAGCATTTGCAATGCACCATGCAACTATTACAATGTCGCTCCTTATTTAAAGGGACCTTTTCAAATTTTGGTAAATTGACAAATCTGAAAAACAAAATTGTTTCAGATTCGCACATTTTCGTTTAAGTTAGGATATTTGTCAGTCAACCGTACTACTGAAGATTTATCATGCTCTAAAATATCCATTTAAAAAAGCATCTTTTGACGATTTTACAACCATAAACTTATAAAGCGTGCAACGTGAAACGATTGAATAATTTGGAGTGTTCTGTTTTTATCGTTATATTTTGTGACACTACGAGGATTGCTTATATAAATTATAAAAATACGCCACACTGTATGAGCACGGATGGCCGAGAGGTCTTAGCGTTAGACTTTTAATCCTGTGGTCAGTGGTTAAAGCCCAGTTGCGGATTACCTTTCTTCTTATTTTATTCTTGTTTTTTACTTGAGCTTTTAGTTCTCATTTATCAATTGAAAGCATTAATTGACAAACTTCAATACATGCACAAATCTGTGAACATGTCCCTTTCATGCATAGTAAGTTAAATCACAGTCCAAAGATTGTTTTATATTTAGTATGACACTTAACTGATAAATTAAATTCGATATTGTAGTTATCTTAGCTTGAGATAAATATTTAACGTCAATAAATTGACCATAGACATTTCAAAAATAAATTATAAAATAATGATAACCCTAATCGCTTTCGGGACGGTCTAACATTTAACCTTTATATGCATTTAAGAAGATAATTCAACATGTGATCGTTCATTTGATGAGATGAAGTGAATCATAGCTTTATTTATAACTTTAATGTAAGATAATTGAAATACTATCTGACTGTATCTTTATTGTTTCTAATTTATAGAACATGGGATGATTAAATCCATTTTGCTTCGTCTTAACACGTGATTTATAGACGAAGATAGACGAAGATTGCACACTATTCCCCCATTAAAGCGTTTTAATAGTATTTGGGCATACCTTTTCAATATGTTGGTTTATTTTTAATTTGACACATTGACCCAAAGAATAATAAAGATCGTCAACTATTCAATGAGTCGATTAAATTTTAAGAACCTGGGGGTAAGGATTTTAAGGTAATTTATAGACAAGGTCTAGTCAACTGAATGCCCTAAAAAAAAATGTGTATTGAAATACTTATGAGGTATTATTTTTGAACTCTGTTCTTCCTCGAAACATATTCTAAATCAAAAGAATACGTTTGTGCATTTTAAAATTCTTAAATAATTTTTAGTTCACACAAAAACAAAACTGAACAAGATGTGTTTGTGAAACACTATGTCCACTTTTGAGCGATTTTGACCCATAAATTTGACCTTTGACCTTGAATGATGACCTTGACCTTGACCTTTCACCACTCAAAATGTGCAGCTCCATGAGATACACATGCATGCCAAATATCAAGTTCCTATCTTCAATATTGCAAAAGTTATGGCCAATGTTAAAGTTGGCGCAGATAGACCAACAGACAGACCAACAGACCAACAGACAGACAGACAGACAGGGCAAAAACAATATGTCCCCCAGTATATACTGGTGGACATAAAAAGAAACAAGGGGTATTTAACCTAATGTAATTACTGGTTAAAACAACTTGCAAATTGTTAAGTATATTGTGTAACCTTTCATAGTTTATGCACATGTACTCTCTCTCTCTCTCTCAAAACGAAAGTATTGCCGCTTATGTTAATTTTGACATGTATAAATGATGTATACAAATTGATTTTTTGTGCGCATTATGCAAGTATTTAATCATGTCCAAATTTTACAAATGGTTTGATATCATGCGTCTTATCTCCTAAATATGATTGCACTATAACACATATACTAATCAATGACTGGAACCGCATATATATTCATCGCATATATAAAAATCATTTCTTTATTTTGTCATTACTTGTAAAAAGTCCTTGAAGTTCACTTTATGACAGTGTGTTGTAATTCTCAGTAGCATGAGTACGTCTAACAAAGCATATTTCAATTTATAAAACATATATTTTTTAATACAATTCCAAGAATATTTTTTTTGATGCATGGTTGCAATGGGTTTCGAACTTACGCTGATAGAAAATCACGCGCTAAAATACGAACTCTGCAACAAAACGGTCGCTTTTATCAAAAGTCTGAATGCATACTGTGGTAGTTTATCATGAATTCGTCATACTTTTAACACTAATATATTCACCGATTTACATACATCAGCCAAAAATGGATCGGGGGCAAAGTTTGGAAAATTATTGTTTAACAATATATATTTGACTTAGTATTATACAATTGATAGCTATGTTTTAATCATAATAAGCGATACACACTCATTTACAACATCAGCTAATTTTGAAATATAAATAGCATGTAAGCCGTCGATATGCTACTTTAAACGTTTCGGTGGAGTGCAGCAAACGTGGGAATTATAAGTTTGATCTATTGATTTCAACAGGTTAAAAAGCTACTTGACCACTTTATCATCTTTGTAATCGGAGAGGGGTCGGGATGAGATAGTATCATCATTATATACTATTTATTTTAAAGAGAGTTTGCACGATTTTGTCAAATATTTATGAATATATATAAAATGTGTAAAATACTTATTATACATTTATGTAAATATAAATTAAAATAAAAGTTAAGAAGAACATGTGTCGAAAAAATGCGAAATAAGCCAGAATTCTGACATCAAAAATGTTTGTACACTCGAATTCGCCAGCATGTATATCATGCATGTACGATGTGTATTAAAATTTAGTTTAAGTGCAGATTCGTTCATACGACACAAAGACACAATTTTGTTTCCAAACAAATACGAGTAAAGGTGTCGGCATCGGCTTTAACCAGCCAGTTAAGAAATATACTGAAGTAAACAATATTAGATTTCTAGTACCATATACAGATTGTTAATTTATGTTATTGAGTATTCCTAGGCCATATTCATATGTTGGTTTAAGATTGCAAAAATTACTTGTTTACATACAAATCGTGCATACTCCCTTTCAATTAGACATGTATTTGTATTACATATTATAAACTAACTGCATTGCTTCAGTGCTTCAATTTAGTTTACATTAGCCTTCTATTCAACTCTTTCTATAAGTTGTGTTCAATATTGTGTAACCCAATGTTAAAGTCATTCTCACTTGACAGTTAAGATAGTGACGCTGTTAACTGATAACATAACACTGAGTAACAAAGAGCTGTTGGGATCATAATTTGGATTGTTTTTAAAGTTCAGAAGCTAGTTTCTGAGCCATATAAGACGTGTTTAATGTTGTTCTTAGGTATAATATATATACGTGTGTATTTTTAATATATTCTATAATCATGCAGATTTGTTTTTGCATTTATATTGATAAAAATGACTTTGTAAAACGCAGTAAAAAAAAATAAAATGGCAACGAGTTTTCAATCTTCAGTTGATAAGGATTCATGTGAAGTTAAGGGCTATATTTGTAATGCCTGTGAAGACCAGAATAATGTTGAGACAAGTGCTGATTTCTATTGTAAACAGTGTGATCGGTTTTATTGTGGAAACTGTATTGATCCACATGATAAAGCGTTGGCTAAACATACTGCATTTGGAAGAGTAGATAGATAAATGGCCACTTTCAAAAAAGGTGCTGGATTTTCTCCAAACTTGTGAAGTGCACGCACATTATAAACTTGACAAATTCTGCAACACCCACGGACAGCTGTGCTGCTCTCAGTGTTCATATGAACTACACAGGTTTGTAAGATTTCAATGTATGTATAAAAAATATATGCGCAGAAATTGAGATTTCAAACACTTCTGTGACAAAATAGAAAACAATAGACATTAATATTAATTACATTTAATTGTTAAAGTAACAAGACGTATTCACATGAACTCATATTTTATTATCTAATCGTTGTATATCAGCTAGTTAACAATATGATTTACTTGGGAATTAAGTATTACAGTTTTCAATCAATTTTTACACAACTTGATCAACACATTTTTTGTGATCATAATAACTTTAATTGAATAATGCTCCTAATTGCACACATGAGTTTTGGCCCTTTACGTAAAGGTAATTTATCTTTAAGAGTTTCTTCTTCATTTTTAGTCCCCTTTCAGTTTCATTGAAGTGGACTGATAGTTAGAACCCTGTCCTGTATATATGTCCGTCAGTCAACAGAACTCGATGCTTAGATTTCCCCTAAAGAACTGAAAATATTTTGATACAATTACACATTTAGAAAAAGACAATTTATGATTAAGCATAACCTTGAATTTATATCCAGAGATTATAAATCAGGTTACCTTTTCTGAAAACAGAATACATCTGGGTATTGATATTACATGCACTTAACAAGTACATACAATTTGGTCATGAAACTTGGAATAGTCAATGGGATATAAGTTAGCCATTTGTCTGGTCCTCTGTTCAACTGCCTGTCTGTCTACAGAAACTGAAGTAACTTTATAATGATTTAAGATACACTTTAAAGGTCATTCATACAGGTCAAATGTTAAATTTAGGGATACATGTATATTGCTTTTTTGGACTGGCGCTTTTTGTCAATCATCGTGCATAAGGAAGAAGGCGTGTAACATATACATGTATTCTAACACGGCACGTGCCAAATTTTATATAAACAAAGACGAAAATCGTCCATGGGTTATTCTGCAATAATTATGGGCAGAGCTTAATGTTTCCCAAATTGTTCCGAAAAAAATAAAGAAAATATTGCAGTTAAACGCACGTGCTAAAACCCGCTCTAAAAGAAATGTAATAAATGTAGCATGTATATAAGTGTAATGAAACAACACATTGTATATTTGGTATCAGTGGCATAACCATGCCTATAAAGAATGTTATTTGTTAGGAAACGTACTTAAGAAAACATATATAGCATGTCAGCTTTTCAGTAGCATCAAAAAACGTGACGTCATTTAGGTTCTACGATTTTTGTCTCAATGAACGTGACGTCATTTGCAAAATATTTATGAATGAAAACGACGTCATATGTTTGTTACGATTCAATGACGTCACTAAATAGTGAACTTTGTACTAAGAAGGACGGAGTATTCAAAAATATAGTTCACGTCCAAAAGCTTGAACCAAATCAATCAGAATCGTGTTAGAATCGAAATAATAATTTTCTATGATGGTTTGTTGTCGAATAACCCACAGTAAAGAGTATAGATGCGTGTTATCAAATCACTCGTGCTTCGCACTCGTGATTTAATTCCTACGCATCTATACTCCTTACTGTGGGTTATTCGACAACAAACCATGATAGAAAAATATTATTTCTTAAACAACCGTCTCCCTAGCTCAGAGGCTAAGGTCACATGCAGAGGTTAAAGGTCAAATTTGACAACAGAATAGCTTGTCCAGACTGTAAATTTATCATTCATCTTGCAATTTTAAAATGACCACAAATGACTAGAATGATAAGTGGAGGTGTCACTTGTCTCAGAGTTCCTACTTAAAAGGTCATAATCGCAATTGAGGCCAAAGATCAATCTCAATCAAGTTGAAAGAGAGTTCTGGTCCGTTCAGAAACGTCACAAACATGATGTGGAGT
This sequence comes from Dreissena rostriformis, assembly GCA_007657795.1. NCBI lineage: Eukaryota > Metazoa > Mollusca > Bivalvia > Myida > Dreissenidae > Dreissena > Dreissena rostriformis. The sequence goes on along the minus strand of VMBQ01000537.1, from coordinate 167,672 downwards.
AGTTTTCCCTATATGGCTATAGTGGAATTTTGTCAACACATGAGAAGTCAAATTTGTTGTCGAATCGTTATGAAACATCATAAGAACATTTGTTCTTAAGATAGCTCAACTGAATTTGCAAATGATCCTGGTCCGTTGATAACCAGAGGGCCTAAAAGTTGTTCTTATATGGATGTAATGCAACATTTTGAACACTCTGGAAGTCACATTTTTGTCGAATCATCATGAAACGTGCGCAGAAAATGTGTTCCATTTATATCTTAATCAAGTTTGAAAATAGTTTTGGTTAAAGAATGAATATATTTATTTGAGGACTTATCCCTTCATGTTTTACGTAATGAAACATTGACTGCACATATTGAAACTTTGTTAATATTACATGAAGGATATTATGGTCAAGGTGACCTTCATGTATATAAAAAAAAAATGGGAGTATGGTTACTGATTAATGAATGAAAAAAAAGTTAGCCTAACTAATGGTTTTATGAAATATCCACGTTTATTGTTGAATGAATGTTTATGCTTGTTTAAATCTTTGAAACTTAACACAATTTCATTTATTATGCCCCGATCCCCCATCGAAGAGTCGGGGGTAAATTGATTTGCACCTGTCCGTTGTTTGAATGGTCGCTTCACCCAAAGGTCGGTAGGTATACCGGTCGGTTTGTAGACCATTCGTTTTCTTACAATACATAGAAAACACTTTGACCAACAGTCTTGTAAATTTGTATGAAGGTCCATCAAAAGGTTAATGTTAAGGAAACGGGGGCTTGTAACAAGCGGCTTGTCACAATAAATCATATAGGTACAGTAGTCAGTTTGAGTACCGTTAACCCCTAAGATTCGTAAGCAAACTGTTAATTATGGTAAAACACTATATGAAAATTAGACACACTATTGATATATAACGGTAATGCGATCATTAAATGCGTTCAACCATTACAATTTATTTTTTTTAGCCAGTGCACCACTTTGTCCCTGATTTCTGAGTGTAGTCAAACACAGCTGACTACCATGCAGCAACAACCACAGTCAGCCGAGATTCCATCTGTTCTGGAACAACTGAAGGACATGCAGAACAATCAAGAAACAAGGATGAAGTCTTTGGTGGAATCATATAAGGAACATGAAAAATCACGTGTAAAAAATATGAGTATTGATTTATATACTATTTTAAAACAGGATAATAGAACTGTGAGTACATCTGATGAATTCAAGCAAAATATCAAAGACCAATTGTGTAGGAGTGTACTTTCTGTCTTGGATCAGTTTGATAATAGTATTGAAAAGGAACTGAAAGAAATGAAAGATGAAGTTACAAGCCTGAATGAGTCCATTACAAGTTCTACTCGCAACTGCACCTGTCTTCAGAATGACTTGACACGTTTCCATGAATCCGTTCAGAAAATTGCCGATAATAAAGAGCTGGGTTTTATAGTCAGAATGAAAAGTAATCAGACAATAAAGCAGGCTTTGAATGTCCTTGGTAAGTTGGACCATTTGCTCACTGTCAAGAGGAAATCTAAAATAAATGTTCACCTATCACGTGATTCCGCCCCATGCTTGATCACTGGTATGTGTGTTCTCCCAAATAAACTGATCCTGGTAACTGACTGTCAACATAAGAACGTGAGGCTGTTAAACCAGCAATATCAGCTGGTATATCAAGTTTATGTGTGTGCTAGTCCACGTGCTATATGTCAGATCACACCCAGTGAGGTTGCAGTGATTGTTGATGAAGATAACACTCATGAGGTCCAGTTTATCAAAGTAAACCAGAGTCAGCTTGTTCCTGGCAGGAAGTTTCCGTTACAACATACATGTACTTGTATTGCCCACCACCAGGGTGAACTGTTCATCTGCTCTGATGCTGCACTGTACAAGTACTCACTAAGTGGAAAAATGACCTCTAAACTTTATGAGATAACATCAAATAAATATGAAAATACAGGTAAGAATCATGGTGGATTAATCAAAGTTGTATCAAAAATGACTGTTATTAGGCAATTTTTAAACTACAGATTTGTTGAGTGTACATGCTAATTTATTGTTAAAATCGCAAAAAAAAATCCACTATAATTAATTTATATAAACATGAGTACTCAAGTATTTTGCCTGTCCATACATGACATGCCTAAAAAAAGAATGTGAACACCTTAGCGAGACAAACATAATACTCTAGTCTGTATAAAGTGTGTGTCTCAAATAACTATACGTGTACAATATGTTGTGTAAATACAATTGTTTCATGACACTGCATTAAATCAATCATCATTAAATGAGTGTAGTTCAATGTTAAGTATTTCTTAAATGTATGTATACAATTATAATTATTTATTTTTAACAGCTTGCATTTGCAAATGGTAATTTAAAATTACGAATTAATAGACAATGTTCAATATTTGTTGTTTGACCATTATTTCCCTGTTATTAACACTTACAAACACTAGCATGTGTTCCCGTAATATCGGCCCTCTTAATGAATATATCTAAATATTTGAAGTGAAAATATATGAAAACACACATGTTTAATATTTTAATCTATAATAAAATGTGTATTCTTGGACATAACAACAGAAACAACTGCATTTAAATCGGCAATGTCTTGGCAAAATACTGGCTAGACTTAGGTCCCTGTAGTAACCTGTATCATGTGCACACTTTCACATGATATCGGCCCTTCTGATTGGTTGCTAATGTTTGTTACTATGCGCATGTGCTTATTCTATAAATAGTTTAGTAATGGATAACACAACTCTTGTTCGTAATGTTTTGTAAATACTTTAACATTTTTTTTTACAAATAAGCGGCTTATAAACTATTTTATAAACCTACTAATAAACCATTAACAAACTAGACAATTATGTCTTATGTTATTTTAAAATCATAGCATCACCCAGGAGTAAACATGACCTTCTTTCCAATGAATACCCGAAATCATGAAAAAAATCGTCGTAGTTGTCATTTATAAACAGTAAATGCATAACAACTTATAAAAAATGAAGAACATTAATTTTCCTGCACGTCTTGAGTTTTTTTTTCAATTTGACTTATTAAAGCCACGATACAATTGGGAGGGCCGATACTATGATTAATACTTCTTTCATACTATTGTACATTTATGTAATATATCAGCGTATGAAAATTGAACTATTATATTAATGCAGCGCAATACAACATATATTATTGTTTGAAGCTGTAAATCAGCATACACATTTATATGTAAATATTCATTATACTGTGTACTTTATTTACATCTTAGTACTAGTACTACTATTATTTATTTCTAACTAACCAGTCTGATAGTTACATCTCAAACGTTCACACAATTAACTGATATAGAACTTGTATGTCATACTAAACGATTAATTATTATTTTATTTTATGTATTTGTTTCAGATGTATAATTGTCTGTTTAATATAGCATCACTGCAGCCTCTTTATAAAGATGATTTGACATGTTCAAGTTTTTAATAAATCGATCTTACTCTGATTTTCAGTTTGGAAGTGTGCTGTGAGCCCAACAGGTGACAAGCTGTACATTCTCAACTGGCCCCACTCAGAGCTGCTCACCCTGACCAGGGATGGAATAGTCCTTGCTACATTCAGAGACCCCAAAATATACGGAAACAGTGGCGTTCTTGTTACCCCTGCAGGTCAGGTGCTAGTCTTTACAGCCCACGCTATACTACAGGTAAGCAGTGATGGGAGGAGGAAGCTGGCCACACGTGCTACAGGGGAAAAATATGGTGTGCGGCAACCGCAGTCAGTCTGCTACGACAGCACAACGTCCTCCATAATTGTGGCACACAAGTTGAACAAAAACTTCATGATGTTCAAATATTAATAGCTCACTTGTACCACCATCTGATAGTATATGTGTGTACATAAGTGATCTCGACGACATTTACAAGGTGTTGTTATCTACACAATCGCGCATATTATTTATGTATTATATCAAAACAATGTGTGGCATTGCAGAAACATAGACATTTGTATATAAGTATTCTTATTTTACTATAAATTGCAACCCGTACAGTAAAATTGTGTAACTTAGATATATTTATACTGTATATTCTATAATATTTTTAATTATTTAGTTTTTGCCTCCGCTTCCAATTTGCATTGAAGTCTACCGGACAAATTATATGGTGTAGAAAATACACAAGTAAAATAACAGACACATTTAGAACGTCATCACATTTGCGTCAAAATACAAGCCGAGTCTTCAAAAGTAGATCTGTCTTGGAACCCCTCCCAATCTTGCAGGGTATCAATCATCAAAACGAAAATACCACCATAACTTCAACAGTGTCATCACCAAACTGCCAACTGGACGTTTTATCCTGTCCTGGTCACGCATGGTCCGAAAACAACAGTCAAGGAAAATATCACACACAATACAACAGACACGTCACCAAAAGCCAACTGGATGTATGTTCCTGTTCTGGTCACGTAGGGTTCGAAAGCTACAGCGAAACGTGAAATTGCTCACTTTGATTAAGTTTGATTACCCGATAGACACCTTCATTGACATTTTTAGCAATACATTAAATGCTTGCTTGCATGTTTACCTACTATTATTAATTAATTTCGTTCCCACTATTCTATATACAAATGTTTGTACTTGAATAAGTATCCAAGTAAACATAATAACACATGGGGGGGGGTGCATTAACATAATATTAATGGAAAGCAATTTATTTCCTACAATTCACACTAACAACGGAAACACTTTACTATAGTAAATATGACTACTATTGTAAAACCTGTAGCATAATGTACTCGGGATATTGATACCTTTTGTTATGTTCACAAATCAAACCAAAAAACGGAGTCAAACATTAACCTCTAAAATGGCACAAGCTTTAACCACGCAAACGATATATATATGAACTACGAAAACGATACAAACCTAAATCACATAAACGGCACATGCCTGAACCACGAAATCATGCCTTAACCACTAAATCATGTCTTAACCACGAAAGCATGCCTTAACAACGACATCAACGTCACAGGTAAGCGATATTTGACAATACAATCTGGCAAGAAAAACATTACACTTTTCGTCCGCCATATCGGATTACGTTATCATGTTATCAAATAAATGCTGTGCTATATGTGATAATACATGTTCTTTGATTTATTGTTTTCATTTTAAATTAATGTCTTTGTTATATTCGCCGATGGTTTCGCAGAATATAATTATAGGCAAATACAAACACAATAGGCGTATCGAAGGCGTAGAATAGAATAACAGTAGAAGCGAATAGTTCTCCGTTGAAGAACTTCTAATGTTCAGCTATTTTACACATATGTATGCACTTATTATCACGCATTTTAAGTCGAGTATTTATGTGTGTTATCATACGCATGTGATTAAGTACTACTTTTCCAACATCTTTCAGCCACTCTCCAACATAAACATACAAAACACATACAGTTAACTCGCGAGAGAGAAATAACTGTTGTTAACCAATGTTGCATTTCTCACGCAGTGATCTCCAATGTACTGTTCTTTTTTGAAAATTAACAAACGTTTTTTCCCGAATATCTATCATAAATTGTGTACAATATGTATAACGAATTTATTTATAAAAATAAGACTTTAATATGATATGAATCCGGTATTAAACAAATATTTTATCTGTTGCGTTGAATTGCGTTGCATTGCATTGCATTGCGTTCTGTTCAGTTCTGTTCTGTTCTGTTCTGTTCTCTTCTGTCCTGCTCTGCTCTGCTCTGTTTTGATCTGTTCTGCTCTGTTTATGTTTCTTACCACTCTCTGTTCGCAGCTTGTAAGCGGTGTTGCATCTGCTGCATCTTTAAAGTCCTGTTAGAAACTAAACAAAAGCAACAATCATAGCACAAATTAACGCACCGAAACCGCCATTATCTTGTCTGCAAAGATGGATCCGCAACTTTAAACGAGATCTCGTCATTATGACCCTCAGTGGCACATGAGGCCAAGGATGTGAATGGAGATCTTATTTCAGGAACGTTGGAACGGTATTAAAGTAAGACAATCGCAGATTGGAGCATGGGAAAAGCATTCCTCTTATCATGATGTTAAAAAAGAGGCACGTTACGAATATTTCAAAACTTATGGCTTGATACACGAATGTTAAGTTTGAACGGTTATCATTATAAATGTAATATTCATTGGCGTGTTGTTTTTTGACGCACTGGCATTGTATTTTTATATTTTTTAGGAATAACTAGCATTGCTAAAAGTCAAAATTAAATAATTTGGTATCAACATGACTGGTAATACAAAGAACTTGATAATACTGATTATGCCAAGTTAAATATATTGGCTTCTACAGCATTTCTAAGCTATTTGTAGTACCTAATTTTTGATACCAAATATGCCTTATTGTGTTTATTGTTTGAATTAGACTTTGGAATGCTAATGTGCCTTAAAGCGTCGATTAAATTCTGATTTGCCCTTAATTGTTTTACAAAATATACTTTCCGCGTTCTGTGTTATGTTTCTAGTTGATAACTTCGCATGTGTTTGTTGTTAAACACTTGTCTGGCTACACATTAACATTAAATGCAAGTTTGCGTTACGTTTTTGTTTTCACTCTACTTTTATTCGGTTAAAGATAGTAGTGCCAGCGGATGGTCGTATTGGTATTTGGCTTCATGACTTAAACAAACGTACACCTCATCTTTATCTCGTAGAAACGTATAACTAAAAGAACATTATTAAATGGACATATCGACAGCCGTTCGCACAAGAATGGACACACTGCTTATCAAACTAGACACTAACGTATTTGTCAAAGGCCCTCTTCAAAAACAGAAAAACAAATGGAATCTTTAATTGAATTATGTACAAATAGTTTGTTGACTAACGACGAAGGCCGGGTCCAGCGTACCTATGCATTGAACGCTGCGGGTACTGGTTGTTAATCCCTCTAGGCAGTAAGCTATGGAGCGGTGCCAGGTTCAAAATTGTTGTGATTATTTAACTAGTTGTATATGGTATTTTATATTGGTATATTGTTAATGTTGATATAAATACATTTCAATATTGTTATTTCGTGTAAAAAATACTTTTCATTAAAAGTTTTAAGTTGAATCACATGTTCTTACTGTGTGCAAGTGTTATTTTTTTAAGTTATGAATTCGAAAAAATGGACTCGTTTCCACAGACGAGGCTGTAACTTCGACCAAATGCAAGGCATAGATGATTTTAGGGAAATCATAAGTAATACATTACTTTACTGAAATTTTCGTTGTTTGATCTGGAATAAAGGCAAAAACTATAGGCGACCGACATTGATATTTATGATAATATTTAAAAGCCTTCCACTGTTGCCTCATGCATGTGGCCTCACTCACGAGGATAAATATATTTATAGTTTAATTGTTACTTATGGCGTTAGATAACTATATATAAATATTCTCGCAATAGTTAACCAGACTTCTCTTGTGTATTTCTCTTCGATGAGATGTATAGACATATTGAGAAACATGTTGATAACTCATATAGAGACATGCAAAAACTTTAAATATTAGAATCAATAAAGGCAATAAATCCAATAAATAAGAACGCAAGAGTTAGGGTTTTTGCCTTGCGTTCCCCTTAAATGAGATCAACTTAAGAATAAAGTTTCAATAATAAACCTCTTATTGTACTCCAGATATGCCATGAAAAAACTGCACTTCTATGCAATATTTGTTATCTACCAATGACGTTTTTACTCGATATATTGTATTGTTTAAAGATATTCTTCTGACAAAAATAAAAACATTAACAAAGGGTAATTACAGTAAAATATTTATAAAAAGAGTTATGGCTCCTGTGCACTGCACAACCCGTCAACGAGATCTTTCATATCTACCATGACTTTAAAGTTGACACCTCTAATAGTTCAAAAAGGCGTCCGGCCGACCTAATGTACAACATGAATTATTTAAAAAACTATACAGCTATTAATGTGTATATACTTCTCGAACGTTGACCAAAATTAATAGCAAGTGTATTTTTTAAAGAACGCTGTACAACAAATCCGATAATCATGTGGTAAGAGTTGTCTTCAACTAATTGTTACGGCCAGTTACAGCAATACTCCGGCAGGGCGCAGCAACCTGCCTCCCCAAGATCCTACCCTGACCCCTTGGACCCTCGCACTGCCAATATTTCTATCAGATCACAGTATTGTACAGAAACGTGTATTTGAACTTTCAATACATTAATGCAATTTTATCAGGGAAGACATATTGCTTTCGAAAGAAGCAGCTTTCGTGAATTTTATGCGAAAGTCCAAATTAACAAAAACTGACTCTTTCGATGAAGCAGACCAACATTCTGCGTGATTTGGCATTGAGGTCCACTCGATCAACTCGTTTCGCACGGTGTTTCAGCAAAAATGACGATTTACGACGTATTTTTCTAAAAGCATTTTCTACGCAAAAACTGATATCGACGCCGCTCCACCTCATCGAGGTGACTGCACAAGCCAAATCGTGTGAAAAGACGGACGCTACAAGTCTGTCAAGATTGAAAACAATCGGCTAGCGCGTTCGATTGCTACATTAAAGGAGGCAGTTTTCGTAAAGTCCAAAATGACCAAAACTGCCTCTTTCAATGTAGCAGGCGAACGGTGAAACCGATTATCTTCAAACTTGGCAGACTCTAAGCGCGCATCTGTCCGCGCGATTTGGTTTAAAAATTGACTCGATTTGCTCGTCTTCCACGAGGATGAAGCGAAAATGATTTTGTTAAATCTCACGAATTGTGATGTCATTGCTCCGCTCCCATATCTCGCAAATGCGTATAGCAAACACATTACTTTCAGCAGTTTTCTAAACATCTTTATGCTTCGATTGATTCAGTGAAAGTGTTTGGCTAACCACAGCGCACATTTCCAATAATGCCGCATTGTTACGTGAGGCTAAGGGCAAATTACATTGGACAAATCAGACATTGGAAATTGTTTCTCCTTTAACGTGATATAAAGCTTCCGTTCAATTCGACTCTAGACAATTTTTATTTGAAGCGCGCTCTATTCGATACATAGCTAAAAATAACGTTAAACATGCCGTGCACTAACGAATAAGCTCAAATCTTTGACCCCTTTAGTGCTTTACTTATTGTACAGTTATACGTGTACTTCGGAGGGCTTGTGCTGATATGTTTTTGTTTTTTAAACAACACCTTTTCACAGACTTAGATTGGAATTCGTATAGAATTAAGATAAAGACGCATGTAATTTGAATAATTTTCAGTATTTCGCTATAAAAGTATTACCGGGTTTTCAAACATACAAACAATTGTATTTGCCAAACTTGCGGTGAATGTCCCATTTAAAAAAGGGGCGGCTCAAAGCTTTCCGGTTGGGTATAATTCTATTGATTTTTTTAAATATTTTGTTACTAGATTTTAATATTGTCAAACATGCATAATTGAATCAGAAGCTATATTAAAAAACAAATCTGTTTTCTTAAGTAATTCTGAAAAATGATTGTTTTACACAGTCCAATCTCTACCGATAAACACTAATCCGGCATAACTTAGATTTTCACCAACTCGCTGTCAGAATGGGAATCATCAGTATAGATCTTAAAGCTGTACACAAGCTATGCACCACACTGTACACAAGCTGTGCACCACAATGTCAGACGTAAAATAATGATATTCAGCAACAAGTAAACAAGCATTCAATCTCGATCGCAAAAAATCTTAAGTCAGCTAACCATCAAGGAAACATTCACATGAAATTCTGAAGTCAATGTTAAAGAGTTTTAAAACATATTTAAAATGTAGCTTTCTAGCATGCAAAACACATCTACATAGGCGTTTCATGACGCGATGTTTTACTTCGATAAATATTCGTTCCCACTTTTATCAAAGTTACTATAGTATTTAACTATCTAGATGCTACGAGTACTCAATCTTACCGTTAGCTAAGAAATACATGTTAAACAACAACAATTTTCCTAATAGAAATACCGCTTGTAATATGTTACTGAGCGTTTTCCCACTATGGTTGCTCAGACATGACGGTGTTAAACAAATAACATATTGAAGTCAAAGCCTGTCAAACATGTACAATACACTATTAACCAATAAAGTTTGAAGCCCCTTACAGCTTATTAGGCACGACAATACTGCTGAACACATACTTTTTTCTGCCCGTATAATACTCTCCACATAACACGCATGTTTTTTACTCGTGTTTCAAACTTGCGGGGTAGAGTTCTACTTACATTGGTGCAGTTTACCGCTCGAACAACGAGCATATGTATTGGGGTGTCAAACGTTCCTCAACGCAGGCGCGTCAAATTTTAAAATGCTCAAAACGATATATCGTTGTTCAATAGTTACGTTTTAAATGTATTTTATTTCATGTCTATAAATACTATTTCAAACATATGTGTATATAAGTTTACACTGTTTAAAATGTCAATGTTTGCTGTGTTGATCGCTTACGAAGTGTAAGATATTATACTATGTATAGATATTATGCCTATTTTTTTTTGTAAACTACTGTATTTTTTGGTCTGATTATTTGTTAAGCTCTTCGTGTTTATTGATGGAATTAAAGTTAAATACCTATCTATATAATGAACAAACAACATTTTACGGTTACATGCACTTATGTTACATCAATTTTCACACATGACGTAAGCTATGTGGTCACCTAAGTTTGAATAACAATACATAACCACGTGGATTTATGTTATTTGTGCTGTATCGCAAGTAAACTATCGGAGAAAAACAACAGTTTACACCGAATTCCAAATAACAACTTCCCACTGTGTTTCAAAGCGTGATATATATAACTTACCAAATATTAACCTAACACTGATCTTTATGCATCATATTTGAAATACCGTTTCGATTAATATATTATTTTCTGTTTTAAAATCCTATTTATTTATTAGGTTCTGTAATAACATCCGGTAAAATAGATATAAAAATGTTTCATTTAATTACAGTTATCGTTTCATTTTTAAACAGCGAAAAACGTGCTCAAACAACACCGAGTAAGAATGTTTGATGTTATTCGAGCGTTCAATTATATCAAATAAGTTCGCGAGTATTAAGTCTATATTGTCGAGCTGTACCAGAATTCTAGTGACCTCTTGAATGCTTAAGTTGACCATAAAAAGTGCTACAAAATGTATGATTGTAGTATGTACACTACTTAATACACAGACAATGTTCATGTATGTTTCAGTCCCAATAAATTGTGTGTGTTTTTTTTTCAAATTGCTTTACCAATGGCCTTTAAAATAAACGTAACACATTCAATGTTATGATGATGATATTTATGTACAAATAACTTAAAATCAGCAATAGTAAGCTTAGTTTAAGAATGTTCAATACAAGAACGCAAATGCATGTTGTTCAAAAGAAAGCAATATCAGTTGTAGTAGCAGTTTAAAACTGAACTTCACAAACTGACTTAAACTTGTATCACAGTCACAATCGGATAATGTGCCATTATGCAACCAAAGACACCATCTGACACCATTGTCTTCAGGCGCCGGTGTCACAACCGCCCGGACACCCATCGCCACGTTGTCCCGTTTAGCCGGCCTCCTACCCAGAATTTCCCAGAACCCATGAGGTTGTCCATTCTATCCACCTTGGCGGTGCTGCCGGCGATGGCTAAGTTGCCTCCATGAATCCGACAGAAGTCTCTGGCATCGTCCCATGTTTTTTCTCAAATATTCCAACAAAAACATTTGCTGGAGGATATACGAATATATGAATATATATGGAAATCCTTAAAGAAACTTGATCTACCTTCTAAAAGGGGCGATTCATCAACTTTATGTAACATTGGTCCTAAAATAGAATGAAATCTGTTTTGATAAGTTCAAGGTTGCTGAAAAATTTAATATGTTTTATTGTACTGTTGCATCTAATCTTACTGCCAAACTACCTGCAACATTGAACAGATTTGGCAAGCAGTTTGTATCTAACTTTTATTCATCAAAAGGCATTACACCTAGCAATTATTCTTTTTCATTGATGTCAGAAAATAGTATTTTAAAGTATTTGAATAAGCTAGGGGAAAATAAATCTACTGGCTTAGATGGTATTCCATCTCGTTTTGTTAGGGATAGTGCAACTATTATTACTTTTCCTTTAACACATATTGTAAATTTGTCACTTATACAAGGTACTGTGCCGGATGATTTGAAGGCTGCTAGAGTTGTTCCTCTTTTTAAAAAAGAATATAAAACTGAAGTAGGTAATTACCGGCCTGTGTCTATTTTAATTATTATTTCAAACGTTTTTGAAAGAGTTGTATATGACCAAATTTGTACTGATCTTAAGGAAAAGGATTTACTATATAAATTTAAATCTGGTTTTAGAGGTGGTTTTTCCACAGAAACCTGCCTTATTCATATGTCAGACTTCATCAGGTTTCATATGGATAAAGGTCACCTTGTAGGTATGATTTTAATGGATCTTCAAAAAGCTTTTGACACAGTAGACCATTCTGTTCTTCTTATGAAATTAGAAGCCATGGGTCTCAGTCCTGATGTTGTGCAATGGTTTAAGTCATACCTTTCTGACAGGAAACAACTTGTTGATGTATCTGGTTCTTTCTCTTCTAGTGCTAAGGTTTCTTGCAGTGTTCCCCAGGGATCCATCTTGAGGCCACTACTGTTCTTAATATATGTGAATGATATGCAGGCAGTGGTTAAAAATAAACTTCTTCTGTATGCTGATGATTCTGCCATTCTTGTTGCAGGTAAAAACAGGTCTTTCATTGAAAAAGAACTGACAGATGAATTACAGTCTGTCAGTCAATGGTTAATTGACAATAAACTATCTCTTCATTTAGGTAAAACAGAGACAATTCTATTTGGTTCTAAACCTAGGTGTAAGTCAGGTTCTTCTGTCAATTTTAGTTGTAATGGTACTCATATTCAGTCAACTTCTTCAGTGCAACACTTGATCACTCTGTATCTGGTGATTTCATGGCTAGTCCTGTTGTTTAAAAGGCCAATACAAGGCTAAAGTTCCTGTATAGAAAATTTGTCTCTCATTCCACACTATGAAACGTCTGGTCATGGCTCTTATCCAATGTCATTTCGATTACGCATGTTGCTTTTGGTATCATGGTATTACCGAATTTTCGAAAGATAAACTTAAGGTCACACACAATAAATTAATAAGATTTGTTCTCAATCTAGGTCATATGTCACATATAGGTTATGAACAATTTAAGATTCAAAATTGGTTACCTGTTCAAAAAAGAGTGGAACAAACTACCCTTTGTCATGTTTTCAAAATCAAAAATGGTTTGGCTCCTGAATATATGAGTGAAAACTGTGTTCCCTTTGACACTCTTCATTCATACAAGACTAGGTCAAGTGAAAGTGGGTGCTATATTTTACCCAAAGTTAAAGGTTTTGGTGCTAAATCTTTTGCATTTAACGCTTGTGTTCTGTGGAACAAACTACCTTCTGCTTTAAGGGATATCACAAGTATATCTAATTTTAAGTTGTCAGTTAAAACTCATCTTCTTAATATGTAATCATCCTTTCAGATCTATGTAGTTAGTTTTAATTTATCCACATTTTAATATGTCTACTTTTTATGCAAATAATTGTCTTTCATAACTCAAATCTGTGATATTCATTCCATGCCTCTCAATGTCAATACCATCAATATCCAAGGACCACAACGCAAATAAGAGATTAAGTTCTCTGTTTTGTGTTATCCTTGGTGTAATGTTAATGACATGGTTTCATTTCTCGTACATGTTTATTGTTTTACTATTTTATCATGTGTGTAGATGTGTTTTATCATGTTGTATCATTATACTGAAATAAATCTATTTATCTACCTGTAAAATGGAATATTCATAATAATAAGGAATTAGCTGGAAACTGTTAATTCGGGTATGTATAAATTGCGTGATGTTGAACGAAGTTTGCAACTGTTGTGTTGTCCTTATTACAAAATACAAATACAATGCTAGGGAGTGAGAAAAATGTCAAATGTTGGATTGAATGATCGCAATTCAAATAATTGTAAAGCCAGTCTATTATTTGCAAGTAATGTGTTTTCAAAATCCCATATACTTCACCGAAACTATTGAGCCGTTATCAAACTCTTTAACAAGACATCACCGCATTAATTATCCATTAACTCAATACGATGATGTTCCATTGTCAGATATTCAAATAGTCGAAACGTCTGGTTTTGTTTCACCTAAAGGCTTTGTATTTCTATTGATTTCACTACTAGATAAAGGAAATCACTAAACGCATTTGTCTTATAATTTTATACAAAGTAAAACAGAAATATTGAAACAAACGAACGTAGGTGTAGTTTTAACAAACGCAAATATATAATATTTAATACTTCAAAAATACGAAAGACCGAATTACTCCATTAATTTTGAACAAAACGAATGGAATACAACGATTTATTTATTTTAATAATTTATCGTAACCCTACTCGCCCATGCAAACTGTACTATCCCAGTATCAGCTTAAGGTTCAAGCGAGTTAGAAATTCTATATGAAATAACACTCCAACCATTCATGTTATTGAATAATAAAAATCAAAGTATCATATTGTGCCAGTATGTAGATATTTTAAACGCGGGATTTAGTGATGCGTGATTTTTCTGTAAAAAAATAACACCGTATTGTTAAAAGTCACATACTTGTTTTATTAGTTAAATTAAAACCTTTTATTTTTTCGCTCGATTGCATGGAAAGCCTTGGTCTTATAAAAACGCTTTCCAGTCCGTTTTCTTAGTGTAACCAGTACCTTGTGTCGTTGAGGGTGAAAAGGTTTTGCTAAGAAAGCAAACAATATCCGTACAAAAGCGCAATTAAAAGGGCATGGCAATAATGGCATATCAGGACCATACCAATAAGCAGCCAAATGTATTGATATTCTGTACGTAAGATCAAATAAAACAGTTCTCAAAAAACATGGACAAAATGGTATCGTTTAAAAACAAACAGGACCATTTTTGATAAAATAAACATAACATAGATAGAATTCCTTAGGAAATAAATGTCTCAAACAAATATACCAAAACTAGTATACACTGAATAATAAAACGACATACAAACACTTTAAAAAAGCTAATATTTAAAATACAATGTTAAGGCATCGTTTTACTTAATTGATTTATAAAACAATCACATATTTTCAATAATTAAAATATTTACTTTTTTATGTTCATGCTTGTGTTTCTTAAAAATCAACACACAACGGTTGTCTGTTTCTAGTCTTTGAGCGTCCTGCAGGAGTGTAATTGCTTATCTTTTTACAGAAAAAAGGAAGCAAAACCACAAAATTTACTTTCACAGAAGTTTATGTCAAAACGAATTTTATTTGAGGTTTTCTATTCTTCGGTATATTTTTCTACGATCTTATAACTAATAGCGACATATAATTGCTTCCTATTTTTGTTTTAAACATTTTGGTAATTGACAAACAAATTGTTGATAAATAAGTGATATATTTAACACGAAGAGGATATACCCAAACGTAAGATGGAATTATTAATAACCGAAAATATGCGATCCAGTTCTAATAGTAATATACGTATACGCATATTAGCCTAACAATAAGATAAACGTTATATGTAACAAACATGCAAGTAACGTTTATAAAAACGTACATTTTTGTACAGATTTGAAATAATAACGAATTTCAGGTTGGCATAAACCGTGTCCAATAGTTTGTACAGGTCACATGTTCCTGAGCCCGATCCATTGTCCCATAGTTTGTACGGGTCACATGTTACTGAGCCCGATCTATTGTCCTCATACCTCAGATACAAACAGTCTTCAGTGCAAAGTGCAGCACATTCAATACGTTCATTGGCAGATCTGATTGACATTTCTATATATGGTATTGTTCTTTCGCCAGATAATCTCACGAATGTCGAAGTCATTGACCGGCTCCCATATCTCGCGAAAGCGTATAGCAAAAAAAAATACTTTCAGCAGTTTTCTAAACATCTTGATGCTCCGCTTGATGCTATGAAAGTGTTTGGCTAATCACAGCGCACATTTCCAATACTGCGATGTAGTCACGTGAGGTAAAGGGCAGTTTCATTGGACAGATCAGACACAGATCATTGTTTCTCCGGTCACGTGACATAAAACCGCCTTTCAATTGGACTATGGACAATTGTAATGTTTAAGCGCGCTCTATCTGATATATAGCTTAAAAATAACGTCATTACATCCTTACACTATTTTATATTATAATTATATTTCTAAGCATTTTGTTAACATTTATTATATGTCAAGATAGGGAATGCGTTTTATATTAGATTAATATTGACCACTTGCCTAAATAACAGCACATACACATAACATATAAAAAAATAAGATGTAATCCATCATTTTAATATACTTTTATATTAATATTTAATAAAAAACATGAAAATGACTATCAGTAAATTATCGATATCGATTTCGTTATCAACACTATCGGTAATTAAATAACAATAAAGCGAGGTAACTCTGCTAAACTCAAATACGGACTGGTAGCCGGTTCGTAGGACGTAATTGCTTGCTTACATTTATGCCTGACAAAAAATGAGCCTATCAATTAATCGGCATACCTTTTTAAGCGTCTGTGTGATCGACGGCCTTATTATGCTAAATGTGAAAAGATTGAAAGTAATAAGTGTAGTTCGGACATTGCAATACTGTTAAAACTACAGTTGAACTGATGAATACTATCAGAACAACAATGAATGCATAAATTATCATTATACTTAAAATATTCCTTAAATATTTTAATATCAGTGGTTATGTTAATTGTGTGAAGTCATATTGTGTAATAGACACAGTTATATGGTCAGCAGATGGGGCACGAAAACCTTACCAAAAGAACCATTCAGACGCCGACAATGACAAATGTGAAAGTAGTAAAACTCAGACTATTTGACTTAATGTCGAGCTAACAAAGTATTTTATCAAACTTTATCTGTATTAAAAATTAAGGCATTCAAATTAATTATACCGAATATAAGTTATCACAATTTGCTGATGATACATCTATTCTCCTGGATTGCTCTGCAGAATTCCTCAATGAAACCCTAGATGAATTGTCGTTCTTCACATTGTGCTCTGGTTTAAAGATAAATTTCGACAAAACTAAAGTGTTTTGGATAGGAAAAAATAAATTCAGTTCTGAAAGTATCAAAACTAGAGGGAAGTTAAAATGGAACCAGCAGACTTTCGATATTTTATGGTTTAACTTTTCATGAAGATGATCGATCTTAATAACACAGAAAAATTGTCTAGAGTTAGAAAACTGCTTAAAAGCTGGTCCAGAAGAATATTAACTCCCATTGGAAGAAGTAATAAAAACAATCGCTTTGCTAGTCCTTATACATTTGTTTGCTTCACTTCCCAATCCACGACATATAATGTTGGTAGAGCTTAATAATCTTTTCTTAAACTTCGTGTGGGATGGGAGTTCGACAATTATCAAAAATATATGTATTACACAATATTCTGAAGGGGGCCATAACCTGATCGACATCTTTTCTTTTATAATTGCTCTGAAATGTCCTTGGATACGAAGGTTTATCACTGGAAATGGTAAATGGAGAAATATTGTTAAAATGACAATAGATACCCCAAAACTTTACAATTGTGGTGTTTACTTTCCGGAAAACCTAATACATGAAACAGAAAATTCTTTTTGGAAGGACACTTTACAATCGTTTGTTGATTTCCGCAAAGTAAAATCATTTAATATAAAGTACATATTATTAACGCAATATTTTATAATCCAGATATAACGATCGGTAATAAAAGTGTTTTCTTCAAAACATGGTTTGAAAATGGTGTACATTGTATAGGTGATTTGATTTAAATTCACGAGGGGTTTGAATTGCATGGCTATGAAGATATGTGTAACAAATATAATTTCTATCCAAACCACTTGCTTTATATAGGTATTGCAAATGTTAAAACTAAATACTTAGAGAAATACGGTTTGCTCGATAAAAGACCCGCTCTAAATACGATTGCAGACTCAGAAAATATCGACTTTGTAAAGCCGTTCATTCCCCTACAAGCGATACCTATTTTAAATATCAAAAAGGTACTCAACCCATGTGTAATATAGTTAAAACAAATGACACTTAACCTACATGTATGTCAAAATGGACGAGCATTTTTGAAACTATTCAATTAAAAGACTGGAACCATATTTTTGGAATGCCATTTTCTATAACCAAAGACTCTACATTACAATGGTTTCAGTATAGAATTATACACCGAAATATTGGTACATTTTTTTTTATATCAAATCAACTATAAAGCATCCGCAGAATGCTCGATCTGTCATAATGTAACGGAAAACATCGAGATCATTTTTTGGGAATGCAAATATGTTAAAATATTTATTGCAGAACTATTTGAAGGTATTTGCTGACTTTATAAATGGACCATTGTTTATATTAGGACATACAAACATAAGTGTTCCTCTTAATCTTACATTCCTTCTCACTAATTTGTTTTTATATATAATTGTAAAATTAATATAAATATACCTACTGGTATCGCAGCAAAATCATATTTTTCAATCCAGTATAATATTTTAAAGGATACGAATGTTTTCTGCAATTAAGATGTTAATCCAATAACCTCAAATTAAGGAATGGGACATTTTGTTAAGTCTGTATCGTTAGAAAATTGTGACTTGCGTACTTTAGCCCTATATTGGAAATTTCAAAAGATGTATCGAGTATAATATCACTATATATGCATTTATTATAATACTCTATTTACGCAACCGTGAGCACTGGTCTACGTTGCATTACTGTATAATGGGCATTTTGACTTGTATAATTTAGCCGTATAACCATTATTTTAATTTTTACACATGCACTGCTAGTTATGCAATTATGACAGTACTTTTTATTATGCAGTTAGTAGCACTTGCATTATGATCTATTGTATATACTGATGATGTACGGTGTGGAGGGGGATGCCCTCGACCCCACATACCTATTGACGAGGAAAATAAAATACATTGAACGACAAAAAAAATAAAAAAATACTGACCCTTTATTGTTAAACTACTGGTGACATAAATACCGCAATTAATGCAGAGTAATTGAAATCACAGCCCAGAGAAAGCTTTATATTTAGTATGTTACTTAACTGATCAATTAAATTCGATATTTTAGTTATATTACCTTGAGATAGATATTTAACGTCAATACACTGACCATATACATTCGGAAGATAAATGTGAATGATAACACAATACGCCTTCGGAACGTCCCAATTGGTAACCAGTATATACATGTAAGAAGATTGTTCAACATGTGATCGTTTATATGATGAAGTGAATGATATCTTTATTTATAACTTTAATGTAAGATAATTGAAATACTTTCTGGCTGTATGTGTATGGTTTCTCATTTATAGAACACGGGATGATTAAATCCTTTGTGCTTCGTATTAACACGTGATATACAGACGAAGATTGCACACTATTACCTATTTCCCATTGAAGCGTTTTAATATTATTGGGCATACCTTTTTAATCTGTTGGTTGATTTTCAATTTGACTTAGTGACCCTGAATATAATAACGATCGTCAACTATACACTCATAAATTACCAATCGACTCAAATTAAAGAACCTGGGTGTTAGGATTTAGAAGTTAGTTTATAGACAAGGTTTCGTCAACTGAATGCCCTAAAAGATATGTATTGACAGACCTATGACGTATGATTCTTTGATTCTGTCATTCCTCGCAAAATATTCTCAATCAATAGAATAGGTTTGTGCATTTTTAAATTCTTCAATACTTTTCAAGTAAAAGTTCACACAAAAACAAAACTAAAAAAAAAGGAAACAAGGCGTATTTAACCTAGTATAATCACAACAAAATTACAAATTGCAATGGTTATAAAGTATAATTTCTTACCTTTCATATTGTATGTACATGTATTCTCCTCCAAAACAAACGTATTGCCACTTATGTCCATTTGGACATGTATAAATGGTGTATACAAATTCAAATTCGTTTTGCGTATTTTGCAAGTATTTTATCATGTCAACATTTTTCAAATGGTTTGATATCATGCGATTAAGCTCCTTTATATGAGTGTAGTACATAAACTAATCAATTACTTGAACTGGACATATATTCATCGCATATATCAAAATAATCTCGCTCGTTTGTCATTGCTTGTAATTATTGCTCAAAGTTAACTTAATGACAGTTTGGTGTAATTCTCCTCCAATTTGTAAAACATATATTTTTTTTAATAACGTGTATCAGTTATCACTTGATTAAACAATTCCAATAATATATATTGTTTGATGCATGGTTTCAATGGGTTTTGAACTCAGGCTGATAGAAACTCACGCACTACAATAAGAATTCTACCAAAAATACGGTTCCATTTATCAAAAGTGTACATGCACATTGCGGTAGTTCATCTTTAATGTATATTTTAATCGTAATTCTTTTAACACAACTATATGAATCGGGGACAACGTTTTAAAAGTATTGTGCAACAAAATACATATTTGACTAAGTATGTATAAAATTAATAGCAATGTTTGAATCTGTATAAGCTATAAACAATCATTTCCAACTTATCAGATTATTTTGAAATACAAATAGCATGTTTGCCGTCGATATGCCACTTTAAACTTTTAGGTGGAGTGGAGCAAACTTGTGAATTATATGTTTGCTGTATTGATTTCAACGGGATTAAAAAAGCTACTAGACCACTGTATCAATGTTGTTATCTGAGAGAGGGCGGGATGATATATTATAGTGCATGAATACCTTTTCAATGTTAAATAGGTTTTCCCATCGTTATTAATTATTAACTTTATTTATTTTTACAATGAAACTCTGTTTGTATCCAATTTTATCAACACAATATACCATTTATTGTTAATGAGGCATTTATGTGTTCTAATATAAAATGAAAATGTAATTAAAGCAAATACATCGTTTAATTTTTTCAAATCGGTTTAAATTAGCCTTCTATTAAACTACTTTCTGTAAGTTGTGTTCATTATTGTGTAACCCAATGTACGGAATATCGTTAGTGCCATCGTGGTTACACATTAAAATCCAGATAGCAACAATGCGATAGTGCAATAGTACGATGGCGACAATGCGATAGTAAGATGATGACAATGCGATAGTCATCGTACTGTCGTCATCGTATTATCGCATTGTCGCCATCGTACTATCGCACTGTCGTCATTGTATTGTCGCACTGTCGAATTGTCGTCATCGTACTGTCGAATTGTCGAATTGTCGCCATCGTACTATCGCATTGTCGCCATCGTATTGTCGCACTTCCATCATCGTATTATCGCACTATCGCATTGTCGCATTGTCGCCATCATACATCATATCGCCTTCCGGTTCACAAACTATTCTTATTGCAGAAACAAAATAGATGACTTTATTAAGATGTTCTTTGAAAGAGGTTACAGTTATAATGAAATCAAATTTTTATTAAGTTATAGAATGGGTATTGATGTAAGGTATTCCGAACTGTAAAGTTGTTTTAAAAGTGGATCCATCTAGGACAAAATACGATGTGCACATTCGTACCGGAAGGCGATAGACGACAATGCGACAATACGATAATACGATGGTGACAATGCGATAATACGATGACGACAGTGCTATAACGCGATAGTACGATGGCGACTATGCGATGATACGATGGCGACAATGCGATAATACGATGGCGACAGTACACTATGACTATCGCATTGTCATCATCGTACTATCGCGTTGTCGTACTGTCGTCATCGTATTATCGAATTGTCGCCATCGTACTATCGCACTGTCGCCATCGTATTGTCGCACTGTCGCATTGTCGTAATCGTACTGTCGCATGGTCGCCATCGTACTATCGCATTGTCGCCATCGTACTATCGCATTGTCGCCATCGTACTATCGCATTGTCTCCATCGTACTATCGCACTATCTCATTGTCGCCCTCTGGATTTTAATGTTTCACCACGATGCCCCTAACGGTATTCCGTATGCTAAAGTCATTCTCACGTGGCAGTTAAGATAGTGACGCTGTTAACTGATAACATAAAACTCAGTAACAAAGAGCTGTTGGGATCATTATTTGGACTGTTTTTAAAGGTTCAAAGGCAAGTTTCTGAGTGATATGAGAAGTGTTTAATGTTGTTCTAATATATAAATAAATATAACGTGTGTATGTTTAATATGTTTCTATAATCGTGCAGATTTTTGTTTGAATTTATATTGATAAAAAATGACTTTGTAAAACGCAGCCAACTAAAAAAAATGGCAACGAGTTTTCAATCTCCAGTTGATCAGGATTCATGTAAAGTTAAGGACTATATTTGTAATGCATGTGAAGACCAGAATAATGTTGAAACAAGCGCTGATTTCTATTGTTAACAGTGTGATCGTTTTTATTGTGGAAACTGTATTGACCCACATGGTAAAGCGTTGGCTAAACATACTGCATTTTGAAGGGTAGATATAGATAAATGGCCACTTTCAAAAAAGGTGGTGGATTTTCTTCAAAGTTGTGAAGTGCACACACATTATAAACTTGACAAGTACTGCAACGATCATAACCAGCTGGGCTGCCATCAGTGTTCATATGATCGACACAGGTTTGTTTGAATTTAGTGGTTAAGTTATAAATAGAATATGATAAAAATATATGTGCAGAAATTGACATTAAAAACACAGCCTTCTGTGACAAAATAGAAAACAATAGACATTAATACAAATTACATTTAATTGTTTAAGTCCAAAGAGGTATTCAAATGAACACATATGTTATTATCTAATCGTTGTATATTAGCTAGTTAACAATATTATTTATTTGGGAATTAAGTATTACAGTTTTCAATCAGTTTTTACACAACTTGATAAACACATTTTTTGTGATAATAATAACTTTAATTGAATAATGGTTCTAATTGCACACATGAGTTTTGGCCCTTTATGTAAAGGAAATTTACATTTAAGAGTTTTTCATTCATTTTTAGTCCCTTTTCAGTTTCACTGAAGTGATCTGATAGTTAAAACTATGCCCTATATACATGTCCGTCAGTCAGCAAAACTCGATGCTTAGATTTCTCAGAAAGAACTGAAAATATTTTGATACAATTTACATTTTGTAAAGGACAATTTATGATTGAGCATTACCTTGAATTTATATCCAGAGGTTATAAATCCGGTTACCTTTACTGAAAACAGAATACCTCTGGGTATTGGTATTACTTGCACTTAAAAAGTACATACACTTTGGTCATGAAACTTGGAATAGTCAGTGGGATATAAGTTAGCCATTGTCTGGTCCTCTGTTCAACTGCCTGTCTGTCTGCAGAAACTGAAGTAACTGTAAAATGATTTAAGATACACTTTAAAGGTCATTTATACAGGTCAAATGTTAAATTTGGGTATATATGGCTTTTTTGGACTGGCAATTTGGTCATTCATTGTGCATAATGAGAAGACGTGTAACATATAACAACCGTCTCCTTAGCTTAAAGTTTAAGTTCACAGGTATAGGCTAAAGGTCGAATTTGACAATACAACAGCTTGTCCAGACTGTAAATTAATCAATCATCTTGCAATTTTAAAATGACCACAAATGACTAGAATGATAAGTGGACGTGACAAATTTTGAGTCGAATCTCTATGAAACATCCTCAGAACATTTCTCTTAAGATAGCTCATTCATTCGAGTTTGTAAATGATCCTGGTCCCGTGAGAACGAGAGGGCCTAACAGTTGTTCTTATATGGAGGTAGTGAAACCTTTTGAACACTCTTTCATCATGTAACGTGCGTAGCAAATGTGTTCCAACGATATCTTGATCAAGATGGAAAATGATTCCGGTTAAAGAATGAATATATTTATTTTAGGACTTATCCCTTCATTTTGTCCTAAGGGAAACCTTGACTTCACATGTTGCAACTTTCTTAATATTACATTAAGGATAGTGTGGTCAAGGTCACCTGAATGTATATACAAAAATAATAATTTAAGTTTGGTTTCTGATTCATGAATGAAAACAAATTTAGCCTAACCAATGGTTTTTATGAAATGTCCACGTTGATTGTTAATTAAATGTATATGCTTGTTTGAATCTTTGAACCTTAACATTATTCCATGTATAATGCCCCCCCCCACCATCGAAGAGGCGGGGTATATTGATTTGCACCTATCCGTTGGTTTAATAGTCGCTACACCCAAAGGTTGGTAGGTATGACGGTCGGTTTGTAGACCGTTCGTTTCCTTGCACTATATATAACATGCTTTGACCCACATCCTTGAACATTTGTATGAAGGTCACTTAAAAGGTGAATTCGTTAAACGACACAATGGCGTGTAACAAGGGGCTTGTCACAAGAAATCATATAGGTACAATAGTTGGTTTGAGTACCGTAAACCCCTTAGAATCTTAAGCAATTTTTAATTAGGATAAAACACTTTATGACAACCAGACACACTATTGATATATAACGGTAATGCCATCATTAAATGCGTTCAACTATTACAATTTATTCCACTTGAGTCTAAGACAGGGTTTGTAAAAACAGTTTCAGTCATTTTATGTAACGATACATTGAGTTTCATTGCTGGCTGATGAATAATTTTAAGGGAGAGACATCATTTAACATTCATGACCGTTTGAGGGGAGGGCGGGGCGTTTTATTGTTATAAACAACTCTTGTTGTTTCTATTTATGGTCTTTATACTGGATTGGATTGTGTTGCTTTCAGCCAGTGCACCACTTTGTCCCTGATTTCTGAATGTAGTCATACAAAGCTGACTAACATGCCGCCACAACCACAGTCAGCCGAGATTCAATCTGTTCTGGAACAACTGAAGGACATGCAAAACAATCAAAAAAGAAGGATGAAGTATTTGGTGGAATCATATAAGGAACATGAAAAAGCATGTGTAAAACAATTGCGTATGGATTTATATACTATTTTAGAACAGGATAATAGTACTGTGATTACATCTGATGAATTCAAACAAAATATCAAAGACAAATTGTTAAGGAGTGTACTTTCTGTCTTGGATCAGTTTGATAATAGCATTATAAAGGAACTGAATGAAATGAAAGATGAAGTAACAAGCCTGCAAGAGTCCATTACAAGTTCTATTCGCAACTGCACCTGTCTTCAGAATGACTTGAAACGCTTTCATGAATCCGTTCAGAAAATTGCCGATAATAAAGAGCTGGGTTCTATAGTCAGAATGAAAAGTAATCAGACAATAAAGCAGGCTTTGAATGTCCTTGGTAAGTTCGACCATGTGCTAACCTCCCAGAGAAGGTCTGAGAAAAATATTCACCTATCAAGTGATTCCTCCCCAGGCTCGATCACAGGTATATGTGTTCTCCCAAATGAACTGATCCTGGTTATTGAATGTAGCAATAAGAAGGTCAAGCTGCTGAACCAACAATATCAGCTGGTATGCCACTGGGATGTGTGTGCTAGACCACTTGGTATATGTCAGATCACACCAAGTGAGGTTGCAGTGACTGTTAGAGATGATACTACTTATGAGGTACAGTTTATCAAAGTAAACCAGAGCCAGCTTTTTCCAGGCAGGAAGTTTCCGTTACAACATACTGGTACTTGTATTGCCCACCACCAGGGAGACCTGTTTATCTGCTCTGGTACTTCACTGTACAAGTACTCACTGAATGGAAAAATGACCTCTAAACTTTATGAGAAAACATCAGATAAATATAAAACTACAGGTAAGAATCATGGTGGATTAATCCTAGTTGTATCAAAAATGACTATTATGTATTGCACTATAATGAATTTATATAAACATGAGTACTCAAGTATTTTGTCTGTCGATACATGCCTAAAAATAGAATGTAAACACCTTAGCGAGACACACATAATACTCTAGTCTGTATAATGTGAGTTTCTCCAATAACTATACGTGTGTATACAATTGTTTCATGACACTGCATTAAATAAATCATCATTAAATGAGTGTAGTTCAATGTTAAGTATTTCTAAAGTGTAGGAATATAATTATAATTATTTATTTTTAATAACTTGCATTTGCAAATGGTAATTTAAAAGAACGACCTAATAGACAATTTTCAATATTTGTTGTTTTGACCATTATTTCCGTGTTATTAAAACTTACAAACAATACTTTCATACTATTGTACATTTATGAAATATATCAGCATATGAAAATTGTTCTATTATATTAATGCAGCGCAATACAAGTGTAGGACATTTACTTTTGTTTGAAGCTGTAAAATCAGCTTACACATTTATATGCAAATATTCCTTGTACTGTGTACTTTACATGTGTACTAATAGTACCATTTATTTCTAACTCACCAGTCTGATATTTAAATCTCAAAACGTTCACACAATAAACTGATATAGAACTTTTATGTCACACTTTACGATTAATTATTATTTCATTTAATGTATTTGTTTAAGATGTTTAATTGCCTGTTCAAAACAGCACATATGTTATACAGCATCACTGCAGCCTCTTTATAAAGATGATTTGACATGCTCAGTTATTTAATAGATCGATCTTACTTTTATTTTCAGTTTTTACGTGTGCTGTGAGTCCAACAGGTGACAAGCTGTACATTATCGACTGGCACTACTCAGAGCTCCTCACCCTGTCCAGGGATGGCATAGTCCTTGCTACATTCAGGGACCCAATAATATACGGAAAACGTGGTGTTCTTGTTACCCCTGCAGGTCAGGTGCTAGTCACGTTATATCACCGGATACTACAGGTGAGCAGTGATGGGAGGGAGAAGCTTGCCGAACTTGCTACAAGAGATGGAGTGGAGCAACCGCAGTCAGCCTGCTACAACAGCAAAACTTCCTCCATAATTGTGGCACACACGTTGAACACAACCCTTCTGAATTTCAGAGTTTATTAGCTCACTTGTACCACCACCTGCTAGTATATGTGTGTGTACATAAGTGATCTCGACCACATTTACAAGGTGTTGTTATCTACATAATCGTGCATATTATTTATGTATTACATCAAAACAATGTGTGGCATTGCAGAAACATATACATTTGTATACACATATTCTTATTTAACTTTAATTGCAAAGTGTACCGTAAGATTGTATAACTAAGATATATATTTATACTGTATATTCTATAATATTTTTAATTATTAACTTTTTGCCACCACTTCCAATCTGCATTGAAGTCCACCGGACAAATTATATGGTGTAGAAAATACACAGCGAAAATAACAGGCAATTCTTAGAACGTCATCACACTTTCGTCAAAATACTATACAAGCCGAGTTTTCAAAAGGAGATATGTGCATGAGCCCCTCCCAATCTAGAAGGGTATCAATCAGCGCAAGGAAAATACCACCATCACTTCAACAGTGACATCTCCAGACTGCCAACTGGGCGTATTGTCCTGTCCTGGTCACACAGAGTCCGAAAGCTACAGCAAAGGAACACATCACAACCAATACAACAGAGACGTAAAAAAATAGCCAACTGGAGGTTTGTTACTGTTCTGGTCACGTAGGGTTCGTAAGCTTCAGCGATAATTGAAATTGCTAATTTGTATTAAATTTCCTGTAGCTTGGACGCATTCAACCGATAGACATCCCCATGAATATATTTATAAATAAATTCAATGATTAAATGATGGCATGTTATAACTAATTTTGTTCCTAATATGCTAGCTACTCATATTTTCACTGAATAAGTTTCAAAGTAAACATAAGAAAATGTGTATTAAAATAATTAAAATAATATAAATGGAAGATAATTTATTTCCAAAAAATCACACTAACAACGGAACAAATTTACTATAGTGAATATGACTAATACTGTAAAACTGTAGCAAAATGATCTTTGGGTATTTATACCTTTTGTATCGCTCTTAATTCATATGATTAAAGATACCAAAACAGTTATAAACAGATACGTAATAAAACATCATATACTAAGATTATATCATTTATATCAAGGCCAATTTCAGGATTAATTTGTCCGAGCTATACCCTTGTTTCTCTCACAACTCTCATTGCAGACATGCAACAATTGAAAATACAAAACGCTTCAACAGGAAACATTCTCAACAACTTGCCACACCTGACTTAGAAATGGAAGCACACATAACCTCAACAATAAATTTCTTCCAAATCATCAATTGATCCTGTTCAAGCTTCGCGCCAATCAATTGGTTGAAACTGCCAACGTTTCGCAATGACCTCAGCTTTAAACATGTTTATGTTTTCTTGTATTGTCGTGTTGTATGTATAGCCCTCATTGTATTTGCAATTGCTCATTTGCATTACATAGAAGATTAAACATATTATCTCATGATAATATTTTTTGAGCTTCATATTTAATATATATTCAGTGTTCTTTTTAATAAAGATATGACATAGGGAAGTTCGAGTCTTTCCTTTGCGTTTGCATAGATTTATTGAATAAAGAGAAAACATATTATTAATCTTTTAAATTATTGCAAAGAAGATACCAAAATGCGCCATAACAATCAATTTCAAACATTATTCATGTTTGTTTTCTAAACGCTTTTCCGACTTGCAAAAGCAATATTTGTCGATCCAGTCTAATATTCATCATCATAATCAATCACAGAACAGTTTAATTAACACAACCGAAAATCAGTCATTAAAATCTAGTTGTAATGACAAAGATGATTGATCAGTATTGTCCAAATTGTCGTTTTCACCAAATAGATTGTTAAAGATTGTGTACTTCCTATATGTGTAAAATTGGCCGATGCTTATTCATTGAACGATGAAATAATATGTTGATATCAATCTAATGCGAAATAGAAAAGATATAGCACTGTTATAATTCTGTACAGTATGCTTTTCAAAGCCGCCGTACAAAATAAAACGATCTTGTAATGTTATTTCTTGGTACGTGACCTGCGGTTATTTAAAATGTTTATTTAGAAGTAAACGTATTTTTCGAATTATCAATTAAAAGCTTTACACATACTTTTGTAACAGATTTAAATTGATAATTATGCATAACGAAAAAATATTTTTAGTTATCAGGGAAGTTATCTTGCTTATTAGAATAGGCATTCTTGTTATGTAATCTATACCATTTTTATAAATTGTCATTTTATTAAACTGAGAAGGTAATGTCCTGTATGTATAGGACATTTGTACTTGCCTTGAATTTAAAACTAATCGATGGGAACAATAATTTGTCTCCTGATCATGTTTCTGGTGATTCATATTTCCATGATCCCATATCTTACATCGACTACTTTTAAACAAAACTAGTTATTAAACCAACGTGGTTTGAGTGTGTGCAAGTATTCGTAACTATAGGTTTATCTACCACTCTTTCAACAATAGTGTCATTAATACTATTATATTCATTTCATTACTAGTGTTTACTACAGCCGTGTATTCATTTCCGTAAACTTTATTTATTGTCTTTGGCTTAGATCTTTTGATCCTCCACGTGTTTGCTAGTTTGCAAACTATATAAGCCCACTTACTTTATTTAATATCGCAACGTAAGTAAGTTCCTGTATTTTATATTTTATCAATGTACCAAATGCGGGAAATTATTATATTGTGTTACATATCTTTACAACTTTCATATGTATCTGTACATTATGGTTATTCGAGTTATACATGAATTCGGGCATAACAAACCGTTGGAAATTTCAAAATAGTGTNATATATATAATTAAAGGAATTTAATTGCGTAATCATTTCTACCATTCAATTGTTATTTTTGCTTTATTACTTACGTGTACAATTGCTACCACATGGTTAACACTATCAGACATTCTTCATGTCATTATTACATGGACATCCTGTTTATGTTTTCTTCCGTATTGTAACAGATTTTGAAACACACAAGTATATATTTTGCGCATAATACTTGTCAGGTTGTATTCCTGGTATTTTTTTTTTACAATTTTAAAGTTGAAGAATTGGTTAAGTACATAGCATATACATCTCAATATAAACAATTTGAGTTTAGCCCAATCATCAATACAATTATTTTTGCTAAGCACTGACTTTGTGGACATTTAATGAGTTATTTCATTGCAAAATGAAGTTAATTGTATTTTATGATGTTAAAATGACTTAACTTAGTAATAAGAGGAGTATACACGTGGCATTAATAATTACTTGTAACCAGTATAGCACTTGGAGTTGATTTGTGCAGTTATAATTGATTGAAAAATGATTTGAATCCTTAGATTTTCACCTGTGTACATTCACCTGTGTGCTTTCAGAATTGAGTGAGTAAAATGAAAATGTCGTATATATGAAATTGCAACCATACCAGCAAAAACAACAAGGTAAGTAAATTGCAAAATGTGATTATATTCTTCGAAGATTGTTAACACATTTGATACATATTCAATTTGTCGCGCATCATAATTTGTTGTCAAGGAAGGTCCGTCGTCAATTGGGAGATATCCTGCAAAGTAAAATGCATTCATAAGACAACTGATAATGTTAAAATATGTGTTAAGTTTTAAATATTTGTACAATGTATGTGTAATACAATTCTTTTTCGTTCTGTTCTGATAATGCATAGAATCAATCAATACGGACACATGGGAAAATCGCTAGAAAACCCATAAATGTAGGGACGAATTATACTTAAGGTTTTCGTACATGCATACCGATTACTGTGAGTAATATTAATATGACTAGAATAGTATTAATACAAGTGTACACGTGGCATTGATAATTACGTGTGACCATTATAGAACATAAAAAATCATAGAATGAATCAATACTGGCACATCGAAAGAAACGATAGAAAAACCCCCGCACACCTAGCATTCAATGTATGGACAGGTTTTACTTAACATTTTCGTACATGCATACCGATTACTGTGAATAATATTAATATGACTAAAATATTATCAGTGAAAGTGTACACGTGGTATTAACAATCACGTGTGACCAGTATAGCACATGATAATGCATACAATAAATCAGTACTGGAACACGGGAAGAACGATAGAAAACCCCCTGCACAACTAGCTATCAATTTAAGGATGAGCTGGTCTTAAGATTTCCGTACATGCGAACCATGAATCAATTAGACGACATTTGAAAACGGATAATGCATATAATTAATCAATACTGGCACACGGGAAAAAATGATATAAAACTCCATGAACTCCATGTATAAACGAGTTATACTTTAGGTTTTCTTATATGAATACAAATCAAGTTCAGTCACTATGACTTCAAAAGTTACAGCTTTTCATGTTCATGTATTTTAGTTACTGAAAGTAACCCAACGTCCAAAAAACAGGACCTATACGAAGACAATTAAACATAGTACTAAGACAATCAAAATACCACAGACTCCGACAACTAAAATCTAAATAAAAGAACTTGGGTTTACCGAAATGGAATAATCAAATCAAAACATATTGGGTTTTAAAAGTGTTTCGTGGAGCACAAAACTTAAAACTTGGTCCAAGGTAATGCCAAAATTATATTAGTGTACATTTACGTTAACCCATTGCATCACAATGTAAACCAAACAGCAAAACAACAGCCTGTGTAGCCCGCACAGGCTAATCAGGTAAGACATTGTCCAATTTTATTGATTTTTTTTAATAAATGAGGTCTCATCTAAACGAAAATCCAGTGTAGGCGGAAAGTGTTGTACCTGATTAGCATGTGCGGACTGCACAGGCTAATCTAAGATGAAACTTATATATATTAAGCATTAAATTCGGAATACAAATAACCAAACTTCAATATATTGACAAAAAAAGGGAACTGCGATTTGGCAATTAACTGTTCTAATCTACTCTGTTTATCCCCATTTTAACTCTGTCGAAATAGTGCGATATGAAGAACATGGTAATATGCTTTTTTCTGCGCATGCTCTTTACAAGTTTAACGTAGAAATAAATTTACTGGGTGCTTATATATTCTTATAGTGCAGCATAATATCCGTGTAGTTCCTACACAAAGCTGAAATTTGTCACATCTTCATAAGAAGGATGCTACTTTTTTTCTTTCTGAAATCATTCTTGTAAAACATTTATGATATAATTTTAAGGATTACAAAAATATTTTTTACTAGATTTTAATATTGACAAAACTCATGTTTTTATTAGAAGCCGAATTGATAAAATTACATTTGTATTCTGAGAAATAATTGTTTTACACAGTCCAATCTCTATCGATAAACACTTATCCGGCATAACATGGTTTTTCACCAACACGCCGTCAGAATTGGAACCATCATAATCGATCTTTAAAGCTGTTCACAACCTGTGCACCACAATGTCAGACTTACACAAGTTATCTTAAGCAACTTGTTAACAAGCATTCAATTCCGATCGCAAACATTCTTTCAGAAAAAAAGAGAGGAGAGACTGGGTGAATATATATTTTTTTTTAATTCATTCTGTGACTCGTTTGAAGATGAGTCTCATGTTCTGTTTCAGTGTACTGTGTACAGCAATTTTACACATGTTCTTACCCAGAAAGCCTGTATAGTAAATCCAAACTTTGAAAATATGTCATTGTTAGAGAAGACTATTTTGGTGTTCTCCGACCCACTTTTGATAAGAATAACTGCCAAATCCTGTTTTTAAATGCTTAAATTACGCTCATCTATGTAAATAACTAGATAGAGGATTGTTAACAACCTGTTAAACTGGTATTTTATTCACCTGTGTTTAGTACTATGTATTTTAATCTTTGAGTAATTGTACTCATCATGGTGGTAGCTATGAATAGTTGGTTTTATGGTTGTATAGTTAACTGTTGCTCTTCGTTTCCTATCAATAAAAACTGTAAAACTATGATGTATCAATTGCTGACTTGTGTCTTTACACTTTCTTCTTCAAAATCAAATTCTTAAATTATCCAGTGTTGCCTTAAGTACCATTATAATGTCAAATAGTCTTATTTAGGCCAATTATATATTCTCTTTTTGTCAGACATTACTTCGTTTTCCAATTTTCCAACTCTGTTTGTACAATGATTAGCAGTGGTTAGTTTGTTTGAGTGTACAGACAATCTGTTGATATGTATGTATATCAAAGTCCCTTTATAAGGCTTTTGTATAGTGGTCATATGCAATGTATCAATTTTATGAATCTTAAAATACATTTTTACAGTACATTGTATATGCTGGGACTACAATAATGGACTAAACCTGCTTCTTAGCGCATTTAAATATTTATGAAGGAAGGTGACTATTCAGGGCTCAAAAAGTAGATATTTTAACGATAGGGTCTGAAGAGTTACTTCCCTTCAATCTGATATAGAGCAATTGTCTACATTTTGACAACTGATTTAAAGTTTATACTAGGTTGGAAGTATATATTATAACCACTAATCATCGTATCATGGTATGCCATGATGGTTGAATGTTCTCTCTAGTTGGTTAACTGTTTGTGCAATAATGTCACAATTCACGATGTAAGATAATATTCGGCAACACATTTGTATCACAATGGGTAATATTGGTGGTTGCAATATAGCTTTTAACGTGTATATTGATTGTCATGTAAAAGTGCATTGATACACAGATTAAGTCTCTTATAATTCATTTTATGAGTGTCCAATATTTCATCTTATTGTTTTATAAATGCAAAATTGTAAAAATTATAAATATTGGATGCGACTGTAATGAAATAGAAAAACTTAAATGATAATTTTACCTTTAAGCGGACTGTATTTGTTTACTGTAATCCATTTTGCCGAAAACTATATGTCTATTAGTCAGCAAACCATCAAGGCAACATTTAACACATAATATAATGAAGTCAACGTTCAATAGTTTTAAACATATTATAACGTAGCATTATGTCATAAAAACCCATAGGCGTTTCGCGACGTGATGTCTAACATCGATAAACATTCGTTCCCACTTTTATGAAAATTATTATAGTATTGAATAATCTGGACGCTACGAGTGCTCAATCTTACCGTTTACTAAGAGGTACATATAAACATTAATAATTCACTTAGTTACGTTTATCGCTTCATTTAAAACCATGAATTACGTGTACAAACAACACCGAGTAGGACTATTGGATGTTATTCATGCGTACAATTAATTCCAATTAAGTGCACGAGTATTAAGCCAAAGTTGCCGAGCAGTACTAGCATTCTAGTGGCCGCCTCACTGCTCAAGTTGACAAGAAAAAGAGCTACACAATGTATGCATGTGTTATGTACACTACTCAATACACAGACTATGTTCATGCAGGCTTCAGTCACTATAAATTGCTCGTAGTCAAATAGTTTTACAAAATGGAAAATTAAATTAACGTAACACACGCAATGGTATGATGATGATGTTTATTTGCTAATAATTAAACATAAGCAATTATTGACAGTTGTAGAAGCAGTAGTATTAGAACTCGTTGTTAAAGCTGAAGTTCACAAACTGACCTAAAACTTTCATCACAGTGCCAATCGGATAATGTTCCATTATGCAACCAAAGACACCATCCGAAATCATCTTCTTCAGGCGCCAGTGTCACGACCGCTCCGGATACCCATCGCCACGTTGTCCCGTTTAGCCGGCCTCCTACCCAGAATTCCCCAAAACCCATGAGGTTGTTAATTCTAGTCACCTTCGCGGTGCTGTCGGCGATGGCTAAGTTGCCCCCATGAATCTGACAGAAGTCTTTGGCTTCTTCCCATGTTTTGTTTTCAGATATTCCAACAAAAACTTTGATGGGAGGATATACCTGTCAAATAGAATATTCATAATACTAAGGCATTAGATGGAAACAGTAAATTCGGGTAAGTATAAATTGCAAGATGTTAAACGAAATTTGTAACTGTTGTGTTGGCCTTATTACAAAATACAAATACAATGCTAGGGTGTGAGAAACCTCAAATGTTCACATTTGGATTGAATGATCGCAATTCAAATAGTTGTTAAGCCATTCTATTATTTGCAAGTAATGTGTTTTTAAAGTCCCATATACTTCACCGAACCTATTGAGCCGTTATTTCCAACTGTTTAGCAAGACATCGCCGCATTAATTATCCATTAACTCAATACGATGATGTTTCATTGTTAGATATGCAAAAAGTCGAAACATCTGGTTTTGTTTCACCTCACCTATGGCTTTGTATTTCTATCGATTTCACAACTAGATCAAGCAAATCACTAAACGCATTTTTCTTGTAATTTTAAACAAAGGTAAACAGAAATATTGAAACAAAAGAACGTATGTGTAGTTTTAACAAACGCAAATATATAATATTTAATACTGAACAAATACAAAGACCGAATGACTCCATTTCTTTAGATTAAAACGAAGGAAATACAACGATTTATTTACTTTGATTATTTATCTTAACCCTACTCGCCCATGCAAATTGTACTATCCCAGTATCAGCGTCAGGTTCAAGCGAGTTAAAAATACAAGATGAAATAACACTACAACCATTAATGTTATCGAATAATAATAATCAAGGTATCACATTGTGCCAGTATGTAGACATGTTAAACGCGGGATTTAGTGATGCGTGATTTTTATGTAAAGAAAACACCGTATTGTTAAAATGGACATACTTGTTTTATTAGATAAATTAAAACCGTTTATTTTTTCGCTACATTGCATCTTGGTTTTATTAAGACACTCTCCAGTCCGTTTTCTTAGTACAACCAGTACCTTGTGTCGTTGAGGGAGATCGAAAGAACGAAAAAGCATAAGGTTTTGTTTAGAAAGCAAACAATATCCGTACAAAGCGCAGTTAAAATGGTTAAAATGCATGGCAATGATGGCATGGCTACATATCAGGACCATAACAATAAGCAGCCAAATGTATTGATATCCTGTAATCAAATTAAAACATTTCTCAAGAAAACATTGAAAAAATGAAATCGTTTAAAAAAAAACAGGAACATTTTTGATAATATAAACATAACATAGATATAATTCCTTAGGAAATAAATTTCTCAAACAAATATACCAAAACTAGTATACACTGAATAATAAAACGACATACAGACACTATAATAAAAAAGCTAATATTTAAAATACAATGTTAAGGAATTGTTTTACTTAATTGATTCATAAAAATAATCACAGAGTTTCAATAATTTAAATATTTACTTTTTTATGTTCATGCTTGTGTTTCTAAAAAATCAACACACAACGGTTGTCTGTTTCTAGTCTTTGAGCGCCCTGCAGGAGTGTATTTGCTTATCTTTTTACAGAAAAAAGGAAGCAAAACCTAAAAATTTACTTTCACAGAAGTTTATGTCAAAACAAATTTTATTTGAGGTTTTCTTTTCTTCGGCATATTTGTCTACGCTCGTATAACTAATAGTGACATATAATTGCTTACTATTTTTCTATTAAACATTTTGGTAATAGACAAAAAAAAAACGTTAATTAATAAGTGATATATTTAACATGAAGAGGATATAAACAAACGAAAGATGGTATTATTAATAATCGAAAATATGCGATCCAGTTCTAATAGTAATATACGTATACGCATATAAGCCTAACAATAAGATAAACATTATATGTAAATAAATGCAAATAATGTTTTAAAAAACGTACCTTTTTGTACAGATTTAAAATAATAACGAATTTCTGGTTGGCATAATCCGTGTTCCATAGTTTGTACAGGTCACATGTTCCTGAGCCCGATCCATTGTCCTCATACCTCAGATACAAACAGTCATCAGTGCAGAGTGCAGCACATTCAAAACGTTCCTTGGCAGATCTCGTTGACATTTCTACATATGATATTGTTCTTTCGCCAGATAATCTCACGAATTAGGATGTCATTGACCCGCTCCCATATCTCGCGCAAGCGCATAGCAAACACATTACTTTCAGCAGTTTTCTAAACATCTTGATTCTCCGCCTGATGCAGTGAAAGTGTTTGGTTAACCACAGCGCACGTTTCCAATAATGCGACAAAGTTACGGGAGAATAAGGACAGATTTCATTGGACAGATCAGACATAGATCAATGCTTCTCCTGTCACGTGACATAAAGGTGCCGTTCAATTATACTATAGACAATTATAACTTAAACTTGTTTCTTTCTTGCTTAAGTCTGTAAATTGAGACATCGGATGGAGCGTGACAAAAATCAAAGTGCGAAAAAATCAGTGAAACGGAGAAACAATGTTTATTTAATAAACCGTGTTTTCTTTAGCGTAAATTAAGCGATTGATTATGAATAGTAGATTAATAAAGCTCAGTTAGACATGCGATCTGGTTTTTGTGCAAGGAAAAATACGAAACCGTGTTGTTTTGTGTGCTGTTATTTAGTTTTTATTGATTATTTTTCTTGTGATTGTTGAAAGAAAAAAGTGTATCCTTCAGATAACGTAGTACAAAACTTTGATGTTTCTTTGTAGCATATTCCGTTTCCATTTATTATCGATTGTTGATTAATTGGTCCATTTTGTAAAGTTAATATATATATATACACGTTATAAACTGACATTATAAATCTAAAAAAAATGCGGATGGTTAACCATTAATTTCCTGTTAAGGTTTCAAGAGTTTTGCTGTATGTTCCACAAACTGACACAAGATCAGTGGAAAGGTTGATAACCTCAATGCAAGAGCATTTACAATTAAACAACAACTGGCGTGAAATACAAATTGTAACGGCATATTTTGTGGTGAAATATCGGTTTAAAACACGGCTGGTTCAATGATTTTTGGTTTGGGGCGTAAACTTAGATACTTTTCAATTTTCAGTTGAAAGCTATTTAACCACTTCCTGTTTAAATCACCCACACGAGAGGAGATATATGTAATGGTCTCTTAACACAAATAAACGAGAAGTCATGGACAATTTATCAATTGGAAACATTGTATAAGGGCTTTTAATTTGTATTAAATACATTAATTAATTAAATTATATTTTATAAATACTTTTAACAGACAGGTAGATTGCTCGTTTAATGACAATAGCATGATTTGTATCGCTCATGATTTTTTTCAACGGGAAGTTACTATTTCAAATTTGTTTTAAGTACTTAAAACAATTAATAGAGGTTTTGCCAGATGTAATTTGCGATGCACTAAGAAGTCATGAAGGTGCTGCATATACTATCTTACCACATCTTTGCCAACTTAAGTGTGAATTCCATTCCCCACGCTGATAATCATGATAATAAAGAATAACAATATCCAAAGGACACGTGTTACAAGATTCCAATACCATGTGCTAAAGAAATGACATACGTTCAGGTATTTGGTTGATAATCAACAAGGGGACATATTCGTGTACTCATTATTTTGCCAGCCCACACGTATTGAATGAGTATCAATAATATAGACATTTTACGGCACATCTGTTGGCAATGATTTAATGTATCATCAATAGTATTTGAATTCATAGGTCAGAGAGCCCTCTAGGAAACTTATAATGAACTCAAATAGCAATTCGGAGTTACATGCAGATTGAGTACACCATGAAGGAAGATGACGGCCATGTGTATTGCTGCAATCTAATTAGACGTAACTATTCCGACCCAAAATTCCCTGCGGAGTAGAGTTTTCTAATACCACAGCAATATTTTATATTTCCACAATTATTTAAGTGGGTATCAGTTCGGGAATCTTAAAAAAGAGAAACATTTTTCACCGACGTACCTAGTTTGTTGAGATCTTAGTGGACAAAAAAACATTTTTTTTTACCTCATGGAACTTATTGAAGAAATATAATGAAATGTTTATAAGAAGTCAGGTTTTTTCTTTAAAAATATAATTGATTTTGTTTACAATTACGGTGATGTTACAACTTTAATATTGGACAGGTATTTAAATGATTTATTTCATTAAATTGATGTCGTGGACTTTTTTTTGTTGGCCATCAATGTTTAACCTTTCAGCTTCGATTGACGTTCTGTTCTTCTGACGACTTTGTGTCATAAGTATATATAATAAAACCAGGTTCTGTATTATTTATTAATAATGAAAACTATGTGCTATTTCTCATACCTCTCTATACAAACAGAAGGTATGTGGAATATATTCGAATCACGCCTGTCTGTCTCCCTGCCTATCCGTCCGGATGCCCGTCTCTCCGTCCATTTGACTGTCCGTCTGTCTGTTGATCTCTCCGTCTGGCGGTTTGTTTGATGTAATCCAGCAATTTAATATATTTTTATAATAATATTTGATTAATGTAAGTAAACTAAACAACACTAGAAATTTTAATGTATAATTTAATTTTTATATGCACCATGTTTATTTATAACGAAAAATGAAAATGACAACCAGTAAAATAACGAGATCGATTTGTATATACTAACAATAGGATTTCATTGTTAATAATCGGTAATTAAATAACAATAAAGCGTGGTAACTCTGATTCACTCAAATACGGACTGGTACCCGGTTTGTAGGACGCATGTTTTTTTCTCACAGTTATGCCTGTTGTAAAAACTGAGCCTATCCATAAATCACAATACCTTTTAAAGCAAATATAAGTTAAATGTGTTATATCGACGCAGGTGTGTAATTAGCGGCCATATTATACTAAATTTGAGATTCTCGCAAGTAAGTAGTGTAGTTCGGCGATTGCAATACTGTTTTTACTACAGATGACCTGTTGAGTATTCACAGAACAAAAACGAATTCTTAACTTATCATTATACTTACAATCGACATTATGTGATTGTTGATTAGTGGGTACTTAGTTTTTCTCCAAAAGTTCAATGTCAATATCGGAATATAAAAGCCTGTTAGCCGTCCCACATGCGCCCTAAAACAGAGTGTCTCAATTTATATTGTCGTTTAAACTGTCATTGTTAATCTTTGAATACGATGATAACGTTTTGGAATATTGGCATAATACTTGTCAATCTAATGCATTAAAGTCATTTTTAATTACTCATGAATGTATTAATATACGTACCACAATTCGGAAAATGGCACTGATATTATTATGTTGTTCGATGTTGAAGACTTAAAAATATATATGCATTAACGGCACCAGACATGGATCTCTGAAATATTTAAAGAAATATTGATTGAGATCTAAATATTGAACGAATATGTGTTACGTGTAAGATTCGATATACTAAGTTCTAAAACTTTTGTTTGACCTTTTACGTCTACAAACGACAATATGATTGGCTTTGTTATTTACTAGATAAAACAGGGTTTTAAGCACGTGGTAGATAGCTTGTTCTAGATTAGCATGTGAACACCTCAATCAAAATTACACCTATTGAATACACCATAGCTCACATTTGCTTGAACAATCTTGACCTATAGAATTTTCAGAATAGAATTCAGCGATTCCCTGAAAGTTATTATTTAATCAGTTAAATCAAAAAGTTCCAAGTTAACAGTTCCATGATTGATATCGTGCTTTGTCATATAATTACACAACGTGTAATCTGAACTCAACTTTAAGATCGGTTGAGCTTTACATTGTGTCATACTTGATACCGAAAGCGTATAGAACTATCCTGGAGTGATAAAAAACATATAAAGTCTGAAGTCTGTAATCAAAACAATAAACAATGTGCAAGTGAAGTAACATGTTTTTTTCTACACATATGCGATACATGATGAAATTTATTCCATCATTAGTGATGTTACTATCAGTTTGTAGGCATCCGAAATATATTCCTCTGGTGCCTTGAAGTTGTAAATAGTCAACGTACTCGTCAATTAGCATGTGTTCATTGTTTCAACATAATCCGAATGGTGCAAGTTGATGGTACCAGAACGTCTTCCTCACAACGTGCGGAAGTAAATAAATAAAGTATATATAATATTATAAACGATATAACAAATTTAATTGAAATAATTCCTGAGCAGCCTAGACAGGTTCTTCTGGCGTCACCGCTACCTGCACAACATGATGAGTCGAACTTGGCAACAGCGAATTGACAATTTATAAACAGGACGTGTATACGTTTTGTTCAGTATATATCTAGGTGTTCAATTAAAAATATATTTTGACACTTTAACATTTATGTGTGTTGTCTTGCACTTCAAACTATTTTCTCTCGCGAGAAAAGAAACTAATGGTAGATGAATTATGAATGTATTTTTATCGTGTGAAAGATAAACTGAAATAAGGTCCACTTATGTGTCAATATCACTGTTTCGCCGATATGAGTTTCGAAATTCATAAATGTAAAGTCTACGTTGAATTAATTAAATAAGGCTATACTAATAACCTCTGCGATAACCGAAGAGGATGCAGTGCTACTTGTCAAAATGTTCGATGAATGCCCTTTGTTTCATTTCTTGAATAGCTCGCAAATATTAACCTGGCATTTATCTTTATGAATGAATATAGTAAAGTACCGTTACGAAGAATCAAATAGTTGCCGTACTGGAATTGATTTTAAATGATTTCAATGATTGTAATTGAAGTGTAACCCACTAAGTACACTGAACACGATCAAAACCAAATGCAAGTGTGTGTTTAAATTACTGCGTACAATTTATGATAATGAAGTTCACGAGCGCCAAGTCAATGCTTATTGAATTGCACGTGTGACGATCAATTTTGAAAAGAGGAACAAATTATTCAAACTTCGACTGCGGTTCACGCAATTATTCTCTCCCTTGCAAATAACGACCGACATGACGAAACGAAGCTTAGACAACGACATTAATTTTTTTATTGAAATAAGTGTTTTTTGCGCACTGGACACTGCTGTTCATAATAAGGGAAACCATGGCTACTGTGTCGCGTAGTGACCAACACCTTCTTTGAACAGAATGACGTTGTTATCAGGTTTTCCATGACATAACACCGATCGAAGATGTGTGATTGCGGGTTTCTCGGTAGTAAAACTAAGAAGTGATTTCTTGGAATATAATGCAGCGTTGGCATAGCTCACTATAATATCCCCGGCTTGTGAATCAAAAAGGCTTTTATGTGCTGAATGTTTAGGGAAATAAGGATTCATGAATGTACTTGTACTCATCAATATTATTGCTTTTTTCAATTATGAACACATTATATTGCCATTCATACATCTCGCAAAATTAATTTCATTTTCTGGTTCTTGCAAATCCGGTATCAATGGAAATTTAAATAAAAAATGCAAAGCTGACTGTTGAACTGAAAGGTTTCGAAGGCAACTGTTTACTTTTACGTTGAAACTCTTTGATCCTCGTATTTTTTATGTTCCCAAAAGTTTTTGTAGCAGTACCATGATGTACGGTAGTTGCGATTGTTATGTGGTCTGTTGTATGTCATTTAAAAATCAATCTGAATTCATATTGAGCAAATGACTCAGCCAGGTTAATACCTTCATTTGCTATATGAAATCACTGAAATGGCTAAAACATATAACTCTGTTTATCTAACTTTATCTGTTCCAGCAAAACAAAAAGAATAGAATAAATGAATATAACAAATGAATATAACTTAATTGTATAATAACTTAAACATAAATATACATTATATTCAAAACTAAATTGTTTAAGGGTGAAGTAACAAGTATAACGGTTTAATGCAACATAACATAGTTCGCGACAAACTATATCAAAACAACCATTCTTTTATCAGAATTTATTGCATTATGTGATACGTCATTTACGTATGAAAGTCTTTAATCTGCAACATTTGATCTCATGTAGAAAGTATATTATCTTGCGAATAAGGTTTAGTAATTTAAAACAAATCATTTGCCATCTTATAAAATCAAGAAGTACTGATCTCAACCACTTGCTGAAAATTGCCAGTGATCCAGTCAGTAAAAAAAATAATTCTTCATTTAGATTCATTATAAAGAAGCAAAAACGTTCGCTTATACACACATACAACTTCATAATTAAGTCGCATATAATTAACAATATATCGAACAATATTTCAGTACGGTTCATTAAGAAACTGGAAACCCAATTATATTACCCACAAGCAGCTTGGATTTGCATTCCGTATTGTTTACATTGTTCAACAACATAACATATTGATACGTCTTCTTTTACTATGATTCAGATAAAAAGTGGTACTTCAATTAAATAAAAAAATAAAAAGATGATTTCCACTTATGTTTCTATATTATATACAAGTACAAAAATCCAAACTTCAGTCAAATGGTACTTAGATTACTTTTGCTTATCACTAAGTATCTTTGGTGGTGTGTATTCGTATCAATTTCAGGCGGCATTCTTTGTTAATAAGAGGGTGAAATGTCCGAATGATTCGCTGTACACACATTACATAAACTAGTTTTCCGTATGACTTGAAAAAATATCATACATCAAAATATAATGTTTAACTGTTTTATAATAATATTTTTAATTCATATTCATTTAATGTCCACAGACCAGTTCATAACGATATGAAATAAATTATTTAAACTCCAAGTTGTTATAAAACATGTATGGGTACTCAACGTACATGCTCATATATCTATATCAAAGTTACAAGTTCAGGTTTTGAAACGCTGTATTATTTATTTTACCGGTTTTGATTGATGATTAAATTGATTATGCATAAACAAAACAATAATTTTAACATTTTACGTAGTCAGTTGTGCTATCTTGCTTATTTGAAAATAATGTATACATTCTTTTTTAAATCTATACCATTTTTATGAATTGTCATTTTTCCAAACTGTGAACAAGGTAATACCGTGTATTTATAGGCAATTTGCCACTTGCCTTAAATAAAAGACTTAATAATTAATCTCTTGATCATTTGTCTGGAGATTATTATTTCAATTATCCCATATCTAACATCGACTACTTGTAAACAGAACTATTTATTATACCGACATTTCTATATTTTATAAAGGTTTTCGTAACTTGATGGTTCTTAAATACTCCCTTTCAACTATATTGTCATTAATTCTGTATATCCATTTCATTACTAGTGTTTACTACAGCCGTGTACTCATTTGATTCATTTCTGTGGACTGTATGTCTTCTCTTTGGCAGTCCATAGAACTGTCAATCACGCAACTTTATGCTTTTTTGCAAGCTTTATAAGAACACTTAATAAACTTTATACCAAACCATCAGGAAGTTGTTGTATTTTCTGTTTGCTTTATGAATCAAATGTGGGCAATTGATATATTTTGTTACACATTTTTATGGTTTTAATATATATCTGTGAATGATGGTTGTTCGAGTCGTACATGAATTCGGTCATACCAACATTTTGGAACATTCAAAATATTAAGTTGCTTAAATTTCCGAGTATGATATATATAGTTTAAGGAATGTAAGTCATTAACCCTTTCTACCGATTAATTTTCATGTTTGGTTTATTACTTACATGTGCAATTGCTTCCACGTGTTTTATACTATAAGACATTCTTAATTTTAATTATCACATGGACATTTTGTTTATGTTTTTTTTCCGTATTGGAACAGATTTTGAAACACACAAGTATATATTTTGCGCTTAATACTTGTCCGGTTGTATTCGTGGTATTTTTTACAATTTTAAAGTTTGAAGAATTGCTTAAGTACATAGCATATACAACTCAATATAAACAATTTAAGTTTAGCCCAATCATCAATAAAATAATGTTTTGCTTAAAACTGCCTTTGCGGACATTTACTGAGTTATTTCATTGCAAAATAAAGTTAATTATATTGTATGCTGTTTCTAATATTAAAATGACTTAAATTAGTATGAGAGGAGTATACCCGTGGCATTAATAATTATTTGTAACCAGTATAGCCTTGGAGTTGATTCTTGCAGTTACAGTTAGATTGAAAGATGGTTTGAATCCTTAGATTTTCACATGGGTGCATTCACTTGTGTGCTTTCAGAATTGAGT
Source organism: Dreissena rostriformis (assembly GCA_007657795.1). Lineage (NCBI taxonomy): Eukaryota > Metazoa > Mollusca > Bivalvia > Myida > Dreissenidae > Dreissena > Dreissena rostriformis. The sequence continues at coordinate 122,942 of VMBQ01000537.1, read as the reverse complement.
GAGTAAAATGTAAATGTCGTATTTATGAAACTACAACCATGCAAACAAAAACCAACACGGTAAGTAAATTGCAAAATGTGAATATATTCTTCGAAGATTGTTAACACGTGTGATACAAATAACAATTTGTCGCGCATGCACATCATAAGTTGGTGTCCAGGAAGGTCCGTCGTCATGGAGATATCCTGTAAAGTAAAATGTATCCATTAGATAACGAAAACTCATTATGCATTGAATGAATCAGTACCGACACATCGGAACAAACGATAGAAAAACCCCTGCAAAACTAGATAGTTATGTAAAGATGAGTTAGTCTTAAGGTTTGCGTGTATGGGTACCATGCAGCCATTAGAAAAGTGATAATGTTAAAATTTTTTGTTAAGTTCAACCATTACTAGATTAAAGTATTTCGGATAAATCAACTTACTATATTAATGTATTTTGCAGTAGCAATTTGTTTAACACTAGAAACTGTAAAGTGTATGTGTAATAAATTTATGTTCTGTTCTGATAATGCATAGAATGAACTAAAACTGGCACATGTGAAAATTGCTCGAAAAACCCCTGCACCACCAGCATTCAATGCAGTGACGAGTTAGACTTTAGGTTTTCGTATATGCATACAGATTACAATACATAATATTAATATGACTCAAAAGTGTACACGTTGCATTAATAATTACGTATAACCAGTATTGCACATAGAAATTCATAGAATGAATCAATACTGGCACATGGAATAAAACGATAGATCCCCCCTCCCACCCGGCACAACTTGCTATTAATGTAATGATGAGTTGGTCTTGCGGTGTTCGTACATGCGTACCATGAATCCATTAGAAAACCAATAATGCATACAATGAATCAATACTGGAACACGGGAAAAACGACAGAAAATCCCCTGCACAACTAGCTTTCAATTTAAAGATGAGCTGGTCTTAACGTTTTCGTATATGTGTAACATGAATCCATTAGAAGCCCTTAGAAAAATGATAATGCAGAGAATGAATCAATACTTGCAAACGGGATAAACGATATGAAACTCTATGCATTAAATGTATAGACGATTTATACTTGAGTTTTTCTTATATGAATACAAATCACGTTCAGTCACTCTGGCATCAAAGTTACAGCTTTTCTTTATTCATTTCATGTGGCCAAGTGGATATGGTGTCCGCCTAAAGACCAGGAGGTCACGGGGGCCCCAAAGTGGGAGCGTTCTTAAGAAACGGACTCGAGAGTTTCTCAATAAGACTTTGCCTTTCGGTGCAATCTAGCTTAAATAAATAGGTTAAAACAAAAACTTACAACCTACCGTTTAATACTTCTTGCCGTAGTAACCGCCGCGGCCGCCACCGTATGCTCCGCCAAATCCGTAGCCGGCGCCAAGTCCTCCAAAACCTGCACCAGCACCATATCCGGCACCACCGCCGTAGCCGCCGCCGACACCGTAACTGCCTCCCCAACCGCTAGATCTGCCTCCCCATGGTGCAAACGTCTTGCCGCCCCATCCTCCACCATTGCCCCATCCACCACTGCCCCAGCCCCATCCGCCACCAAGGCCGGAACCGCCGCCGAGACCTGCGTATACATCATCTAGATCGTATCCACCATCGTAATCGTAACCACCATAATCTCCACCATCTAGCCCCCAACCATCGCCAACACCCAAACCGCCGCCAAGGCCAGATCCACCGACCAAACCGCCTCCAAACTTCTTGCCATGACCCCATACACCGTTGCTCAATCCAACGCTTCCCCATCCTCCACCGTTACCCCATCCTCCACCGTTACCCCATCCTCCACCGTTACCCAATCCTCCACCGATACCCCATCCTCCGCCATTTCCCCATCCACCACTGCCCCATCCTCCACCGTTACCCCATCCTCCGCCATGGCCCCATCCACCTTTGCCCCATCCGTCATTGCCCCATCCGCCACCATTTCCCCATCCTCCACTGCCCCAGCCCCATCCGCCACCAAGGCCGGAACCACCGCCGAGACCTCCGCCGACTCCGAAACCCCAGCCGCCGCCGACGCCCCAGCCGCTGCCTCCGCCGAGACCTCCACCGTGTCCGAGCCCGTAACCCCTACGGCTACAGCATCGAACGCCGCCTCCCTTTCCACAAGGGCCTACCGCGTATTCGTATTTGTTGCACCATTTGGCACATCGGCAACTTGGCTGCCATTTCTTATTTCCAAAAGCTAGAAAAGAAAAAGCATGCTTCGAATGCTATTGTTTTTGACTTATAACATTGCCTTAATTTAGACCTGTAACACTTCTATTTACATGCCCATCACTTATCTGTTACGAAACCATGGTTTGTAGAATCAATAAGGTTAAATAGATATACGGTATCTCTCTTTGTTTTTAATTTCAAATACCTTAAACTCAACTTTGGCGGCAGGCTACAACTGCAATTACCAATGTGGATCTTTACGGCAGTAAATTATGGTCAAACCGATACCGCATTATTCAAAAACACATTAAAAACGAAACACAAAAATGGACAAAAATTGGCCTCAGCTTTGAAGTGGCCATTTCTTTGGAGATTTATTCGGTTAATGTGATTCTGAATCTAACAATTAGAAAGTTGTGTGTATAAGAAAGAGTTCAGTGAACATAACGTTGAACCTCAAACCATCGCAATTCAGATAAAACAAAACTAAATGTATAAAGATATTGAAATGGCGTCAGCAAGTGAGAAATCTTATCATCCTGTCAAGGTACTTAGGTTATGGAAAAGAGACTTAAAGTTTAAAAAAATAAATCGACCAATACACATACAATTCAACATAGAACTAAAGCACTTGAAAAAGAACAAAATCTCATAGCAAATTAAATATAAACTAATAAACCTGGGGTTACACACATAAAGGGATCCATGAATAGCATAAACTGGTTTCGTGGCTCACCAAACTTTACACGTGGCCAACGGTTATTAACAAATCATGAAAGTGTAAATAAAAGTTAACCTCATGGCAAACTAAACATCAAAACAAAGAAGATGCATTTCTATTGAGCACCACTTTACCAGAAATCAAACTAGAGCAGCACATCAATTTTCTGAACATGAACATAATACTACTCATATTTATATTTCCACATACAAAATATTGTCTTACATTTGTAATAATATATAAGCACTAAAGCTCTTACCGTTAACTCCGGCAATCATGCCGAAGACGCAGAGAGCGACGATCAACTCGAGATTCTTCATCCTGTGTTATGTTAGGCGGCTGGACCCAATCTGACAAACAAGGCAAAATTGGACCCTTATATACACATTTATGGCAACCACATTGCGTACGCAGCCAAAAAACACGTCGAATGATGATGTAGAGGATTGTGTTATGCAAATTGAATAATTAAATATCGGTTGACATGTTCATTTTACCACAAATACTAGCACTTTGTTATAAAACTTGCATAAATTACTCAATATACAATTATTGTTTGAGCTATGTTAATGAATCGTGATTTAAATACAGACAAATAATGTTTGTTGGGTTAAATAACCATGATTTTTTTTTACAAATACACCACGCAATGATTTTACAATATGATTGATTTTATTTTTGCGCGTGTTGAGAAAATCGGCATGTAGAATGCATACAGTGCTCGTTCATCAAGTGTTAATGAACTATATTAAATGCATTTCTAAGCAACAAAAACGTTGTCGGTAGAAAACGTCATTAAGATTTATCAGAGCTTATGCTTAATATCAATCCATTATATAATTTTCCGTAAAGTTTCTATAAATAAGGGCTTAAAATATCTCTTCCTCAAAAAGATTGCAAACCATACCTGAAAACCCGACGCGGTTTCGAAACGTTTTACTACATGGTACTACATGGTATGCTTATTTTGTGGTACCTAAACATTTTTGTGTTTTTACTTTTCTTCATTGGAAAAACGAATCCATTATCTTGTCCGTAAATTAGCACACCTAAAGTATATGAGTCTCGCTCTGTGAAAAGGGGGTTAATGCATGCGCTTAAAGTGTCATCCTAGATAAGCATGTGCTTATTATTAAAAATAATCAAGAGAAACAACTTTGGTAAATCAACGATGAAATTCGCACTCACACATCATTTCAAAAATTAATGCAAGTTTGAATGTTGTGCGTTAATTTGCCTGGACATTTCTTTATACATTTTTGTGTCTACTAACAGACGAAAGATAAACGGACATACTTCAATGGTGATTCAGTTATACAACTATCTTCTTTGTAGCGTAAATAGGTAAAATATCGTTCGCACTTTCAAGATTCTCTATTCAGCACAGTCAAACAATTATTATATTACGCCTTCGAATAGAAAATGGATACTAGTTGGTTATGTCAGTGTATGTTTCTGAAAAATGTTGTTTTCAATAAGAAGAACACAATAGAGAAGAATATTACCTTGAATTCTTCAAATATTTACCCATGAAGACAATAACAATGAATAGATATTGAATCATACAGAATGAAATTATTATGGTCAAAGTTTAAACGATTCTGAAGCTAAAATAATGTATGCTATAAAAAGAACATCTTTTAATTAAAAAAATGTCTCCAAATGTAAACTCATCCATGAAATAAATTGAACGAATATGTATGTAATTGAAGTTGTTAAGATTCAGTGGTTTCAATACAGATTAACACATATGATATTTTTAACAAATAGTCTCCTGTTTAAATCATAAATTAATCGAGATCCGTGATGCTCTTTTTGCAAACAAAGTGAAGAAACTTAAAGATGTTTTTTTCGGTGGGGGATTCACAAATCTTAGGAAATGGTTAGATACTTTTCCTTTTATCAAATAAAAAAATTCCTACGTGATATATAATTATATACTACAAAATCTAAGAGAGCAATTAAAATATCATTTTAATAACAGAAATGCACATTGAAAAACTGTCAACTACTCGTATTTTGACAATATTTATATATATTAAACTATAATGCCTGCTATGAATGATTAAATGCACTTAATATATATTATTGGATATATGACTATTCATAATTATATGACTCAATCGCTGTGACTTAAACGCACCATATTGATCTATGGACAAATGCTGAAATAGCTTGTGTATCATGACAACTTTGATGGATTATCAATAAAGAATGATATAACGTGCACTCAATTAAACGATACATTTTTGCAAAAGTATTAAATAACGATAGATCTCAATTCGTAATAGACTATTTAATATAAAAACTGTAAAATGACGAATTGCAATAAACTTAAAGCGGAACATAATCATTAATATGAGTAGCAAGTGACCTTTACTTGATATTAACAAAACAAAACGACGACCAATCACACACAATAAAGCAAATACATCAATGATATTTTGGCAAATATGGCTTATTCATATATGTATATCAACCATACATGCCGGTTTTATTTTTGATTGTAATGAATTATCGAGGACACCTTCTATTTCATTAACATTTGAAATTATTTTTTAATTAAATAACTCAACGGTCGTTGCGCTTAAGATGACTGATTTACATGTAGAATATTGCTGAAAAAGTGACGCGATTAATTAATAATGCAGTGCACTTTAATTCATACAATCGCCGTTCCACTGTGATTTATTGCAGGTTTATCTTTTTTTTTCATTTATTTATATCATTAATTCAATATATTATGATTCCATACAGTGACCGCTGTACTATGTCACAATGGATACTACTGCTTGCGCGCAGTCATGCGGTTCTAAACTCGATTCAAGTAAATAGATTCAATTCAATGTGAAATTAAAATAAACGTAAATCCGCCGCTGTACTATATATAAATGAAAATCAGTGCTTACAAACAGAGAAACGATATATTAATATACCGTATTGCAAAACACAGTGAGTTACTAAACATGCATACGGCACATGTAAGGTAATTAACACATAAAGCGTTATCATAAAACTTCATGAATTTTTATTGCCCGTTAACGAGGTTACATTGATTGATTATGAACGTTAGTGGATTATTTATTGATCTTTTATATGACGCCGTTTGAAACCCTTTAAAAATATCAATTGTTTGATGTACAGTATTTTTTCTATTATGTAGGGCATGAGCATTTTATAAGTTTTGAGATTTTCCTTTTAGGTTTAGGCTTTACCTACTTTAATATCAAAAGCCATATTCCCATAGTAACACGTTTCGTTTCTTGAAAAGAACCTAACTTTGGCGTGGTAAGTGTCTTCGAAACGATCGTAGAAAAACGCTCCGATAGAAACCGGGACCAACGGCTTGTAAGGCGGATAACACTTCAATTTAATCATTGAAACATCAATTTGGACTCTATTTGACATACATTTAATGACGTTTTACATTTTCAGAAATCGGTCAACGTGTTTATTTCAATAACAAATAGCATAAAGACGAATTTAATCATTTGCAGTTTGGATTATATTTCAGTAAATGTACTTGTGTGGTTAAGTCTACTATATGTGCTACAATTCCTTCTCCCAACCAGTTATAAAATTGCTATTTTCACTTTCCATTATTCACAGATTCGTAATATAAAATTGCAAACACATAAAACCATCCTGATTTAGACTCGTATTGGAATAAACGTGTTGTTCAGTCAACAATTAGAAAAGATCAAATAATAAAAAATAAACATTCGACCATCAGGCATATAATGAATGTCACAAACTTAATATGGTTAAGAGTGGGTGATAAAATACAAATCATCGTTAACATCACGGAATAATCTGAAATGCTAAAAACAAATATATTTCCACAGTCTATCATTCCTTCTTTTGTGTTTAGTATTTATCTATGTGTAAAACATTAACTATCAAAACAGCAACGTGATCATCCTAGAAAATTATGCATTCCATATCTACATGATATGGTTCTGAATCTGAGTGCATATATCACCAGCACAGTAAATATGTGTTAACGTCTGTACAACAGCCAGGCTGAACATTGGGTGTTTTCATACATTTATTTTAACCTTATACGTGGAGACGTTTCAATCGAGAATCTTTTAGGACAATCGGCATTGTAATCATGCTTTATTGTTACTAAATGTGTACTATAAATGTGTCACTTGACTTTAAGGACAACAAAGTAAGACGGTACTGTACTTTTTCAGAGAATATTATTACCAAATAATAATGACGTATCAAATTTAGGTTTGATTGTGTGTTATACCATTGCTAACAACATATTCAGTTAAGTATATTTTATGTTTACCCTTTGTAATTGGACAAACTTTAGCTGCAAAAGACCTTATTGACGTCTTATTGTACCTTCTTCCAAACAGGTAATACATACATTATTAACTATAACTGTTGGGTTTTCGATTGACGATAATGAAATAAAAGTCCTGATGAGAAGGTATACTTGTGTGATGTTTAAAAACATAATGCGAGTTTAAATAGGAAATTAATTGTAATATAAGTCAGTTTTAATATGAATTAATTGTAATATAAATTAATTTCAATATAAATTAATTGTTATTTAAATTAATTGTAATTTAAATAAATTGTAATATAAATTAATTGTAATATAAATTAATTGTTATATTAAATAATTGTAATTTAAATTAATTGTAAAGGACTTACTTTAATAAAATTCTGCTCGTGATAACTGCACAACAAATCAATAAGCATAGTGTTAAGAAAACTTCTCAAATTCTCCACTGTCAGTGGAAGGGCCAACTTTGGAGTTTATTTTGTCAATCAGGTGTAGTCCCTTCATCTCCTTTCTTTCAGCCTTCTCCTGTTTCTGCTCCGCCCCATTCGTGGATTTTGCCTTCATGAGTTAACGACAATTAAGTTCAACCTCTCTTTTTGCTTGGGTTGCTGCCTTGAAACCTATGAAAGATGTAATCCGTCGATCCCTAAGCTCCTGGCTCTTTTGTAAAATGATTGACTTACTGACTGCGTGAAGTGTGCCTAGTTTCTTCAGTAGTCCACCTTTCCACAGTGTCTCTCCACCCCAATGTTTTGTAATGGGGTATCAATGTCACAAGCCTGTTCACTGAAAGGGTAGTCCATCGGGAAGGTCTTCTTATCAATCCCATAGTCTCTCGTCTGCCTGACGATGACAGTCTGCAGAGCAATCAGCTTCTTCCCCTTATTAACATGTTCAGCAGCCACGTCTGACACAAAGTTCAGGGCCTCCTCTGTAGCGGTCTTCTTAACACTACCGAAAAACGTGTTAGACACTTCAGATACACATGTGGTGTGAACGTTGTGTAGTTGTCGCTTACCAAGCCTGTATGGAGTCCCTTATATAATTCCCGGAGTTGAGAATGAGTAGCATCATGCTGCGATCATAGAAGGGTTCCAACTAGGCTTGCAAACACCACGGGGACTACCTAGGAGGTAGGGAAGCTTCATCTCTTCTCTGATGAGGCAGGCCAGGCGATTGTTAATTTTAAAGGATTCTTGCTCAGTATCTCTGTCAGATAGCCAAAATGGTATATTACGACACCCAAAACCTGCGGTCTTTGTAGAGAACAGCTTGCTTGATACCTGCCTTTGCTCAATGAAGAGAAGGAATACCTCGTAGCGATTCCATGGTCTGTGGTCGTACTCGGGAGCCACCAACTTAAGGCACATGCCCAGTGCTTGTACATCAACACTTGCATTCGTGCTGTCTTCACCCAGTTCCACAATGAAATATGGTAGCACTTGCTCCATCTTCATATCAGCCCTCACCAACAGCACCACTTTATTCATAGCACTGCTGAAGCCAAGTGTAGTGTGCGTGTCACAAAAGATCTTCCCTGCTGATGTTTCCAAGTTGTACATCTCTGCCAGCTTTGCAAACCATTTGTTGTGCCCTGTGCTGTCATATGTGCATCATCAAGTTCATACACACAACCTCCACACTTACTCCTCTGACAAATGCCAGTATTTCAAACCCCATATCCACTTGTATTGCTTAAACCGAAAAGTGTGACTTATTTGGATGGAACCTTGTACAAACCAAGCTTCATTACAGTATAATAATATCGGTACCATATGATTTTGCAATGAAAATTGAAATAATAGGCCTGAGGCAACTGTGTAACTGCTTGTCGGTTAGTGTGTTGACTATTGTCATCTGTTTGGGGATGTTGACGGTTTGCTTGCAGTCGAACAAATGTTTTATGTAAATGTGCTATATAACTTTACAACATTGCAACAGCTGACAGGTAAACAAAAGAGTTGTCTCAAGATTTAATCTTCAGTCTAATGATGAAAAGGAGGAAAGGGTGGAAAAAACACATTTCGATTCAGTTTTTTTGTTGGGGTGGGGGTTATTATCATGATATGTACCAACTTCCAGTACAAAATATCTCACAAATGATCCAATGCACCATCCCTCAAGTGGGTGTAATCATTTTCTTCCGTTTTAATTGTTATGCCATTAATCCTCGCTCCCTACTTGTAAAGAGGTTCTTAACACAGGTCCGTTACGTTGTGATATATATCGTAATGGCAACACATTCATAGTCAAAAAAGAATCACACTTATTTCAATTGTATCTGTAGCTGTAGTAGTTTAAGTGCATGAGAAATTAATTGCAAGAGTGCCAAGAGTGTACATTTAGTCCTGTTTAGAACACGTACAGGTTTGGTTATATATTATTAGCTTGAAGCGAACAGCCAAGCCTGTGTTTTTTGTTTCTATTTAAGTAATTTATAGGATCCTTGAACAGATAAAGCAGACACGGGAGTGTTAATTTAGCTACCGTCATATTGGTTCAGGTCACGATTAATGTAAGGTCAATGCTTTTAATTCATTTAATATAATGTGCGTTCTAATTTATTAAATTAAAGTAACGTCGTGTGAATCGCCTTTAAATGAACGCAGATTGGTAAACCGGCAAAGACCGGTTATCAACTGGCAAACTGGAAATCAAACCCATTAAATAAACAATGGGACGTACTTGAACGTACATTCAGAGCCGACAATGAAAGCGCAGATATCGTACTTTACCATTATAGGTGAGCGCTTTATACTGATGTATTCGACTTTTGTTGCTGAAGTAGTTTTTTGAACTGCGATCATTGTATTTGCTATTAATTTATATAAAGATTGTTTCTTGTATTACCTTTTTCAGCTGCTTTGGTTCAAACGCAGATTTTGGGTGTCGGTAAAAAAAATGATTTAATAACTTTTTTTCTTATTAGAAGTACAAAAAATTAATCAATTTTCATTGTAAAAATATAAGTTTGACTATTTTTTACCAATTCAAATTTGGTGAAGGTTGACGGAATACTTTGACGTACAATTTTCGTAAGATCAATCCCAAGGTTATTAAAATAGTTATCGAAAAGGAAACCAACTCGGTTCTTCGTTGTAAGTTGGTCACCATGATATATATGAAATAGCAGTGACCTTTTGTAGTATTGACTAAGAGAACATCGGTGATATAGTATCAGTATGTTTTCAGTTATTTTTTGCAACACCTCTTACGTCTTTCTTAACCGAAATGTATTTGGAGTTAACATGTATATAAATTTATCATACCACTTTATTAAAATCTGCCTTATATCAGTTGAATGATATACTTTTTATACAATGTCAATAGTGTATATATCAGTAAATGTTTGGTGGTAGGTCATATTCCTCGGAATCAACTATGCAGTCTTCATTTTTGACAAAATAGAATCAGATTCATCAAAACAAACACTTTTATAACAAGATGAAATATATTTAAGATAACAAACGCAACAAAAACAGCATAATAAAACATATTTGACAAAACAAGCAAGTGCTCATGACGTCATGATTAACATGTCAAAGAACATATTCATTCCCGTTCAAAATCAAGCGTCTTATCGATACTATTTTATTATTTCTTTAAAAATGGTGACGTAGAGGTTGGATAAACAGAAAACAGGCTACTGACACATCGTTCTGTAAATGTAGGTCTCGTCACAAAAACAAAACAACGGCTCGGCAAGCCAAGTAAAAAAATAAATGTCAATGCAATAAATTAAAACAAAGCAATAAAGTGATATCCTTTTTTCCCAACCGGACAATATGTTTCATACTAATATGATTTAAAAACTAAATTTATTTGCATTGTACACTGGGTTTGGAGTGCTACAACTGTCGTGGAATACAAAACATAGGCGACTGCAATGTAACCACTACATGTGGCGCGAACCAGGTAGGTCCAGTGTTGATCTTAGCATTTGGTTCTTCATTTAATTCATTTTTTATTACACAGACGTAATTTGAACGGTTTTGTTAACTTGTGCCATACATGTATCATAAACTGATTGGGTAATACTAGAAAGGTCATGGTTCATGTGTGCTGGTGCATATAACATAATTCAACGGCTCGGCAAACCAAGTGAAAAATAAATTTTAATTCAATAAATTCGATATCCTTTTTCACAACCGGACAATATTTGTTATACTAATATCATTTAAGAATTATGTTTATTTGCATCATACAGTGGGTTTGGAGTGCTACAACTGTCGTGGAATAGAAAACATAGGCGACTGCAATTTAACCACTACAGTGGCGCGAATCAGGTAGGTCGAGTGTGGATCTAAGCGTTTGGTACTTCATTTCATTACCCGTTCTATTCCACAGACGTAATTTTAACAGATTGTTAAACTTGTGCTATACGTGTATCATAAACTGAATTTTCAATAATTTTCCTATTAAAAAGAAGGGCGCTGATTTATTTGTGTTGGTGCTTGTGGCATATTTACGAGTCACAAAATATGATTGACTTTATGTTAATAAAATATAATATATCCTTACACACTGTTAATTAATAATCAATATGCTAAAGTGACCTAGCGGAAAATGAAACAACACAAACCATAATTAAAATAAATATAATTTGAAACGCGAATGTACATGCACTGTTAACCAAAACTTTTGTTTATTACAGTTAAACATGCTTCGTTTAAGCAGTTCAATATTTTCATTAGGTTTAACGCTTTCCAAAACTGTATTGCGATGGATAGTATATCACCTTTTTATTAAAGGATCAAGCGAAGTTGTGGAATATCAAATAAAATGTTTGCTTAAATGTAGAACACTCGAATATTACGTGTGTTGATGCCTTAATCATTCGCCAGGCATGCTTTCATCACAAGAGAGTCGTCACCTCTGGAAACGTCATAGACCTCGGTAGCCAGTCTTTGTCGGTAAAGCGATGGACATAAGCACTCAATAGACGTTTGAATATGAATATAGTTGAAGACTGATGCAGTCGTTTCTGCCAAACATTTGAGACGCGCTTTGAGAAAAGGGGGTTTAATGCATGTGCGTAAAGTGTCGTCACAGATAAGCCTGTGCATTCCGCACATGTTAATCAAAGACAATACTTTCCGCCCCAACTGAATTTTTACTTAAAAATAGATTATTTTTTTTTCTAAAAACGAAAAATAGCATTAAAGCGAAAAGTGTTGTCCCTGATTAAACTGTGCGGACTGCACAGGTTAATCTAGGACGACACTTTAAGCAGATGCATTAAACCCCTTTTTCACAGAACAAGGCTCATTTTGTTAATAGAACATTACTACAATTGTGTTACTTTGTTTCTAGTGTCAAATGTTTATCATGACCTTTCTCGAGATAGTAAAATGCCGCATATGATATGTGATTTATATCATTTTGGCAGAAAACTAGATCACTTTCATAAGTGCCTGACATCTTTTCCAAAAAAGTTTTCTTTGTAAAATGAAAAACGAAATGCGTTTTCATTTATGATATCATGTTTCCGCTGTTTGTTTTAGTGGATTTAAATTAGTATTATGCTTTTAATGTCTTTTGGTTTTGCGTTTTACTTGCATATGTGTGCTCTTTTGTTTCCAAATTTTAATGCCAACAATCGTACAAATAATTTTTAATTGTATCGGTTTTGTGACATATGTGTGTTGGTGCTGGTGGTGGAACTGGGCTTATCGGACGATATATTAAAAGTCAACATCAAGCGCGTCTATCCGACTGTTCAAACAGATGCAATGATTATGTGTGCTCCCACAGGGCCACGAAGTTATATTGGTAGTATTGTGCTTATAGTAGTGATAGCAGCATAAGTATTGTTACATATAGAAGTAGTGTAGAGTTAGAAAAGAAAGTTCGAAAGACAGCAACATCAGCAGGCAGAAATAGTAGTAGTAGCAGTAGTAGTAGAAGCAGCAGCAGAATTAGTAGAAGTTGTAGCAGTAGTAGCAGTAGTAGTAGAAGAAGTAGAAGAAGTAGTAGTAGTAGTAGTAGTAGTAGTAGTAGTAGTAGTAGTAGTAGTAGTAGTAGTAGTAGTAGTAGTAGTAGTAGTAGTAGTAGTAGTAATAGTAGTAGTAGTAGTAGTAGTAAAAGTAGAACTTGATAAAAAATGAAGAGCAACAACAGCAGTTTTATTTCTAGTTGAATTAACAAAAGTAATAATAGAATTAAAAGTAGTATACTAATTTATTATAGATTTGCAATTGTTGCCGATCTTGCTTCTCACAATTTGCGTACTTCGGTTCGAGCGACGAACATCGAACCAATCGAAGTTTCTAATGTTAAATTTGATCGATAAGGTAATCAGCAGGAATACAAAATATCCAACACAAATAATATAATTTTTCATCCAAAATGTAATAGTTGTCGGAAACAACTTTTAACAAGCAAACTTAATGTTGGAGGAAAAGTAAATGATTTTATGTTACGTGCACGTGTTTAGAAAAGGTTAGATTCAACGAAATGTTAACTATAAAACAACTAAGACTGCAGTCTAGGTTTTATTTAAGGGCTAAATAAAACTACTGGACACTAATAATAAATAACTTTAAAAAGTATTGTATAATTTGTATGTATACCCTGTGACACAGTGGTAAGATAGTTTGTGTAATATTGTCATCAATATTCACAACTCATGAATGTGTGGACGACGAAACAGTAGACTGCGCAAAACTGAGTTCGATTTTCAACATTTGTATTGGAAACTATGAACATGCAGCTTTGGTCTGTCGAAGAACATGCAACCTATGCGACTTCGGTGAGTCAATTTATAAATACAGGATTATACATGGTACACATTACGAGTCCTTTGTTTTTACTATTCATCTTATTTTAAAAGTCAATGATACTCAATACTTTCAAAAAGGTGCAAACATATTTCGTTTTGTCGTTCATATTTGCAACATCAGCAAACGGAAACTGGGCAGATTGGTCAAGTTGGTCAGCTTCTGAAGTCACATGCGGCAATGCTACTCAGATGCGGACAAAAACGTGCACCAACCCTTTACCTTCAACCAACGGAAGAGATTGTGAAGGACAATCTTCGGATTACCAGTCATGCGTGAAAGACGCATGTCCAGGTAGATATTATCAAATAGGTTTACATGATGGACTTAAAATCACACTTATTTAATATGTATATCTTATTTTATTTGGTCTATATTAGTTTAAGTGTTTTTCATTTGCTTGAACTTTTTAAATAATGATATTAAAGTAAAGCATGCGCTGATTCTTTACGCGTATCCTTTTTAAATAAACTAGGTTCGCGATTTGTTATATGTATTGCTCACAGTCGATGGTAATTGGGGAACGTGGAGCACCTGGGGATCCTGTTCAGCGACATGTGGTATTGGCATACAGCGCCGAAACAGGTATTGCGACAGCCCACCCCCTGCAAGGTTTGGTGACCACTTCTTTGGGGACTCCGTTGATGATCGCATATGTATGCTGCGTGGATGTTCGGGTAATATACCTTTGTTAATTATAAACAATTCTTACTGCAGCTTCATTAAATTTGGTCAAGAAGAGATAACAAAACTGATTATTTAACAATACACTATATCTGTCTTCATCGAAATATAAGCGACACGTTTGCTAGTATTTGAATGAAAACTGCATGATGGCATTGAATAAGATGTTGGAATAGTTTTATCAAATTGTTACATTCAGGCAGAAGATAAAGCCCGCCCAAATACCGAATATGTTTATAGATTCACTCATTTAGTTTTACACGTGTTTTTGTTTGCTTGATTTGTTGTCCATTGCATCGTTAGTCATTTAAATGAATTACATGTTAGTATGATGAAATAATACCTCATCTTCTTTTCAAATGTGTTTCACGCAAACCTGATCTTACTACTATGGCTGAGCATAGCCATATGTTTAGATCGTTTGTGTCCTTATACATTTACAATAGATGAAGGTTGGGCAACGTGGACGTCTTGGACCTCCTGTTCAGTCCGATGTGGTGGCGGCAACAGGCTCCGATACAGAGAGAGTACAAATCCGACCCCATCCCCATTCGGGCAGCCTTGTCATGGACCGAATGTAGACGTTGGCTCGTGTAACACGTACCCTTGTGATTAAGGTAGTATTTAACACTTTAAAAATCATGCCAAACACAAATTCCACGCAGCTTAATGCATACTAAACTGTAACAGATATGAAATTTTGTAAGAATAGGGAGCGTTATGTACAAAATTGTTCGGTGATTATCTGGATTTAAATTAAATGTTACGTATTTAGTACTAGCATAGCAGTAGTTCAATTTGTGTATGCTTATATTTTGCCACCAATACAATTTATTACGATTTCAAAATACGACCGCGGTTCCGATTTCTATCAAAACATGTTAGTTTACTTGAATGATGCATACGACCTACACAATATTTATTACGATCAATGACGTCACTAATGTTGTGTTCGTTATAAGCTTTCTCTCAGTTGTTTTGTCAAAGCATGTTTTTCAATGAGAAATTTGGTCGGACTTCAGTACGCCTTATCGATGGACGCGTGGAAATATACATAGACGGTCGTTGGGGAACAGTTTGCGACGATTCGTTTGATACGAACAGTGCCCGGGTTGTTTGCAGGATGCTTGGCTATTTGAAGGAACTAAAAATAATTAAAATAAGCACAGGAAAACAGTAAACCTCGATTGCAAAGCTTGATTCGCATAGTTTTTCCTATTTAAAGAAAAAACAAAACACATGCGCTTTATTGAAGGTTCATTTTCAACTAGCGCGTGCAATCATGATGTAATAATAACAGTTTTAAGGACCATGTTTGTTGTTTTAAAATTGTTGTCCTATTTGTATAGTTATTACATTGCAGTTCAAAAGATGAATATTGAATATTCAGAAGATGCATATTGTTCCTGATAACCTATGTAAATGTGTAAGAAAGAAAATAGTACGCACGTGTTCTGGTTCTTTCCATATCCATATATATCAAAGAAATAGTTTGATGTTGATAATATTAATAAAGACAGACCAAGTGTACCTGTCTAACTGACATGTCAGGATTTAATGCTTGGAAGTACAAAGTAATACAACTTACACCATACAGCATAATTTGCCATAAAGAAAAACAAAAGAACTGTTTGTTTTTCAAATAGCATTACGAAATCAGTAGACTTTGTGTACAGATAAATCGTATACGTAATCAATTTGAAAAGATTATAATCAATACACACAATACAAATAGTGAATATATTACTATCAATTATATATATACCCGTATATACCCGTTTTTTTAACTGCGCACTATCAGAGTGTATATATACAATATGCGATTTATGTTTGTTTTTAAATGTGCAATATTAAATGGATAGAAGATACACATGTTAACAACTATAACTTTTGATAATTTCATATGCGAAATTTTGATGTTTGAAACAAGGAGTTACAATATATATAAAAAATAAACATACATATGAGTGTATGTATATAACTTGTATATAAATTGCATTTCATCTACTAGTATTGTGTCGTAGAATATAAAATGCGTGTATGTAAGTAAATTAATATTGTGTCATAGAATGGCATTTTTAATTATGTCAAAATGTTGAATTGGTGACACATGTACTGAGCTTCCTCTGATGCTTATACTTTAGACTAATTTATTTTATATCATTGACAATCTGGGTTCCACTACTCACTTTCAATGGACGGCAGCAAGTGGGCAAAAAGAACCAGGACATTATTTTGACCGATGTTGACATCAATGAAATGTGAAATAAAAAGGAAGATTTAGTACGGTATGCCTGTATTAATATGTAGGCAATTCTTAGATGATATGAAAGCAGGGAAAACAAACGTGTGTAGTATTCTTAAAACAAACAATTCATTGGACGTATATGTTCACATTGTGATCACACAACTTTCCATAAAAAAACAATACCTTAGGAAACCTTCGTCATATGTGATTGTTGCTCAGTGGGTACTTAGTTTTTCGCTAAAAGATTGATGTCAATATCGGAATATAAAAGGCTGTTAGATGTCCCATATGTGCCCAAAAACATAGCTGCTCAAATTATATTACCGTTCTAATTATCATTGTAAATCTTTAAATACGATGATAACGTTTAGGTATTGTAATATTGGCAAAAAATCATTTGAATATAATGCATTATATCCAATTGTTATTACTCATGAATGTATTAATTCACGTACTACCATATGGAAAATGACACTGATATTATTAATTTGTTTGATGTTGAAAACCTATAAATATATATACATTTTCGGCACCAGACATCTGATCTCTTAAATATTTAAAGGAATATTGATTGACTTACAAATATTGAACGAATATTTATTACGTGTAAGATTCGATACACTCAGTTCTAAAACTTTTGTTTGACTGTTTACGTCTACAAACGAAAACATGATTGGCTTTGTTATTTACTAGATAAAACAGGTTTTTAAGCAAACGTGGTAGATAGCTTGTTCTAGATTAGCATGTGAACACCTCAATGAAAATTACACCTATTGAATACACCATAGCTCACATTTGCTTGAACAATCTTGACCTATACAATTACCAAAATAGAATTAAGCAATTCCCTGAAAGTTATTATTTAATCAGTTAAATCGAAAAGTTTCAAGTTAACAGTTTCATGATTGATATCGTGCTTTGTCATATAATTACACAACGTGTAATCTGAACTCAACTTTAAGATCGGTTGAACTTTACATTGTGTCATACTTGAAACCGAACGCGTGTAGAACTACACTAGAGTGAAAAAAGGCATAAAAGGTCTTTCATCAAAAAAAAAAACAATGTGCAAGTGAAGNGTCTGTCATCAAAACAATAAACAATGTGCAAGTTAAGTCGGCCAGATATCAATCATGAAAAAAAAACAACATCTGGATCAACAATATTGCCTACGTCTAAAGAAGCTTTGCCGGAACCAAATTCACAATGACACATTTTTGCTGTATGAGGATTCTTCTAGATTGACACATATATCACAAGACACCCATCAAGGCTACATCGCTGACACAGAACATGTTGACCTTGAATATAAATGCATTCAATTAACTTAATATTAATAATTGAATATATTTTGAAAACGTTGTTTCTGTATAGCTTATATTATTATAAATAAGCGAAAGAAATTAAAACACAAATGTGAGTACCTGAAGATGTTTGTGTATGCGAACACAATGGTCATAAGCCACACCATTTCAATCAGAACTACAGCAGTGCATAGCTCGTTTGCAGATTTTGAATTATTCCAACATACATTCGAACAATGTTTGTAAAATTGTATTTTCTACACATATGCGATACACGATGGAATTTATTCCATTAGTAGTGATGTTACGATCAGTTTGTAGGCATCCGAAAACATTCGTCTGATGCCTTGAAGTTGTAAATAGTCAACGTACTCGTCAAATAGCCTGTGTTCATTGTTTAACATAATCCGAATGGTGCAAGATGATGGTACCAGAACGTCTTCCTCACAACGTGCGGAAGTAAATAAATAAAGTATATATACATATATATATATTTATTATTCTAATTTATTTACGTATATATTTATTTATATATATATTATAAACGATATAACCAATTTAATTTAGAGAATTCCTGAGCAGCCTAGACAGGTTCTTCTGGCGTCACCGCTACCTGCACAACATAATGAGTCGAACTTGGCAACAGCGAATTGACAATTTATAAACAGGACGTGTATACTATTTGTTCAGTATATATCTAAGTGTTCAATTAAATATATGTTTTGAAACTTTAACATTTATTTGTATTGTCTTTCACTTCAAACTAGTTTTTCTCCCGAGAAAAGAAACTGAAGGTAGATGAATTATGAATGTATTTTTATCGTGTGAATGATAAACTGAAATAAGGTCCACTTTGTGTCAATATCATTGTTTCTCCAATATGAGTTTCGCAATTCATAAATTTAAAGTCTACGTTGAATTATTTAAAGAAGGCTATACTAATAACCTCTGCGATAACCGGAGAGGATTCAGTGCTTCTTGTCATAATGTTCGATGAATGCCCTTAGTTCTGTTTCTTGAATAGCTCGTCACTATTAACTTGAATATAGTAAAGAACCGTTACGAAGAAATAGTTGCCGTACTAGAATTGATTTTAAATGATTTTAATGATTATAATTGAAGTGTAACCCACTAAGTACACTACACTCGATCACAACCAAAGGCAAGTATATGTGTAAATTCATGCGTACAATTGATTATATTGAAGTTCACGAGTGCCAAATATTTATTGACTTGCACCTGCGACGATCAATTTTGAAAAGAGGAACAAATCATTTAGACTTCGACTGCGGTTCACGAAATTATTCTCTCCCTTGCAAATAACGACCGACATGACGAAACGAAGCTTAAGCTGGGTTCCCACTGCCGATCAGATCAACTCGATCAAGGCCGACCAAGCGGTCGGGTACTGGTCTGGTTCGGTCGGCATGAGTGGTCGGGGGCGGTCGGGTAGGTCGGCATTGGTCGGGCTTCCTACCCGATATTTTTTGACATGTCAAAAAATATCGAGTAGCGGTCGAGTAGGAAATGGATCGAGAAGCGCTCGGGAAGTGGTCGTGTATTAGTCGAGTAGAAGATCGAGTTGATCGTGAAGCAATCGTGTTGCGATCGGCTTGACATCTTTTACACGATCTGTACCCAATCCGCTCGACCTCTACCCGAGTTATTTTAGATCGCAACACGATCCACTCGACCTCTATTCGATTTGATGTACAGATTAACTAGACTGCTACCCGACGGCTACTCGAACGTACACGATCACTTCCCGATTGTTATTCGACCATAAACGAGCTCATGTCAATAAAACAAAACTCACGTACAAAACGTCGTGCTTGTCTCTCATAACCTTCTTAGAATCGGACGATTCTATACAATAAACCATACATAACACTTATTTTGTTTGCTAAGTTATTCGAAAGTTTTTGTCATACATTTATTTATGCTGTTAAACGGTTTGTCATGTACAAATGTATTTATANTGCGTGGTGCCATCACAGGTGCGCAGGATGCAGCAGCCCACACTGGTCATTTTTTTGTGTATCTGATGCGCCAAATGGACCAGCAAAGGATGAACGTCGTGGCCGCCTACGCCTACGCACCTGGGCGGCTTCCTCCTCCGCCTCTAACTCTAATACAGCCATGGCCCTGTCTCTCTGGAGCTCTAACCATCTGGCCCACAACTGCAATTGTTCAATCTCCATGATGATAAAAGTGATTAGTGAACAACAATGTTTGAAGTTTTTATTTTCAAAGTTTCAATACACGACCGTTCGCGACTTTGTACGACTGTAGTACGACCATGACAATCTGGTCGTGTGAAGATCTGGTGACGATCGAGCTGAGGTCCACTTGGTTGAGCTGAGATCGTATAGGGCTAGCGTATAGGTCGATATGATCGAGCGGAAATCGGAAAGATGGTTGAGTGGACGTCGTGAATGAGTCGTGTGGGGGTCGTGTGTTATCGACAAGTGGTCGAGAAGAAGTCGTGTATACCCTTTTTAGTCGAGCTTGGTCGGGTTTGGTCGGGAAATTTCGATGATCGGGATGATCGAGTTGATCGGATCGGCAGTGGGAACCCACCATTACACAACGACATTATTTCTTTATTGAAATAAGTGTTGTTTTTTTTGCGTTTTGGACACTGCTGTTCATAATAAGGGTAACCATGGCTACTGTGTCGCGTAGTGACCAAAAGCTTCTTTGCGCAGAATGGTGTTGTTATCAGGTTGTCAATGACATAACACAATTCAAATATGTGTATAGGCGGGTTTCTCGATAGTAAAACTAAAAAGTGATTTTTTGGAATATAATGAAGAAGTGGCATAGCTCACTTGCGTATAATATCCCCGGCTTGTGCCGATGAACCATCGTGCGTGAATCGAACAGGCTTTTATGTGCTGAATATTTAGGGAAATAAGGTTTCATGAATGTATTTGTAATCATCAAGATTATTGTTTTTCAATTATGAACACATTATATTGCCATTCATACATATCGTGAAATTAATTTCATTTTCTGTTTCTTGTATATCCGGAATGAGTGGAAATTTTAATAAAATATGCAGAGCTGAATGTTGAACTGAAAGGTTTCGAAGGCAACTGTTTTCTTTTACGTTGAAACTTTTTGATTCTCATTTATTTTCATGTTCCCATAAGTTTTTGTAGCAGTTCCATGATGCACGGTAGTTGCGTTTGTTATGTGGTCTGTTTTATGTCATTTTAAAATCAATCTGGATTCATTTTGAGCAAATGATTCAGCCAGGCTTATCCCTTCATTTGCTTTATGAAATCATTGAACTGGCTAAACCGTGTAACTCTTTTCATCTGACTTTATCTGTTCCAGCAAAAATGAATTAAAAATGAATATAACACATGAATATAACTTAATTGGATAATGACTAAAACACAACTATACATTATATTCATAACTAAATTGGTTAAGGGTGAAGTAAGAAGAATAACGGTATAATGCAACATAACATAATTCGCGACAAACTATATCAAAACAACCATTCTTTTATCCGAATTTATTGGATTATGTGATACTTCATTTACGTATGGAAGTCTTTAATCTGCAAGATTTTAATGTTATATTTGATCACATTTAGAAAGTCTATTATCTTGCGAATAAGTGTTATTAATTTAAAACAAATTATATTACATCTTAAACAATCGTGAAGTTCTGATCTCAACCACTGCAAATTGCCAGTGATCCAGTCAGAAATGAACATTCTTCATTCAGATTCATGAGACAGAAATTAAGAACTTTCGCTCATACACAAATACACCTTCATCATGAATTCGCATATAATTAACAATATAACAAACAATATTTCAAAACGGTTCATTAAGAAACTGAGCACCCAATTATCAGGCCCACAAGAAGCTTGGATTTTCATTTACTATTTGTTTAAATTGTTTAACAATATAATATATGAACACGTTTTCTTATTATGTGATTCAAATAAAAAATTTAATGAAATAAAAGGGAGAAAGGTACTTTGCCCTCATCTTCTATATTTATTCACAAGTACACAAATCCATTATTAAGTCAAATGGTACTTTTTTCCTCTTAGATTATTTTTACTTTTCCCTAAGTATCATTGGTGGTGTGTTTTTCCTTATTTTGTTCAAATCATCTTTATTCACTTTTGGCTTTTTGTCAGAATAAAGATATCATATTTTAAGTTTATAGTCATATAATTTCCGCAGCACAGTTCCTAACCATATGGAATAAATTATTTGAACTCAAAATTGTTATAAAACAGTTATGGGTACTCAACGTACATGCTCATATATCTATATCGAATTAACATGTTCAGGTTTAGAAACGCCGTATTATTTTACCGATTTTTATAGATGATTAAATTGATGATGCATACACGATTCAATAATTTTAACATTTTCGAAGTTAGTGGTGCTATCTTGCTTATTTGAACATTATGTGTACATTCTGTCTTAATTTGTGTTATTTTTTATAAATTGTCATCTTGCCAAACTGCAAACAAGGTAATGCCCTTTACTAATAAGCAATTGGTTACTTCCCTTGAATAAAAGACTGACCGATGGAAACAATAAGTTTTCTCCTGATCACAAGTCCTTTGTCCCAAATCTTACTTCGAATAAATAATTAAACCTATGCGGCTGTATTTTGTATAAGTATTCGTAACGATGTGTTTCTTTTTCGCTATTTCAACGATACTGTCATTATTTCTTTTATATTCATTGCATTTCTAGTGTTCACTACAGCAATGTCCTCATTACATTTTGTATGGTTCTTCATTTCTGTGCACTGTATTTCTTGTCTTTGGTAGCCCATAGAGTTGTCGATCTTGCAAGTTTGTGCTACTTTGTAATCACATTTCATTAACTTTATACCGTAACATACGGAAGTTGCTGTATTTTATATAATCTTAATTTACCAAATGCGGGACATGGTTATATTTTGTTTTATATGTTGAAGGCTTTCATATGCATCTGAAAATGATGGTTATTCGAGATACACATGAATTCGGGCATAACAAACCGTTTGAAAATTTAAAATATTGTATTTCTTAATTGTGCGTATATCATGATATATAGATTTTAAAAATTAAGGCAATTTAGTCAGTATTGTTTTACCGTTTAATTTTTTCGTTTGTTATTTTGCTGGTAATTATGTGCAATTTTCACCAGGTGGTAAACCATTTAAGACTTTCTTTATGTTATATCGCACGGATATATAAAGTGTTCGTCCGTCTGTTTTTTTTTTACAGATTTTAAAGCGCCCAAGCAATTTTTTTTATTGAAGTTTTCAAAGTTTGAAGCGGTGCAAAAGTACTTAGTATATACAACTTTAAGTTAACAATGTCAGCTTATACGAATCATCAATTTAACTTCGGACATTTTATCAGTTATTTCATTGACAAATTTGGTAAAGTATATTTCACGATGTTATTTATATTAATACGACTTAAAAAGTTTGGAGGAAAGTATAGAAGTGGCATTAATAATAACGTGTAACCAGTATCGCACTTGTAGCAGATTTTGGCAGGTATAGTTACATTGAAATAAGATTTGGATCCCTTGAATTTCACCTATGTGCATTTATATTAAAGTGAGTAAAATCTAATTGTCGTGCGTATGAAATTTCAACCATAAAAACAAAAACAACAAGGTTAGTAAATTGCAAAATGTGATTATATTCTTCGAAGATTGTTCACATGTGTGATACAATTAACAATTTGTCGCGCATGCGCATCATAATTTGGTGTCCAGGAAGGTCCGTCGTCAAAAGGGAGATAATCTGCAAAGTAAAATCCATTAATTAGAAAACTGATAATGTTTAAATATGTGTTAAGTTCAACCATTACTAGATTATATAATTTCTGCTAAATCCACATACTATATTTATGTACTTTGTATTATCATTTTGTTTAACACTATAAACTGTACAGTGTATGTGTAATAAAATTATGTTCTGTTCTGTTCTGATGATGCATAGAATGAATCAATACTGACACATGTTAAAATCGCTAGAAAACTCCCATGCACAATTAGCATTACATGTATGGACGAGTAATACTTATAATGTTTTCTTATATGCTTGCCAATTACAATGTCTCTTTCAGTCACCATGTCTTCAATATTCACAACCTTTAAGGTTGCGGTGGCGTAGTGCATATGGTGTCCGCCTAGCGACCGGGAGGTCACGGGTTCGATCCCCAAAGTGGGAGCGTTCTTAAGACACCGAGTATCAGTTCAACCCAGGAAACGGACTCGATAGTGTTTAACTTAGCCTTAGCCTTTCGATGCAATTGAGCTTAAATAAATAGGTTTAAACAAAAACGTACCACCTACCGTTTAATATTTTTTGCCGTAGTATCCGCCGCGACCGCCACCGTATGCTCCGCCTAATCCGTAACCGGCGCCAAGTTGTCCAAAACCTGCACCAGCACCATATACGGCACCGCCGCCGAAGCCGCCGCCGACACCGTAACTGCCTCCCCAACCGCCAGATCTGCCACCCCAGGGTCCAAACTTCTTGCCGCCCCATCCGCCATGTCCCCAACTGGAACCACCGCTCAAACCACCATAACCACCGCCTGCACCGTATGCACCGCCGCCAAGACTTCCGTATACATCATCCAGATCATATCCACCATCATAATCGCCTCCGCCTAGCCCCCAGCCACTGCCAACACCCCAACCACCGCCAAGGCCAGATCCACCGACCAAACCGCCTCCAAACTTCTTGCCATGACCCCATTTACCGTTGCCCCATCTGCCATTGCCCCATCCACCATTGCCCCATCCGCCATTGCCCCATCCACCATTGCCCCATCCACCGTTACCCCATCTTCCACCGTTACCCCATCCACCGTTATCCCATCCGTCACCGTTATCCCATCCGTCACCGTTGCTCCATCCTCCACCATTGGCCCATCCGCCATTGCCCCATCCGCCTTTACCCCATCCGCCACCATTGCCCCATCCACCACTGCCCCAGCCCCATCCGCCACCAAGGCCGGAACCGCCGCTGAGACCTCCGCCGACCCCGAAACCCAAGCCGCCGCCGACGCCCCAGCCGCTGCCACCGCCGAGACCTCCACCGAGTCCGAGCCCGTAACCTCTGCGGCTACAGCATCGAACGCCGCCTCCCTTCCCACAAGGGCCTACCGCGTATTCGTATTTGTTGCACCATTTGGCACATCGGCAACTTGGCTGCCATTTCTTATTTCCAAAAGCTAGAAAAGAAAAAAACATGCTTCGAACGATATTTTATTTGACTTACTTATAACATTGCCTTAATTAAGAGCTGTAACACTTCTGTTAACATTCCCATAAGTTATCTGTTACGAGAACATGTTTTGAAGAATCAATAAGGTAAAATATATTAACGGTAACTTCCTTTGTTTTTAATTTAAACTTCTTTAAACTTCACCTTTGCGGCAGCATACAACTGCAATAACAAACTTTTGGTACCTACAGAAGTGACTAATTGTCAAACCGATAATGCACAATGCGTAAGCACATTAAAATGAAAAACAAAAATGGACAAAAATAGGGCCTAAGTCTTAGAGTGCCCATGCATTTCTTTGGAGATTAAATCGGTTGATGGGTGTCGGAATCTAACTCTTAACCCCGTTATATCTAGAGTTCATTGACAATAACGTTGAACCTCGTGTCATCTAAATACAGATAAAACAAAAATAAATGTATACAAATATTCAAATTGCGTCAGCAGTTGAGAAATCGTATCATCACTTCGAGGTAGTTAGGTTATGGAAAAGAGACTTAACGTCTAGAAACTAATGCGACCTATACATAAACAATTTAACATAGAACTAAAGCACTCGAAATAGCACACAAACCCTCAACAAATACAATTAAACTTAATCAACCTGTGGTTACCAACATGGAAGGATCAATGCAAATCATGTCACGTTCTATGAAAACTGGACAAAATGCATGTTCGTAAAGTGTCATCCCAGATTATGCAGTCCGCACAGGCTAATCCGGGACGACCCTTTCCGCCTTAACTGGATTTTCGCTAAGAAGAGACATCATTTAAACGAAACATTTCATAAAAGCGGAAATTGTCGTCCCTGATTAGCCTGTACGAACTGCACAGGCTTATATGGGATGACAATTTACGCACATCCAGTATGCCCAGTTTTCTCAGAACACGACAAAACTGGTTTCGTGGATCAGCACATTTTCCACTTGACCCTATGTAAATAAATAAATTAAGTGTAAATAAACTTTAACCTCATTGCATTACAATTCAAACCAAACAGGAAAAAAAAGAGGATACATTTCAATGTTACAACAATTAATCGCAGGGAATATCCAAACAGCGCATACATTTTCTGAAAATTATATTATATAAGAACACCGTACATTATTACTCTAATCTGAATTGAATCAAAAATAATTTAAAGAATCATGTAAGAAAGTAACCGCGTCTGCTGAGAAATCCTTATTAGTATCATTAAGTAAAGTGTAAAGGTCATGATGACTTAATTCGATGATATGCCGAAACCTATAGACTATGGATACACGAAAGAACAGTGTACAAAAACCAATAACTTCTACTGTAACGGACACTCTGTGTAGCGGTTAGATCCTTTACGACAGCAAACACAAAGATCGTCAGACATTTGGAATAATACAAGCGTATGCGTCTTCAAGTACAAAGCTTTTATCGTGAGCTCCAATGTTATAGCAAAACGCAAAGCGGATTTTTATAAACACATACAAAGGAGCATCTTACATTTGGAATAATAAAATCGTCTGCTTCTACAAGTTCTTAGGCGCTAACCGTAAGCTACCGATCATTATACATACATACAACAGATCGTCAGATATTAGAGATAATAAAAGCGTCTGCTTCTACAATTACTAAGACATTGCTTCTACAAGTACTACACGTCTACAACGCTCTTACCGTTAGCCCCGGCAATCATGCCGACAACGCAGACGACTACTATCAACTCGAGATTCTTCATCCTGTATTCCGTAAGGCGGCTGGACCCACACTGACAAACACAGCAGAATTGGACCCTTATATACAATTTTACAGCCACCACATTGCGTACGCGAAACGCACGTCGAATGATGATGTAGAAGATTGTCTTATGATATTTGCATAATTTAAATCGCGTTCGACAGGTTCATATAACCACAATAGAGAGTCTTTTGTTATAAAACATGCATACATTACTCAATGTTTAATTAATGTTTAAGCTGTGTTTATGAATCGTGATATAAATGCAGACAAATTAATGTTTGTTGGGTAAAATAACCATGCATTATTTTTGGGAAAAAAACGCACCGCAATGATTATACAATATGATTGATTTTATTTATGTGCGTGTTAACGTGTACATATCTTTAATTAGCCGATCCAATTAGTGAATAGGACAGTGTTATACGTAACGAACTTTAACATTTGGATATATAAAAAAAAACTTAAAAAAGTATCCAGCAATCGTTTGTTATTAAACTCCAAACAACGAGTTGAAATCGTTAAAATATAAACGACGTGCTTACTTTTGTCACGTTATTAATGAACACGCGATTGAGAAAATCGAAATGTATATAGCACACAATGTTCGTACATCAAGTTTTAATAAACTGTGTGAAATATTTTTCTTAAAAACCAAAACGTTCTCGGTGGAAAACTTCATTAATAGTATACATTAGAGCTTATTCTCAATTAAAAATGCATTAAACTACTTTCTGTAAATTAGGGCTTTGAAAATCTTATCCTCATAACGATTGCAAACCATACCAAAAACTTAAATAAACGATGCAAACAATACCTAAAACCTAAAAAACGGATGCAAACAAACCTAAAACACCAATGCAAACCAAACCCAAAAAACAATGAAAATCAAACCTATCAAACCGATGTAAACTAAACCTAAAACATGCAATGCAAACCAAAACTAACAAAACGATGTAAACCATACCTAAAAAAACGATGCAAACCAAACCTAAAAAAACGATACAAACCATTCCTTAAAAACGGATGCAAATTCAATGGAAATACGAATCCGTCATCTCGTCCGAGAAGTAGCACAACTAACGGGTATGCTTTTATCAGTTTAGAAATGAGTTTCGATATAAAAAGTGGTGTACATAGCTCATTAAGCAGCGACTTGAAGTGAGTTCCAATCCGTAAGATACAGAACAACAGAATGCCAAACATTTCTTTATTGTTTGGTACATAACGAAACTCTTAACACTATTTCGATTGGTACATAGTATCATCGATATCATTTTTCATGTGTAATGAACAGATATTGAATGATGGTCTATGATGTGCCCTGGTTTAGTACTTCTTTTTGCATTATTTATGAATAGTGTGACTACGTTGTCTGTATCCTTTTTCCACAAGTATCATGCAACATAACCACAAGAACAACATTTACACAAAGCATCAAAAGGTCGCCATTTAACAGTTTATTTTGTTATACCAATGAAACAACATAAGGCATGACCGTTTTTGCAAATAAATTATTCAATTACAGTACAAATAAATTAATCAATTGAAGTAGTTAATCACTTATGTAACATGACAATTTTTCTATTCATAATTTTCAAGTTAATTAACATGTAAATATTCATGATTTCATGTGAATTTCCATTGTGTAAGTAGACAAAATGTTTGCGTTGGCATTTAATCATGAATTTTAAATAATGGCGATGACAGAATCAATCATTGTTTTCCTTACGTCATAATTCAAATTAATATGTGTTGTCCTCCAACCAACCATAGTAACAAACCAATTAGAATCGGAGTTTCTTTTGCCTTCAACAAGTTGTCAAAATATAATTTCGATTTCATAAAAAGCTGACACACTTGAATAGGTAAGCGTCCAGTACTTCAATACATTTCTTTAAATGATGGGCTACTATTTTAACGTATTGTATTTAACAAACAATCAAACTGGAAAACAAAGTGGCCTGACATGAGTAAAATATTTAGCATCAAAGAAGAGTGGATGTGATGGTACATAACCTTAGTCTTTGATTGCATTTATTTCGTTTTCAAACAAACTTGGAATTTTAGAAGTTTACACCTCATTTGAACTCGAGTGTGCAAGTCTTGTATATGACACGGTTTTATCTTATCTTTTTGAGTAATAAACAAACGGCTTCGCTACAGCTCTTGCATGTAATATTTATAAAACATGTAAACACAATTATCCGAACATCAGCACCATTATACTACTTCTGTTGTGAAAGTCCTTGATGTATATATGACTCACATGAATCATTTTAACAACTAGGTTTAAGTGATTATTTGTTATTTCGTTTGTCCTTTTTGTAAGAACGGTACGTATGTTAAACCCAGTAAGCTACTTTGGTTTTGTATTTCTCTTAAATGAATACGCATATTCAGCTCTATGGTGTTTGTGCTTCATTTTGTTTTGCTTGAACATGGGAGTGGTCTTAACGAAATAAACTATCAATTTAAAGTCAGCCATCCAAAAAAGATGTAGTTTACTTGACCTATCCGAAATGAGAATGTTCTCTCGTCATTTTCTCTCATTATACACAGTATGTTTAAAATATGCAACATTGCTGGAGAGAAATATTTCTTTTATGGAAACACAAAAAGGCCTTAAACTATACCACAGAATTAAAATCAGTTGCTATGGTTCCTTGCAAAAGTGTTTAAAGTTTATACAGTTAGGCAAGAAATAAAAACTTTCTCTTAAAGATGATCAATTACGCCTGTAAACACAATATAAACAATAGGGGCTCATGTACTTGTAAACAGAATGCAAACGTAATTTATCGAAATTTCAATAAATAATGATCATCCAGGTTTTCTAACAGTTGGATCTATAACTTTGTGTTTGAATGCACTTATTATAGCTCTATTTGTATTTGTCGACTCAAGTACTATTTAAAATTCAGAGTATCAATACTTCAGAGTACTCGGGGTACTTGAGCCGACAATTACCAATCGTGGTAGTTTCAATTGGTCGTTGTCTTCTCTGGTACTACCCGGTTACGGGGGTAATTCAAGCAGTACCTGAGCCGAAAATGACCAATCGAGCCTTATAATGCTGATGTTAGGAATACATTAATTGCAAGACATGATAAATCCCGTCCAAATAATAGATTAAACAACATAGTGTTAAGAAAACTAGCCATGTATTCAACGTTTTAAAAAAAGGAAAAATGTCATATATGTCTAGTTAAAACAAATATTCAAAAAGAAAACAAGTACGGATTGATGTAATCATCGTTGTAATTATTTAACAACGTTTGACATAATGCGGTCGCTCTGTTTTATACTCATCCATGTGGAATTCTCACAAAAATATGCTTATTTCCGGTCTGTTTAAATTAATACTTACTTTGATCGCATGTTTTGGTTGTTAATAAGTATGTTAATGACGATTGGCTTCAATTGCTGAAGTAAAAATATACTATTCTGTTATGTTCTATACCGCAAAACATGTTTTTGGACATTATGAAATAAACTTAATATTATAAGATTCTTGGCGGACTAAATCTATTGTGTAAACTAATGCAATTCAATACCCTGGTCATTTGTCTTTTATAATTGTCGACTAATATGAAACAGTGATTTAAATATGTAAATGGATGCCGCATCCCTCAGCATACACTAGATGGCATTACTAGCATTTTCTTTAGCGTACAAATCATGAAGGTTACTCTTTATCAAGTTATATTTTTAAACATTGTTCACAAATTTAAAAAAATGGTATATTTAAGCCTCCGTTAACTTAAACTTAAGCTTTCAAAATGGTTCCAACTGGAATCCTTCTGACCAAATTCCAAACAAAAAATAACGTTGAGCTCGTACATAACGATTTGGTAATATAGAGAATAATAGGTTAGTGTTTATTATAATCAGGTTTATCATGCGAGGCTTAGAAAACAAAAAGCACGAACCTTGGGGAGTGCTTTTTCGTTTTCGTGCCTAGCATGATACACCTGATCTATAATCAACACTAACCTATTATTCTATTTATCCCACTTTTCATTCAGTAAACTTTTTTATTTAAACAAAATAAGTTTAACTAGATAATTTCGCTGGATTTATGACGTCATTTTGTCGAAAAAATGACGTCATTTCGTGCCGTGGTAAATAGCAGAATTTGAATCAACGGGATTCGCTCTAAAGTTGGGATAAAATTGTTTACTTTCTATACGTGGTAGGGTGTGATGCCTCTTGAGTCAGACCATTATGGTTTATATTTCGTTCACATGAAGCGCTCCCATACATTATCATATTTAATTTATTACTTGCAAATTAAACCGTTTTCAATAAAATAAATGTCTTGTTTTCCCATTAGATCTGATGATATTTTAGCATTTACTGAATTATTATCAAAGGACTGGCCGTTTTAAAGATTTAATTATAAATGACATAAAGCATTAGTTATAAATAATGAATTGCTTTTTAATCGTTTTCAGTTAATAAAGTCATGTTCATCCATAAAAAAGACGCCTTTTTAGCATATGATTATTTTTAGGGCAGGGAGGTTTAATGTGGTACTCTCAACACATTAAGCCCTGATGAGTGCATAATGGTCGTACAAATAAAATCGTTTTAACCCATTTATGCCGAGTGGACTCCCCCATCCTTCTAAATTGGATCAATTTATTTCCAAAATTAGGGATGTCAAGTATATTTATTTCTATATTTAGAATATTTCTTACAAAAATTGCTTTAAGCAAACAGCGCTGGGTCCACGCTGTTTGCCAAGGCCTTTTTTCTAGACGGTAGGCACAAATGGATTTATGGCAATAAATACCATGTTCTTCCAATATAACAGATGTATGTTAAGCATTTATTGATTTATTTTTCCGACGGATTGGGAGGTAAAGGTGTTTCTATAAAGACATTAAGCCCTTATTTTTGAATTAATTTTTTTACAAATAAATTAATATAGGTATATTTTTGTCTAAAAGGTATAACTATAAAGACGCCATGTTCTTTTATTAGAAGTGATGTCTTTTTATTATCTATTTAATTATTTTTGAAGGACATGGAGTTCAAAGGCATAACTATATATTGCATAAAGCTAAATTTGTCCACGTTTGCGGGTGACAATATATTGAAGTTAAGAAGTTTCAGAAATATTATCATGAGAAGAGTTCTCATCATAATCGGATAATCGTTCTTCTTTTTCTTTCTTTTTCTCGATCTTCGCTATACTTCTCACAGTCTGGAGGCAAGGGTGAAACAAGTGGTCTTCTGTAGAGCCTCCATCCATCCATAACATATCTCTTGAAGGCCTTCATGTTCCGGCCATACATTTCCCTTCAGTGACTCGAGGTCATTTGATTACATTTCCGGATGATGTATTCAACAGCTTTGAAGTTATCTCCCCAGGGTCACTGCACGATGTTGAATATCTTGTACAGGATGCGGTTTAGTCAAGTGTGAAACAATGCCAGAAGTAATTGGTAAAAATGCCAGAAGTAAAGTGGTAACAATGTTTGAGGAAAATGCCATAGGTAAACATGCCAGATGTTATACAGAAAAATAAATTTCTGGGCCCTGTTGCTCAAAACTTTAACGGCCATTTAAGCTAACAGCCGTTAATTTTTGGATCAAATTATTTATGTGACTTATTTGTTAACCTTTTAAAATACATGTTTATTGTAAACAAATGTGTTTGCTTTAATAGTTTGCATATGTCTTATAATAACATTGTTTGTAAAATTAGTTTTATTTGGGTGTCAAGTTAACAGACCGTTACCTTAACTGGCTGTTAAAGTTTTGGGCAACCGGGCCCTGATTAATATTGTTTGAGGCGAGTCTATGAATTTTTTACTGATTACTTTGTTTGATTGAACACTTTTCATTTATTATAATTGTCTTACTAATAAATATAAACTGTAATTTTGTTTCTTTGATGATAAGTCATCAAAGAAAACCTATTAAATTCCTTTTGAAATATATTGGTGTATAATTGTTGTAATGGCATCTTTTGAGTTTGAGGACAATACTTTATTACTGACAAACAAACAGGGTTTTAATAATGCTTATGTTTACTGATAGGGATTTATTGTGCATGAATCATTAAACAAAAATAATTGGAAAAACGCTTGATATTTCTTTGTTAAGTTGTGACTGGTAGTTGGTTTTGAGAAACTATTTAGCGGTCTTTTTTTTGTACATTTATGATAAGAATTTAAATCAACGTTTTATTCAATATCCTTCATGTAGATACATAAAGGCCCGGTCACACCGAGGTAACGGACAAAAACCGGACATAAAATCATTTTATCCGTTCGTGTCCGTTCTTATCCGTTTAATGTCCGTTTCATATCCGGTGAATCCGCTCCTTTATTCGGCAATGTCAGGTGACATCCGTTTTGTCCGTTGGGAATTTTTGAGCATGTTAACAATTTTCCACCGGATAAAACTGACAGAGACCTCTGTTTGATGTGCGCTCTTCATCCGTTAGTTTAAGGTTTGTTCGGAACTCGTGCGTTACACCTCCTGTACGTATCCGGTTTATGCCCGTAAATGTCCGGTTTTCCTGTTTGTAAAATCTAATAACAGCTTAAAGCTCTCCCTATCTATAAAAGATGTGTCAATCTCATTTTTGTAGCATTTTGTATGACCAATGACTGTTTTACAAAATTAAGCTAAATTAAATAAATGATCATAATATTAAAATGTAAATCATTTACATTGTATAGAAAATGTGTGACATTTGTTTTGTGTGTGTTTTTTGTTTGAGGTTTTGCCGTTTTCAAGAGTATTCAAGTAAACTCACAACTATTTGGTACAAACCATTGGTGTACCAATACTTAGTGCAAATACCTATGCCAGTTACTGACAACTTCCCTACTTGAATCAAAGGAAAATGGCTGATAAAAGAATTTCATAACCAATCCTAACACAAGGTATGTGTCTGGGCCTGGGATCGAACCTGCGATCCTCGGATGTGTAGTAAAGCCCTCTACCAACTGAACTAGTTGGCTCAAAAATGTGCGATACAAATATTGGTATTCATAATTTCATATAACTCATCCCGAGGCTATTCACACTGCAAAGCATCAGGTGATCCTCTGAGAACATGGCATTAGTGATCTGCTACACGATTTGTATTCCATTTTTGTCTGTAGTGATCGCCTATGGTATGTTCCATATCTTGTATTGGTATGTATATCACTGCAGCTGTGATGATTCTTGACTCTGTCCATAGTCTGTCCATAGTCTGCTGATGGGACAGTCGTAATTCAGGAGTGGGAGCCGTATTCTTTTTGTGGTTTAACGGTACCTTGGTACACCGCCTCTGGGAGCGTTTAATTGGCTCCCTGTTGTCGGTGTGTTTCCGTCAGCTTCCTAATGATGTAAAGTTTCCTTCTGGCGTTTGCCTCTGCGCTCTGGATTGTGTGTATCCCTGTTATTGTCTTGTCGAATGTGACCCCCATGTAAGAGCGTAAGCATATTGGTCTTTACACTGAATCGGAATATTGTCTAAGGTAAGTTTTCCAGACTTATAGTTGGTGGCGATTTTAAAAATGCTGATTATTTCTGTTTGTTGATGGTGACGCAGTAGTTGAATCCCCAAGCTTGTATTATTTCCAAAGCCAGATGCATTATGTATATTGCGGTTCGTGCATATTCTTATGACTGTGCAACAGAGCACCAATTGGTCATCTGCGTACAAGGCTGCTTGTATTCATTCAGAATATTGTAGTATGGTGTCGTTGAATAGAAAGAATATGAACAGCGAACAGAGTGGATGACTATTCATGTTTTACCACGAGCGTGTACATGAGAGGACAATACACATAACACAATATTAAACATAACATGTTCAAAGCTGAGATAAAAGAACGGACAATTCAGCGCATTTTGGTTTTATAACTGGTTTTAAAGTATTCCAAACATTGTAAATATCCCAGGAATAATCACATAAAAGGGATAAAATTGCCTTTCCAGAAATCCCAGAATAGACAAAAAATACATCAACTGTAATGAACTATAGGCTAAATGCCTTGAGATGGTCGATGTTAAAAACCGTGGGGTGTTAAAATATTGTAAAGACTCCTATTATTTTGTATGGTGAAAAAACTGTTATTAAACATTCTTGTTTTACTCATTATTTTGATATATCCGTTTTGAATGGTAAATTCAAAAAACGAAATTATTTGGAATTATACGTAAACGAGACAGCTCCAAATGTATAACTGGTACATGGACTATTCCATGAAACCATGTTTCAAATTATTTGCAGGCATATTCTTGCATATTTCAAAATAATACAAAAGAATTCACAAATATATATTATATTTGGGTTTATTGAACTTAACGATATTGTTAAAAAGTAACACAATATTTTATTGTACAGTTGTTTGATTTATCTATATCATTTCCTTGTTCTAAATCATTTCCTACGTATCTCATAAATATCACGATATAAATAACTTGCAGACATTCGATTCGTGAATAGGATTGACACACAGGCAATGTACGAGCTTTGTTTAATTAACATAACGATTAAATGTGAAATAAAAAATGTACGTGTGGCTTCAGATGATGTATCATTTTGTACCATGTTTCGGCGTAGCTAGCTAGGATGGCCTTTGAATAAGATATATTGCGAACATTATATGAAGCGGGAGTATTGACAGCCGATAGAATTGCACAAATGATCATGTTCCCCGAGTTCGTAAATACATCTATTAGGTTTATAAAACTTTTTGATCAAACATAGGTTCTATTGTATGACACTTTTAATTTATTGAATTTGCCTGACAATTTATAAATCAGTTATTTAAAAATTTAATATAAAAGTTTTTATGGTATTGTCATTTATAAAAAATGTGGGGTGTTATATAGAGGATATTTTCTTTATTTCTGGGTATTAAAACTCTCATACATTAAGAACAATTAATATGTTCACGAGCACTTGCGCAAATGAAAATGTGAAATTGTCTAACGATAGCAAACTTGTTTGTTTTCATTTTAAGTAATGCTTTAAATTATTATTTGTATACGAGTTACTTTTACAACGTCTTATAACCGTTCTATTTTCTCAACAATTCGGTCCGACGCCGTGGATGCGTGTAACGGTATGTGGTGATTATCACCGCATTGATATTGCACAATTGCGCCGAAACCAGACCAAATGAATTATAATATTTGTTTGCAACAAGTTCGGGAAATGTAAAGGCTTGTTTACTGGCTGAGTTCCTAAACTGTTTTATAAAGTATGATATGAATGCCAACTCCCGTCAACTCCGATATATGGAAGTTCATTCCGTTATTTTTTTTTCTTTCAGGTAATTATTTTTAAAGATTAAAGATGGTCCGATTGTAATGTTTTGTTAGTACAATCGTGTGCACCAGTGTTGTTGTAAATACGACTATGTTGCGTGTATATGTAAAGGTAACATGTGTAGACTTATACAACAATCAGCAATGAAATACACGTCCTAATAAACTGGAATACGCCGTTCTGTATCACTGCCGCGAGTATGAAAAGGAAAACAACGCAAGAAAGTTCAATGCAACATATAATAAATTATATAAATATTAATGAAACAAAAACAAGTAAAGAGGGTCATCAACAAAATAATAAAACATTGTCGTTAAAGCTGCGATTCATATCCGGTCAGTCGTTCTCTTTCCTGAAAAACACCAGAAAATAATATTTGTGAGTTTTTATGAAACATAATGAACGAATTAGAAACTGCATCAGGGGCCTTTGAAATTTGCATACGGGAATCAGTTTAACGCAAATGTTCGCATAAATTGCATCGCTGTTTTACCGA
This sequence comes from Dreissena rostriformis, assembly GCA_007657795.1. Lineage (NCBI taxonomy): Eukaryota > Metazoa > Mollusca > Bivalvia > Myida > Dreissenidae > Dreissena > Dreissena rostriformis. The sequence goes on along the minus strand of VMBQ01000537.1, from coordinate 85,950 downwards.
TTATTACAATATCATGGGACGGGAACAGTGTTTAAATTTTGCCTATAGTATACTGAACAGTTTTCCAAATGTGTAACATACTATTCACGATTTGAACATCAACATGGAGGGACATTTTCAAGTAAATAGTCTGGCACAACATCATAAAATCTTATTAAGTAGTGTTCATTACAAAGTGACCTTCTGCATTATTTACCGTGATAAAACTGCACAGTTTCGTTGATATTGGCATTGTTAAAACGTTCATGACTGGGGAAAAATGCTTATCGTTTGCTTTTCGGAACATTAGGCTTACTGTTATGTTAATTAATGTGATATCACGTTGATATTCTTACTTTTAGAAATGATATTGACATTAATTGGTCCACAAAATAAAAATTATCGACCGGACCATTATCGTGATTGTCTCTATTGCTTTTTACGAACACTCAGATGAATTTAGTTCACGAATAATATACCTGTAAAGCAAAGCAAATACTGTAAATGCCATACAATTAGGCACAGCAAAATACATTTTTTGCAAATGAATGTTTCGTATTTCAATTAACCAAAGATAACGCCACTACATGTGATTTTTTAAGGAAAAGGCGTACTGTGTTATGAGATTAACGAACTATTATCTACAAATACAGGAAATAGAAAGGTATTATTTGAATTTTTACCATTTAGTACTTCTTGCCATAACTTCTGTATCCTCCGAATTTCTTGCCTCCATATCCATCGCCGAAACCCCCGAATCCACCGCCAATACCTCCGAATCCAGCGCCCAAACCTCCGAATCCACCACCAACGCCTCCGAATCCACCGCCAACGCCTCCGTATCCACCGCCAAAACCACCACCAACACCTCCGAATCCATCGCCAAACCCTCCGAATCTCTCGCCATATCCTCCGAATTTCTTGCTTCCAGATCCACCTCCGAATTAACCACCAACACCTCCGAATCCACCGCCAACGCCTCCGTATCCACCGCCATATCTTCCGAATTTCTTACCTCCATATTCACCGCCAAAACCACCACCAACACCTCCGAATCCACCGCCAACACCTCCGTATCCACCGTCATATCCTCCGAATTTCTTGCCTCCATATTCACCTCCGAATCCACCACCAACACCTCCGAATCCATCACCAAGGCCTCCGAATCCACCGCCATATCCTTCTAATTTCTTGCCTCCATATCCACCGCCAAAACCACCACCTATACCTCCGAATCCACCGCCAACACCACCACCAACACCTCCGAATCCACCGCCAACGCCTCCGTATCCACCGCCATATCCTCCTAATTTCTTGCCTCCATATCCACCGCCAAAACAACCACCTACACCTCCGAATCCACCGCCAACACCACCACCAACACCTCCGAATCCACCGCCAACGCCTCCGTATCCACCGCCATATCCTCCTAATTTCTTGCCTCCATATCCACCGCCAAAACAACCACCTACACCTCCGAATCCACCGCCAACACCACCACCAACACCTCCGAATCCACCGCCAACGCCTCCGTATCCACCGCCATATCCTCCTAATTTCTTGCCTCCATATCCACCGCCAAAACAACCACCTACACCTCCGAATCCACCGCCAACACCACCACCAACACCTCCGAATCCACCGCCAACGCCTCCGTATCCACCGCCATATCCTCCTAATTTCTTGCCTCCATATCCACCGCCAAAACCACCACCTACACCTCCGAATCCACCGCCAACGCCTCCGTATCCACCGCCATACCCTCTAAATTTCTTGCCATTTCGATCAATAACCTTTAATCGTGTATGTAGCTTTTCCCTCATTTGCGTTATTCTTACAATTGCATAGCAGTCATACGGTAGTTTGAACATAAATATGCAAATAAATCGCCAGCTGTTTTAAAGTAAATTTATTTCTGACTTAGTACCATTTTCAGTTTAAAAGTTGGCCCACGCTATTATTGTATGTAAGATAAGGGTATGAGTGCTTATATGATACAGGGCGATGCATACAACACAAGATGACACATGATTAAAGCCGAGGTTAAATGCCTTGGAACGTTTAATGCAAATCGGTTAAATGTAGCGTCAAGCCCCACACTTAGCCCATAATTAAACAGTCATAAACAAGTTAAAATCTGACATACTACTCGCNAGATAGATAGATAGATAGATAGATAGATAGATAGATAGATAGATAGATAGATAGATAGATAGATAGATAGATAGATAGATAGATAGATAGATAGATAGATAGATAGATAGATAGATGCTTTATGCAGGAAGGAAAAGAGGCAATATGCCCATCCTTCCACATGTACACATGACAAAGAAATATAAATTCGGTTAATGGTGAGGCATGTTACGTCATTTTAAATAAATGCACATACATATGGTACGTTATAGATACATCAACATGTAGTTTTGATTGAGCACAAAAAATATTAATTACAAATAATAATAGTTACAATTACATGTTACCCACAAACATATAGTGTACAAAATGCACTTACCGTCACTGTCAGGATAGGCTAGCACGCCGGCAACGCACAGGCCGACAAGAATTGCGAGAGTCGTCATCGTGAGGTCGAGGTGGAGGTTGGATCCAATGTGACAAACACAGCCAAAGCGGACCCTTATATACACATACTTGGTCATTGGGGCCGTTACATACATGTGTCTGTTCAGTTGATTTATTGGCGTTTATAAATCATTATGAACGCAAAATAGAACATCAAATACTAATTATGCAAACTTCTACGGTCGAAAGGTTTTGATAACGTGAGTTTTTATTACTAAATTATTATTTACAGTGTCATTTGTACATAATTCAAAGAAAGTCATGACAATTTTGTATGATGGATACTTGTGATTTCTTTGTTAGTATGTTACAAAATTATCATTAACACTATCAAATTCACATAAGTCAAAGTACGTTATGACAATGTAGTATGACTGATGATAGTGATGTCTTTGTTATTCTTCGAAATATGTGCTTTTGTTCTCATTCTAGGACGTTTGCACTTGCCTTTGAAATTGATGTTTGACCAATAAGACACACACAAACCTTCGCATTATTCAAAATGTAAATTCGTTAGTCACACTTTGGGAACTTACGTTTTATGTGTTAAGCAAATGTTGATGTACATGTTATATTACTATTTCTTGGTAAAGTGTGAGGATATTGCGCCCAATTACCGATTGAAACAACCCATGTGTTTCCAGTTGGGTATAACGGTTTGATAAAGGTAACAGCTTCACGCCAACAACGATTTGCATGGACCGTTTGAATGCTATAGACCCAGTTGTATGCATTTATGTTTGTGCGCGTTATTTTCTGTTTTGTTTGCGTTCGTAGTTCTGATGTGTAGCTGTGGATCTGTTGGCAGAAATAACAATTATATCCTTATTCCTTTGATATAAATTGAATATGCATGTTTGAAGTTAACATAATTAGTATCATCTTGTTTATGAATACAAACGTCAGCTTTGTGTTTAAAGAACTACTCAACAGCGTTTATTTACGGCGAACATCGACGCACATAGTGCCAAACCAGTAGATATGATAACATTATCAAACATTGGATTAAATAATTTAAATTGTTACACATCAACAGTAATAAATTCAATAAGAAAATGTACCTTACGTTCCTAACTGATTTCGAAATATATCCTTATAAAAAAAGTGTATGTTTCTTACTACGCCATCTGCTAAGCACACTTGTTTTGTACGATACATGTTATTACCAGGATGTGTGTCTCGATACTGTTTATCTTGACGCTATTTAACAACGACTTTACAATAATTGTATCCAACACTTGAAAGTTAGATTCTAAAACTGTAAATAGAGGCCGTTTTTGTATAGAATCACTTCAAATTCAACTATACTAAATGTATTATATTATTTAGATGTACAAATGTAGCCTATCTAGGTTACGATTGTGTTCAGAATCTTGAAAATCAAAAGTGGCTCATGGTTTAAGCCCAACCCTACACCTTTTGAGCAAAGGACATGCGGTGTTTGTAACCGTCATGAAGACGAATGTAACTTTGTTCTTGAAATTAACAAGTATTCGGATTTAAGATGCAAAAAATATACTAATTTTTAAAAAGAACACACACATATATATTTCTATTTCTTGCGAGATCAATTACCTGGTAACATGAATGTGCCTAATTATTGTACTATTTCTTATTAAAAGTATCACATGCATGCCGCCTTTCTATTATGTCGTAAGCTAGTTTTAAGGTCAAATACTTAAATTGTTTGTGTTTTTAGTGTGCGAATGAAATATATAGTTCATATTTGCTCAACTGTACAAGTACAAAGTAATTAGGTTAACTTAAGCACGTATTTACTGTTCGTCTTGATGAATTTGTATACTATGATTTATTCCATGCATGCCATTTACTGTATGCATTATTGCGAACTTTAATGCTCGATTAAAATATATATTGCTTTGTAAATGTATGTACTTGTTAAGCTTATGTCATGCACTACAAGTATAGTTGCGTAAGGAATTAATATACACTTGGTATAAAACGTAAATTGTTTTACTCACAACTGACAAAAAAAACAGGTTTACACTTAAAACACATATTATTTTGTTTCGTCAAGGGGCTTTTTATGAATGAATAAATTTTTAAGTTTTCTTGATTAAAATGTTACATATTTAACTGTAATTGCAGTTCATCTAAATGTTAGTTGTTATGTATAACGTGACTGATATCACTAAGCGTCTCCTGTATGTGCATTTGCCATGCTTCTTGTTCTCGCTGCGTGACAAATAGAGGTTTGTATTAATTAATGCATCCATGTATTGATGTGTATTGATTCTGTAGGTGCGCGATGATGATCTGAAATATTAACTATATGATGCTATATTCTTAAATCTTTTTGTAAAAAGAATGGATGTTGTTGATGCGTCTTAGTAATTTAATTTCATCGTGCCTCAAAAAGGTGTAACTCTGTTGCTCTGGCCTCCTTCTACTATTGAGAAATTAAATAGTAATTAAATTGAATGCGTATCATGAATATTGCTGGGCCAAGTGTGAGGTTGAGCGCTCTATAACCGGTTTTGACCGTTCGATGGCGATGACCCCAGCTTTATTCTACTATGTGTATATGTTGTTTCGTTTTGTGACGTACTCTACCGTTTTGGCAATTGGTTCCTTGCCATAAATAAAGGACCACGAAGGTGTGTATGATAGAAATGCAATAGTGCTGCAGCTTCTGGAGTTTCGCTTCTTTACATTCAGTTGATTCTTCAGTTGTATTAGTATGGTAAACATTAATTAAAACCTATTAATAATTCATTGATATTATTCATGTTTGTATTATTCAAAATGTTAAATGTTAACCATGCTTAATTATAATGTTCATGCTCGTAATACTTATGTATATATGTATAGGTATATTAATGTTATTTAAGACTGTGATTACGTTGCAAGCATAACTTTTGTTTTATTATAGTGGTGAAACATATTCGAGCAGTTGTAAAAACTAAGTAAATGTATTTGATTCATTTGTGGTTATCGCTTTAAATTGCCTAAGGAATATAAGGGACTTCAAGATTATGTACGCAGTAAGCTATTTTATACACGCGTTTACAACATCTGATATATCCGGACCTATCGTTGGCGCATGTGACTTTTACCTCGCTCATTCAAAAAGCCGGTTTGTACTGCAAACAGACCTTTAGGAACAGTAAATATGTACCTATATTTTTGTGTGAAAGTATTAAAATATCCATAAAATATATTGCCAAAAACCATCTGCTTTCACTTAATTAACATTTCACATTTAACCGGTATTTTGTGACCTCAAATGTTAACAGTTGTGGCGGAACGCTCTTAAATTCAATACCTTAAGTCTGTGATTAAAACATTACTTATTTTTCAGGTATATCCGGTGTGAATGTTAATTTCAATAAGAGGCTATTGGTGTATGAAAGAAAAAGAGCCAGCTCCAAAAGTGCGATATGGAATCTATAATGAAACCAGTTTTCAAATTCTTAGCAGTCATGGTCATGAACATCTCACTATACTTTTTTAAACTGAATTCCAAACATTAATGCAGAAATAGATATTCTATAATGGTGTATGAATTAACTGCATATTGATAAAAAGTAATACAAAATTCAAGTGTACGGAAGATTGATTTATCTATATCTTTTCCTAGTCCACCTTATCAAATACATGTCACGATATATATTACCTACAGACACGCAGTCAATTCGTTAATACGTTTGACACACATGCAATGTACAGGCTTAGTTCAATTAACGATTCAATTTGAATATGTATGTGTGGCTTCAGATGATGTATCATTTTGAACCATGTTTCCGCTTACCTAGCTAAGGGTGTTGAACTAGATTTATTGCGATTAGTATATGACGCGGGAGTATTGATTGTCAATATAATTGCGCAATTGTTCATTTCCATTTAGATCTAAAATACATGTATCGAGTATGTAATAATGCTTTATTAAACCCCGGTATTTTATCACAATTTCAATTCATTAAATGAGCCTTATAATTTACAAATCAATTATTAAAAAAAGAATACAACAGTGGTTTTGCCATTGTCATTGATGAAAATATGGGCTTGTATATAGAGGATATTTGTTTGCTTTCCGGGTATTAACGTGATAGAAAATTAATCAGTTAAATCAGAAAATTAACAGTTTCACAAGCGCTCACAAAAATAAAAATGTATTATTGTCTCACGACAACAAACACATTTTTATGTAATGCTTTAAATTATTCTTTTGATATGCATTACTTTTACGACGTCTAATAACCGTACTATCTTCTCAATAATGCGTTGTGATGCCGTACAAGCAGCGTGTAGCCGCATAGATTAACGGTATGTGGCGTTTGTCACCGCATTGATAGGTCGCTGAAATTCTTATCTTCCATATTTGTTTGCACCAAACAAAGCGCAATATTGAAAGGCTTTTGAACTGACTGAATTCCTAAACTGCTTTATACAAACAATATGAATGCAAGGAAACTTGTGCCAACTCCGATATATGGAAGTTAATTCCTTACTTATTGGTTTATTTCTGTTCATGTCATTTTTATGGATGAAATAAAGTCCGATTGCAATGTTTTGTAAGTTCAATCTTTTTGCACCAGTGTTGTTGTAAATACGACTATGTTGCGTGTATATGTTAAGGTAACATGTATAGACTAATACAACAATCAGCAATGGAATACACGTACTAATAAATTGGAATACGCCGTTTTGTATCACTGCTGCGAGTATGACAAGGAAAACAACGCAGAAAATGTTCAATGCAACATAGAATATATCATATAAATGCTAATGTAACAAAACAAAGTAATGAGGATCATCAACGAGATAATACAACATTGTCGTGAAAGCTGCGATTCATATCCGGTCAGTCGTTCTCATTCCTGAAAAAACACCAGAAAATAATATTTGTGACTTTTTTTATGAAAAATACTTAACGAATGAGGAACTTCATAAAGAGCCTTTAAAAATTGCATATGAGAATCAGTTTAACGCATATATTCGCATCACTTTCGAGGCTGTTTTACCAAGTATAATAATACCGATATTTTAATTTCCTTTATAATACTGAACAGTTTTCAGAAATGTAACATTCTATTCACGATTTCAACAATAAAATGGAGGCACATTTTCAAGTAAATAGTTTGGCAGAACATCATAAAATCTTATTAAGTAGTTTTCTTTACAAAGCGACGTTCTTTATTAATTTCCGTGATACAACTGTAAAGTGTTATTGATATCGGCATTTTTATAACGTTCAAGATTGGGAAAAATGCTTATCGTTTGCGTTTTGGAACATTAAGCTTACTATTATGTTAATTCATGTGAGGTCACGTTGATTATCTTATTTTGAGAAATGATATTGACATTAATTGATCCGCAAACTGAACATTATTGCCCGGACCATTATCGTGATTGTGTCTATTGCTTTTAACGAACACTATCAGATGCATTTAGTTTACGAATGATACACCCTTATGAGCTCCGAAATCGAATTACGAGTTAAGAAGCAAAACTGTAAATGCAATACAATTAGGCACAGCAAAATAAGTATTTTTAAAAGATTTAATTTCAATGAATGTTTCGTATTTCCAATAACCAAAGACAACGCCACTACATGTGTTTTCTTTAAGAAAACTTTGGCTGTTTTTTATGAGATTCAACGAAATAATATCTACAAATAAAGAAAATAGAAAAGTATCATTATTGTTTTTACCTTTTAATACTTCTTGCCATATCTTCTGTATCCTCCGAATTTCTTGCCTCCATATCCACCGCCAAAANTTTTATGTTCAATCAGTATGTTTTGTTGGCAAAATGTCAATAGCTATTTAATAAATCAAAGCATCGTTTTGTTTGTGTCAATAACCTTTTATCGTGTATGTAGCTTTTTGTTGACGCTACTACGGTTGTTTGAACATAAATGTTCACATATATCGGCAGCAGTTTTAAATTAAATTTATTTCTGACTTGTTTCCATTTCCAGATTAAAATTTGGCCCACGATTTTCTTTTATATAAGGCAAGTGTATTATTTCTTAAAGGATTCATAGCGATGCGTACAACACAATGTGACACATTACATGCTTAAGGCTGAGGTCAATGCCTTAACGTTAAATGCAACCGAAATAAAGCGTCAAACCCCACCACTTAGCAAATATTTAAACAGTCATATACACGTTTAAATCTGACTCGCTACTCGCAGTGTCAAACAAAAGCCAACGGCAATAAGGTTAACAGAACTATTTTATTTGTAATGTCCAGAGTAAAACAAGTTCTGAATTGATTGGAAAAATAACTTTACACTATCAAACACAAACACGGATTTAAAATTATTTATTTGATCGTTCATGACTCAAGACAAAGACGAAGTCCAGCATTACAAAACAATGTTTATTATTATGTATGGATTGTACGAGGTTTTTAACCGTATTTTAGTCATATGATGGAGGTAAGATAAGCTATTATCTGCTGGGTGCCTAGCTGAGCTAGTTTACCATTAAACATGCAAATGCCTATGCAAGAATGTAACAACTGCCCTATTTGAGATAGGTGACAAAGATCTTTGAACTTATTTTTTAAGTTCATTCCCCACTAAAGTAATGTTGCTTATCTAGGACTAACAACGCATATGCATTAAACCACCTCTTCACAGAGCGAGCCTCATGTTTATAATTTTCTCAATATGTCTGGCATCAATCGAGTTTATAAAAATTAGGAAATTCGATAACAGACAAAACAAGGTTTTAACAAGTATACTTGCTAATGTGCATCATAGATAGATAGATAGATAGATAGATAGATAGATAGATAGATAGATAGATAGATAGATGAGGGTATGATTACTTATATGATACAGGGCGATGCATACAACACAAGATGACACATGCACATGATTAAAGCCGAGGTAAATGCCTTAGACCTTTTAATGCAAATCGGTTAAATGAAGCGTCAAGCCCCACACTTAGCCCATAATTAAACAGTCATAAACAAGTTAAAATCTGACATACTACTCGCTGTGTCAAATAAAAAGCAAACGGTAATATTGTTAACAAAACCTTTTTACTCGTGATGTCCAAAGTACAAAATGTTCTGAATAGATTGGAACAATTAACTAAACAATATGAAACATATTACACAAAATGTGTATTTGATCGTCCATGTCTAAAGACGAATACAAAGTATATCCTTCTTTACATAATAATGTGTGTTATTATGTATGGAATTTACGCGGTGTTCGACCGTAGTTTAGTCATATCACTGCGGTCAGTCAACCTTTTCACTCTTTTTCTGGATGAATTTATTTACCAGTACCAAATGAAAATGCCTATGTAAGAAAGTGACAACTGCCCTACTTCAATCAAAGATAAAATTAGGTGAAAATGGCCGTTAAAATGATTTTAAGATTAGTCACCACTCAATTATTTTTTCCGGGCCGGTATCAAACAATATACCTCATTTTATTTTAACATGTCAGTCACCACCCTTCTGAGACGTAATTAAAAAGCATTATTCAGAATTTATACAAATGAGAGAATGTCGTCAAATTTCTGATCGATGTTGTTTTGAATGTTTTGAATTTCTAGTAAAGTCATAATACGGAAAGTTGATAACGAAAAAAAAGGTTATAACAAGCAACCTTGCCAACGTGCATCATACAATTGTATGTTACCCGCAAATATATAGTGTAAACAAATGCACTTACCGTCACTGTCAGGATAAGCTAGCACGCCGGCAAAGCATAGGCCGACAAGAATTGCGAGAGTCGTCATCGTGAGGTCGAGGTGGAGGTTGGATCCAATGTGACAAACACAGACAAAGTGGACCCTTATATACACATACTTGGTCATTGGGACCGTTACATAAATGTGTCTTTTCATGTGATTTATTGGCGTTTATAAATAATTGTGTGAGTACATCAAACGCAAAATAGAACATCAAATAGATAATTATGCAAACTTCTACGGACAAAGGGGTTTGACAAAGTGGCTTTTCACCACTAAATTATTATTTACAGCGTCATATGTATATATTTACATAAGGCAAAGTGTGCCATGACAATGTAGTATGATGGATTCGTGTGATTTCTTTGTTAGTATGGTACTAAATGATCATTAACACTATCACATTCACATAAGTCAACGTACGTAATGCAAATGTAGTATGACTGATGATAGTTATTTCTTTGTTATGCTTCAAAATATGTGCTTTTGTTCCCATTCTATGACGTGTGCACTTGCCTTTGAAATTTATGTTTGACCAATAAGTCACACACAAACCTACGCATTGTTCAAATGTTGAATTCATTACTCACACTTAGGGAACTTACGTTTTATGTTCTTGGCAAATGTTGATGTTCATGTTATATAGATATTTCTTGGTAAAGCGTTTGCTTAGTCAGTGCATTGTCAGTTCAAAGGCGGTAACCCGAGATGTATTCCGGTTTGATAACAGGAAACAGCTCTACGAAAATTGAATATAAAAGTTTGAAGATGACATACTTAGAAAATACGACAAAGATCTTGCTATTTTGATTGGAGACTTATTGTCAGTGCCACCTACAGATCTTCGCGTAAGCAGATTGCATACCCATCAGGCGTTTTAATATGCACAGATGTTTATGTGAAAGACTTTCGAAATGATTTGCATTTTTGCCAATTTCTTGAAACACATTTTAAATATGACTTCTTACCTTAAGTTTGAGATTGAAGTTTATGGATCACATACATCTTGTTTTAACCCTAACGGTACGATGGCAAAATGTTAAGTGTAATCTTTTTTATTTATACAACCTATGAGTACAACTAGCATATTTTACATAATAACACTATCAATAATACACAATTGAAATATTATTAAAAAATACTGTACTGTAACTCACTCCTTTAGTTTTGAACTTTCAAAATTGTATTAAAAAGTCAGTGTTCAAAAGAGTAATTATTTTAATGACTTGAGCTGGCAAAGCATTTGACTGTGATATTAAATAAGAACTAGTTTCTTTACAAAATTAACCGAAATTACTGAAAAACATAGATAAGTTTTGTTTAATATACGTATATCACATATTCTTAAATACGACAAAGAAAGGCGGGGTTTTGCCAAGTGCAATACAACACGCGTTCAGGAGCAATTTTCCAAAAGTCTACTCGGTGTTAATTACTCAACACTTCTAAAAAAAATCATATACGGACAACAGCGCATAAAGTGCCAAACCCGCAGATATTAGAACGTTATCAAATATTGGGTTAAATTGTTACAAACTACTATAAATACATTCAATAAGAAAATGTTACTTACATTTCTAAGTGATTGCGAAAGATATCATAACTTAAAAATTGGGTTTCCTTACTATGCGATCTGTTAAGCACACTTTGTGTTTTTCAATGCCTCGTATTTCCAGGGTGTCTTTCTAGATATACTGACGCTATTTAACTACAACTTAAAAAATAATTGTATCCAACATTCAAAACGTAAGATTCTTAAACTGTATAAGAGGTGGGTTTTTTAATATTTCAACTGAAACCAAACTTAATGGTAGGAATTATTAGAATTTTCAATTGTAGCCTTGTAGGTTAAGATTATCTTCAGCTTTTGATAAAAGAAAGTGGCACATGGTTTAAGCCCAATTCTACACCTTTTGAGCATGCTGTGTATGTAACCGTCTTGAAGACGAATATAATTTTGTTCTCGAATGAAATATGTAAATATATACTTTATTTAGTAGAAATAGAATGCATATGCAAAAATGTATAGAACTGATGTCATCCGAGAGTGAGTCTTTGTTCAGAAACCTTAGTGCATTTGTACCGCATATATGCCTAGATCAATTAACTTGAATATGTCTAATTGATGTATCTGTTCTCATAAAACGTGCCCAATTCAAGCCGCCTATCTATCATGTCGAATGCTATTTTTATAAGCTACTAAATAAAATGTTGTTTTTTTTTGCAAATGAAATGTATAATGCATATCTGATCAACTGTACAAGTACAAAGTAAGTAAGTCAACTTGATCACGCCATCTTCTGTAGGTCGTGTTGTGAACTTAACTGCTCGTATAACGTAAATTGGCTTGTATCTGCACTGGCTGGTATAGATTTTGGCATACAATATAAGTAAAGTTACGTAAGACATTAATATATACATATATATTATAAATATATGTAAACATTTGGTATTTAGTTTCTAAAGCTTAAATCATTGTACTCATAACTATATCAAAACCTTTGAAAAACCATGTCATGCGTGTTTTGCCTAATAACACTTATTATTTTGTTTCGTTTAGGCAATGGCATGAAAGGGACTAGATTATGTACGAAAAAAGATAAACCAATTAATGATTAGTTTGTAAGAATATTTTCGAAAAATTATACATAGTGGTTATATTTGCATTTTGAAGGATGTTGAAATATAAACATAATATTTCGCTTACGCAGTCAGCTATTATTTACACGCGTTTACATCGTGTTATATCCAGATCAATTGGTGATGGACACGCACGTTTTACTTCGCTCATTCAAAAAGCCGGTTTTGTACTGCAAACAAACCTTTAGGAACAGTAAATATGTACCTATATTTTTGTGTGAAAGTATTGTGTTAAAATATCCATAAAATATGTTGACAAAAACCATATGTTTTCACTTTATTAACATTTGACATTTAACAGGTATTTATTGACCATAAATGTGAAAAGATGTGGCGGAACACTCATAAAGGTATCACCTTAAAACCTATTACATGGTGGTATACACTATCCACTTCTTCCTTAATGAATGATGACTTATTATGAAGGTTTATATTTCCTAAATATTGATGATTGTATTTGCTGTTTGATAAATATGTTATTTATTATACGATTAACAATCATGTATTTGTTTAAGGCTATATCATTAATGTCTGCTACGAGAATGTCATGACAAGACATTTTAACTTGTAAAGAGACTTGCTCACAGATTTTGGAATATTTTGAAATATGTTAATAGATTCTTAACTCTTCAGATTAAAGTATATTAACTAAGTATAAAGTATAATAACCAGAAACATTATCAGTAGTTTTGGGAAAAACGCATAATTTTGTTCCACAGCTACAAACGAATAATATAAATACTCGAAATTCGTATAAACATACTCGGTACATGACATTTACAGGCAATTTAAGCATGACAAAGCCAAACTAATTTTTTTTAAAGGCTATCATCAAATTTTACGTATAAATAATCTTTCGATAGAGTATAAAATTATATATTTTAAATGATATATAAAATTAAGTACGCGAAATGAGTTGTAACGTGTTGATGTGGTATTCTGACGTAATAAATTATGTCATTAATGATTTCTAAATTCAAAATAAAACACGGTTTGGAAATATAGTGCGATATTGTCTTTGTATTTAATTGTATGAAGTGCTTTCTGCTTTACAAAATCNATTTGTTAATCTGGTTACACACATGTATTTTACAACCTGATAAAGGTCATAAAACCGGGCATAAGTGCGGGTGCTATTCAATGGCTTCACTCGATAATGAAAGACGGGATCGTAGTAATTAATGAATTATGATATGGAGTTTATTATTATAGTCTCATCCAATATTTATATTTTTCATAATTTTGATTATATAAAACATTAAGATGATGATGCAATACAGGTTAGTGGCAATGCCAACTGACTAGCTGAGATTATCGACAAATAAATTATTTTCCTAAGTGAGCTTGAACATGGGTCTAATTTGCCAATGTTTTAATTTATTTTATTGTCATGGTTCTAATTTGCCATTTTTTTCATTTGTTTTATTGTCAGTTCAAAGTTTACTGATTTATCAACTTAAATCTACATTTTTTGTTACCTGTTAATCCGAATACACACCACACATGTATTTAACGACCTGATAAAGGTCATAAAACCGGGCATAGGTGCGAGTGTGCTAGACAATGGCTTCATTCGATAATGAATGACGGGGTCGGAGTAATTAAAGAAAACAACATCTGTTTAATGCATTAACGATGTGTGAACAAGTGTATGCTGTCAATTAGAATAAAAATTGATATTTTATTGGTTATGATGATAATTATGATGATGATTATTATTATGCTGATGATTGTGACGCTTAATATTAATATGATGATTATTATGATGTAATTGCATTATTAATAAAATGAACAACTTGTGTGCAGTAAATTATTATGTATTATGTAATTATAGTAAATTAATGTATTGTGTTGTTAAGACGTATGATTCCTTATCGTTATAACTTTAACATTATCCAAATATATGTTATATACATTATTTTAAAGTTTGTTTTATTTTCAAAGGCGTCTCATACTCTTAATTGTATATATTCTTCTCATTTCGACGACGATATACCTGAAGCAAAAGCCAAGAGATTTTTTTTTTCAAATGCGTTAATCCTCAATAAAGATAATATATTACTGTAATAAACAATATTCCATAGTTTTAAAGAGTTTCGACCAACATATTTGCAACGATTAATTCAAATAAAAAATGGGGCCGAAAAAGCCTGGTACTTGGGCCGAATAAGCCTGAAATTGGGGCCGAATAAGCCTGAAAAAACCGGGGCCGAAAGAGCTTGGGGCCGAAAGAGCCGACAACCGTAGCTACCACAATGGTTAAGTGAATGTGTGTGCGTCTGTCCGTTTGTGCTTGTTCTCTATGTTACTTCATCCTTCATCTCACAAATTTTACTTCACTTTTTACAAATGTTCACCACGTAGACACGACCTGTCACGTGTATTCTACGTGTCACTAGCCAACAGGTCAATGTCGGACTTTAAAGTGAAAATGTCAAATTTCGGCCTAATAATTCGGATTCTTCGAACTGTAGCGACATGTTTCATCACACAATTTTAAATGACTTGCCTCAAATGTCGACCTTGTAATGATTACGTCATGCATGTGAGACCCGTGTTACTGACCCAAAGTTTAGGTCAAACGTAAAGGTCAAAGGTCTGGGTTAGTGTGAGTGGTGTGTGATTTTGAAAGGATTATAAATGGGTCAGCTTTATTTGAACCAGCAGATTAATTAGTTTATTTTTTGCTATTCCGGGCTACACATATTGAAAACTGAATCCACACGTTTCCAACTTGCATCTCGTTAAATAAATGGACAGAAAGGTATTGTATTGGTCTCGAACTCAAGAACACATTCCTTAAAATAAGTTGATTCAATACATACATGCTCGCCAGGTGTGTTGCAAGTTTAACCATATCCAGCCATAATAATTTAATTCGACAATCATTTCTCTTGTACATGTCATGCCCTCCATCTTCACGTATTCGTTATTCATTACTTTTAAAAAAAAGACGATTCTAAAGTGTTTCCATATGATTGTAAAGCTATGGTAACACTCGAAATTTCAACTAGAAAAGCATCGATTGAAAGCCACAGTTTATTAATTAGACTTAAATCGCAAATGTAAAGGCAGAACACTGTCGACGGAATAAAACCAATGTTTTAAGTGTGTGCTCAGTGTATTGGGAAAATATGGCTAATTGATATATTTTGTATACATAATATTGACCTATAATGTACACATATTTGTCTTCTATACTATTGCAAAGGCAATATTGATGATATAAAAATTCACAAACAAGACAAACCCAGCATATTTTATTTACGAAGTAGGTGCAAAATACAAACGTGCAACATACGTTTTAATGATAGGACGTAAGACAATACAATTGATAAGCCATGATATATAGCTATTGATAACACCTAAACATGTTACATATATTTGTATAGTTCGCCAAAATTAAACTCATAGTTGTGAACTCTATTAGCATAAATTAAACGCTTGAATTGTGTCCTATATTCATGCTTGGTTTTGTTAGGTAGATGACTTACATAACCGCGAGTTAATGGAATCTCTTTTAAACGATCGCAGTTCGAAAACTTATACATTCATAGTACCGGTCCTTTAATATATTCATGCATTCATTTAAGAATTCTGGTTAATGTTGGCGCGCTATAACATAGTAAAATACAATTGATACAACACATAATACAATGTTTTTATAAAACCTAATTCAAAGGTATTAATACTATTTATTTTGAGTGAGTTTAAGATGATATGCATACAAACACAGTACATTTTGTATTCTTGATAAATTACACGTGTAAAGTGTTATATGTGATGGAAAAAAAAAATTGAAAAATTAACTTTTTTTTTATTATTACATATGAAAGTCTTTTATTTAAGGCAAGTAACCAATTGACTGAAAAATACTGGACAAAACTCAAACATTATACATGAATATGAAAAAAGATGGGGTCGCCGTATGTAAACGTTCGTTGCAAAGCATCGGTGGTTTAAACCGGTTGAAACTGAAACTCTAGGGGGACCAGCAGCAGGGAAAACTTACTATTAGGACCAGAACTTTACTTATGGTAAGTGACCATATTCATGAAATTGCCAAAAAGGAGCAGACAGCACGAGGCATTACGAACATCACAAAACCACCCGCATACACAAAATTATTGAAACTGGGGTCATGTCTTACTCAAAAATACATATACATTTATTTAAATATTTTATTTACGAGGTCAGTGCAAAATACAAACGTGCAACATACGCTTAAATGATAGGATGTAAGAAAATACAATTGATAAGCCATAATATATACATAGCTATTGATAACACCAAAAACATATTACATATATGTGTATAGTTCGCCAAAATTAAACTCATACTTGTGAACTCTATTAGCATAAATTAAACGCTTGAATTGTGTCCTATATACATGCTGGGTTTTGTTAGGTAGATGACTTACATACCAGTGAGTTAATGGGATCTTTTTTAAACGATCTTAGTACGAAAACTTATTCATTCATCATATCGATACTTTAATTCACGCATTCATGTACGAATTGTGGTTAATGTTGGCGATCTATGACACAGTGAAATACATTTGATACAACATATAATACAATGTATTATATAACACAATTTAAAACTAGTTATACTAATTATTTTGAGTGAGTGTAATATGATATGCATACATACACAGAACATTTCGTTTTCTTGATAGAGTACGTAAACTGTTATATGTGATAGAAAAACATATTAAAGCATAATTATATATTTTGTTTACTATATGTCTTTGAATGAACAAGTAACACAAATGTTCACATAAATGTTAAGTTCCAAATGATAAGAGAAATTTGCAATTTAATTTGCGATCATTCAAGTCGACATATCTGTCAACCGCTACTACAGGAGCTGAATGTGCCATCAGGACCATTTTAACCGGAGCTTAGTAAACAAATATGTAGACAAACCTTGACATATATACATTATCATCCGAACAATAAATCTATAGTTTACTTTAAACAAATATGAAACTTTTCTCCAATATTATTGTTAACATCCGCTAATCCCTTATTTAAGGCAAGTTACCAATTGACTGAACAATACAGGTCAACACACATAACTCAAACATTAAATGAACACTTATTGGGTCGCCGTATGAAACATTCGTTGCAAAGCATCGGTGGTTTAAACCGGTTGAAAATAGAGGGACCAGCAGCAGGATAAACTTACTATCAGGACCAGATCTTTGACTTATGGTAAGTTACCAAATTCATGAAATTGCCAACAATGAAAAGACCGCACAGAGGCATTATAAACAGCACAAAACAACCCGCATACACAAAATTAATGAAACCGGGGTCATGTCTTACTCAAAAATCATTTTTTTTTAAATATTCTATTTACAAAGTCAGTGCAAAATAGAAACGTGCAACATATGCTTTTATGACAGGACGTAAGAAAATACATGTGATAAGCAATGATAAATACAAAGCTTTTGATAACACCAAAACATATTGCCCAATGTGTATAGCTCGCCAAGATTAAACTCATAGTTGTGAATAGCACGCTACTGTGTCCTTTAGTCACGCTTGGTTATGTTCGTCAGCTAGTGGGATCTATTTAATCCGATCGCAGTACGAATGCTAATATATCCATCATAGCGATACTTAAATTCATGCATTCATGGAAAAATTGTGGTTATTGTTGGCGAGCTATAACATAGTGAAATACAATTAATGAAACATATAATATAATTTATTATAAAACCTAATTCAAAGCTGTTGATACTATTAAGTTTGAGTGAGTGTAACAAAATATGCATACCTATACTGTACAATTCGTATTCTTGATAAAGTACGCAAACTGTTACATGTATATGTGATGGAAAAAATAATGCATAATTTATATACTTGTGTACCATTTGTCTCTAAATTTACACATTTGTGTTTTATACCAAAAATGATCACAGAAATGTTTAGTTCCAAATAATAAGAGAAATGTGCAATTTAATTTGCAATCATTCAAGTCGACATATCTGTCAACCGCTACTAGAGGAGCTGAATGTGCCATCAGGACCATTTCAAGCAGAGATTAGTGGACAAATCTGAAGTCAAAACTTGACATGTTTACAATATCATCAGAACAATAAATCTGTAGTTTACTTAAAACAAATATGAAACACTTCTCCAATATTCTTGTTAACATCCACTAGTCTTTTATTTACGGCAAATTGCCAATTGACTTAACAATACAGGACAAAAGACATAACTCAAATATTATAGGAACAATGGTGGGGTCGCCGTATGGAAACGTTCGTTGCAAAGAATCGGTTGTTTAAACCGGTTGAAACTGAAACTTTAGGGGGATCAACAGCAGAGAAAACTCACTATCAGGACCAGAGCTTTAACTTATGGTGAGTGGCCATATGTATGCAATTGCCAAAAATAAAGAGACCGCACATAAGCATAAGGCACAGCACAAAACAACATACACACACATAATGCATAAAACAGGGGTCATGCCTTTCTCAAGAAGGCATATAACAATATTTTTGTAATTTTAATTACAAAGTCAGAGCAAAATACAAAATGTAACATAAGCTTTAATGACAAGACGTAAACGTATTATTGATAAGTCATGATATACATATATAGCTATTGATACCACCAAAATATATTACATATCTATGTATAGTTCGCCAAAATTAAGCTCATACTTGTGAACTCTATTAGCAAAAATAACACGCTTGAATTGTGTCCTATATTCATGCTCGGTTTTGTTAGTACACGTGTTTCACAAGATATTTGGCAACATAACCGTGAGCTAGCGGGATCTATTTTAAACGATAATGGTACGAAAACTAATATATTCATCATAACGGTACTTGAATATATTCATGCATACATGCCAGTTTTAGGGTAATGTTGGCGAGCCATAACACGTAGTAAAAAATAATTGTTACAATTTACAATACAATATTTTTATAAAACAAAATTTAATGATATTTATACAGTTTATATTACATATGACCTGCATACATGCACATTGCTCATGGATTTCTTGATTCAAAGCAGAGATCAGTAAGCTGATCTAGAAATTATCAGACTAACATAGTCACCTGATTCGTAATTACTAATTAAGCAATTTACAAATGCTCATCTTATGTTCTAGAGAGAAAGAATATACTACTTTTACGGATTACTTGATTTGTTTTAAAGGTTGAACATATAGTTTTTACTTCAGGATTTCACACATATATATTAATAATACATGCTTATACTTAAATATAACCTCTATGCATTACTTAGATATTGATAAAACAACATAACAATTGTATATACTACTTATATAAAATATAAAACTGAGGTACATATAGTTTATTGTTTCACTTAGATATACCTAAAATACAGATTGTTAATATTGATCACATGGAAAGTTACTTTGAATACCGCGATAATATAGGACATTCAACTGTTCTGTATTACTTACACATGCCCTTTTATTTTACAACATTATGGTATAATTTGTTTAGTTCTTTAATAAATTCATGTATGTGCAAAGATGCACGTGTATCATATTTTGTGATATTAAAACATCACGTAATGTTATGTTATATTCTTGATTTGCTAATAAGACCTGTATAACAAGCTTGCAGAAGTTTTGATGACAATACAGTGATTTGTCTTCTCCAGTAGGCACTGTTTACCGTGTAGTATACGATTACAAACCCTATTGCATTTTTAAATCTATATAAAAGTGCTGTGCTTAATCCAATCATGTCTAAATATACATTAACATAATATAAAACTTGCAACTATAAACACTGTTTAATCCAATCGAAGGAGGAAAGGAAAAAAAAAACTATCAGCACGATTACGAATATTATCACACTTTTACTCATCTGTGTGCCATCCTTTTAAATTACACACACTGATTTGAAAATGGCCACTTTAAAGTAGATGGTGGCAGAGATTTATATGGATATTCTATCGGAATGTGTTGTATAGCGCATCAAAACGACGATTGGATTAAATTCCTTTCACCATAAAGCGCTCCCGAAAAATCACGTACATGTATATATATATAATACATGAATTTCGTAAAGAACAAAAACCAACTGTATGTCAGGTCGACAAATAGTTCTTAGTTTTCTAGCTACATTTATCACACGAATTGATCTGACCACATTAATGGTACGTTGTATGTTCATGGTCGGATACACTGTAAGGTCTATAAATTTGATGGACTGGCTTCATAATTCGGTTCTCTATATGGACTTGTTATACAGTTTCATTGATGTGACTATTCTTTATGTTGGTCTTGGTACACGGAAAGATCGTATCTTGTAGTATAGATGTACTGAAGCTCTCGGTCTTATTTATGTGGTTGTCTAGATACACGTACACGTCAACTCTATGTGTAGGTTTAACGTATATTCGTAGTGTTTTTGTTAGAATGCACACGGTTTAAGTTCAATGCCATCTTATTTTAAGCACGTTATAACCAACCTCCTCTTGGTTACACATCGGTTTTGTGAAGAAAGGCCAGCTCCTGAGGTGCTCTTCTTAGCTCATCAATCTGTTGTATCAAAATGTCAAACTAAGGTTTTAGCAAAACATGCATCCGGTTAACAAATAATTCAACATATACCCAGATTCGTGTACTCGTCAATACACTTTCATCAGTTTATATGGTCTCGTATGTTACCGAGGCTTATAAAGAACCAAATCACATTTCTCAATTCTCATGCAAGAATAAGATGATATTTAGTCTTGTCTAAACATTTGTTTATTTAAGTCGAGAAATGTATTAAATGATTGAAACACCAACCTGTTGTTTCATCTCTAGATGAGCGGATCGCAGCTGCTGAAGCTGCTCACCAATGCCAGTCAACCTTAAATTGTTAAAACAGAATAAGTAACGATACATTTTCAAATTCAGTACAAATAATATATGTTTTATTGATCATCTGAAAAGCCTATCCAAGGATCACCTACTTCTAGTCACACTAAATAAAGCAAATATGGGAATTTGGTTTGACGTGTCAAAATTCGTATCATCGCCCATGTTCAATGACGATAATAGCTTCATTAAAAAGCCCTATTAATATGTTCAAGTAGTAAGCTGGCCTAGTATGAGAAAACGATATTTATATATGTTTGTCCACATATAAAATTGATACAAAAAACTATTTGAACATTGTGTTAAAACCTGTAAGCTGTTGAACATATTTATGTCTAAATAAATAATCCATTTTGTAAACGCGATTNTCAGAAGCGTAGGGGTTCCTAGTTCTATGGGATTCTTCCCGACTTGGATCCTCCAACTTCTCACCAGGTGTATCACCTGAGCGTTGCGTCTGGGTGTCTGATTTCCCACAATCAGTCTTGGCTTGATGTATCCGCAGTCCCCTAAGATTCTTGCAAATCTTGTCACATTTGCCACACTACACTACTGCTACTTCTCCGGTCAAAGTCCGTTGTACAAGCCTAGTCGTCATCTGTGTATCCGTCCGTGTGAGTCTCTCATCCCCCCCTCTTGGAAGACTCTGGGGGTATTCTTCTGTGTATGAGTCTGTAGCTGATGTTGTGGTTGTTCCTTCGCAGGAACTGCATTCCGGGCTGCAAACCCGTCGTGCCCTTCCCAGGCTTTCCTGGTGGTCATCTGTCTTTCCAGCGTCACCAATCTATTCTCGGTTGTCATCCAGTCTTTCCTAGAAGTCACTGGTAAACCAGATGTAGAATGAGTTGTAAACAGTCGTAAAACTGTTGGACTACTGACATCCTCAGTCGAGAGCCACCGATCATTGAATGTTTCGACCCTTTAATCTCGATACATTCTCCTGGTGGTGGGTCCGCAGGGGATGATTAGTCAGTACAATCTTTTGCACCAATTTGTTGTAGATACGACTATGTTGCGTGTGTATTTGAAAGGTAACATTTAAAGACATAAACAACAGTCAGCGATGGAATACACGTCTTACTAAATGGGTACACGGCGTTTGTTAATCACTGCAGCGAGTATGAAAAATGAAAAGGAACACATCGCAAAAAAGTTCAATGCAACATAGAATATATTATATAAATGCTAATGCAACAAACACAATTAATGAGGATCATCAACGAAATAATAAAATACTGTCGTTAAAGCTGCAATTCATGTCCGGTCAGTCGTTGTTTTCTTTCCTGAAAAACACCTGAAAATGAAAAATAATTAACGAATTAGAAACTTCATAAGAAGCTTTGAAATTTGCATATGGGAGTCAGTTTAACGCATATGTTCGCATCAATTTCGGGGCTGTTTTACCAATTATAACAATAGCAATCGTTTTAATATTTCCTTTATTATACTGAACAGTTTTCAGAAATGTAACATACTATTCACGTTTTCAACAATAAAATGGAGGGGCATTTTCAAGTAAATAGTTTGTCACAACATCATACAATCTTATTAAGTATTTTTATTTACAAAGCGACGTTCTGCATTATTTACCGTGACACAACTGTAAAGTGTTATTGATACACGCATTGTTATAACGTTCATGATTGGGAAAATGCTTATCGTTTTCGTTTCAGAACATTGTGTCGTGTTCTTAGAAAACTGGGCAAAATGCTTGTGCGTGTGCGTAAATTGTCATCCCAGATTAGCCTGTGCAGTCCGCGCAGGCTAATCAGGAACGACAATTTCCGCTTTTATGGAATTTTTCGTTTAAATGAAGTCTCTTCTTAGCGAAAATTCAGTTTAGGCGGAAATTGTCGTCCCGGATTAGCCTGTGCGGACTGCAGTCTGGGATGACACTTTACGCACAAGGATTTTGCCCAGTTTTCTCAGAACACGCCACCATTAAGCTCATTGTTATGTTAATTAATGTGATGTCACGTTGATTCTCTATTTTTTAGAAATGATAATGACATTAATTGGTCCACAAACTGAAAATTATTACCCGGCCCATTATCGTGATTGTGTCTATTCCTTTTTACGAACACTATCAGATGCATTTAGTTCAAGAATGATATACCTTTATGAGCTCCGATATCGAATTACAATTTTAGAAGCAAATACTGTAAATGCAATACAATAAGGCACAGCAAAATAACTATTTTGCAATGGTTTAGTGTCAATGAATTTTTCGTATTTCCATTAACCAAAGACAACGCCACTGCATGTGTTTTCTTTAAGAAAACTTTTATGTTTTATGAGATTCAATAAAATACAAATATAGGAAATAAACAAGTATTATGTATTGTTTTACCTTTTAATACTTCTTGCCATATCTTCTGTATCCTTCAAATTTCTTGCCTCCATATCCACCGCCAAAACCTCCGAATCCACCGCCAACTCCTCCGAATCCAGCTCCATCACTTCCAAATCCAACGCCAACGCCTCCGTATCCACCGCCAATCGCTCCGTATCCGCCATATCCTCCGAAATTCGTGCCCCCGTATCCTCCGCCAAAACCACCGCCAACACCTCCAAATCCACCGCCTACACCTCGAATCCACCGCCAATCGCTCCGTATCCGCCATATCCTCCGANTATTATTATTATTATTATTATTATTATTATTATTATTATTATTATTATTATTATAATTATTATTATTATTATTATTATTATTATTATTATTATTATTATTATTATTATTATTAACGAGCATTTTACTAACTTACTTTTTACATTTTACTTACTTACTCATTTCAGCGTGAGATTTAAACTATTTTACCTACCATTTCGCGTATCATGACAAGTTTGGGTCCAAGTTGTTTGTGCACAGAGAAAATGTGCAGAAGACGCAAGCAAAATGATATGAAGTTCAGCGCAAGTATAACGCGAGCGCCCTCAAGTGCACCATAGTACGGCAAGAAACGAACTGTCATTCCTGTTATGAAGAGCACTATGGTCAAGATATCCACCTTGTTCCAATCATCAGAGATGTAATGCTGCAGTTTGGAACGTAATCCAGAATAGGATGTTCTTACCACCTGAAAGTTGAACAATGAAATGTACACGTTAATTGAAAACTTTCAAGACAATTTTGTTCAGATATCTGTATTCAGACAAGACGAAATTCTGACATATAATACAAACCTGACGCACTTCCTCCGTGAAGATAGTGAAAACATACACCATGAGAGCGATATCCGGAGTTGAAACACTCGACCCGAAGTTGAATATCAGAACGAAAGCATACATGCTCAGGAAGATGACGTACACCAGCTAGAAAAAACATTATGATAAGGTATCTGATGATTTCGACTGCATTAGATCCCTAATCATATATACAAATGGAACAGAAATGCCACCAACCTTATTTTATTCCATGATGTTGAAAATTGACTGACAGTTCAAATTACAGATAATGTTAGGCAATACTTTTGTAGATACTAAGCCTATAATCTAAAATGTTTAAACTTAATCAAATTGAATTGTGTTTCTCCATACAACACGATAAGGGCTGCTATAAAAAACTCAGTTCCATACCACATTGTACATGCAGATGATCAACGGAGCTTTGAAGAAATAATATAGCTTCTTTCTTGTTGTGATCTGTTCCCTGTCTGGTTTCATTTTCTCAGAAGTTTTCTGCCTCCTACCACATGTTTAAGGAATTATCATTAAATATGCTTTCGACACGAATAATTGAATAAATGGCCCAGACGTTTTTTATTTGTATAATCACCCATATATTAACGTTGTGTCAAGGATAATTTTGAAACTTACTCGTAAAGCATTACTCATTTCAACGATCGTATTTCATATTTAAGGCCATCACATTTTTAAACACACGTTGAAAGCAGAACAAATTATATTTATTGTGTATTTAGACCCGTTCATAATGGTGAATTTGAGGTTCGGGTTTCTTACGGGTTTTGGCTTGAATGTAAACTTAAATTTGCCCGTATGTGTAATAGTTTCATGACGACCCTAGTCTATAGTCTCAATTTCGTGGCAAACTTTTTCTTACGTATTCGATTATTCTATACAATGATGCAATACATTATTTTTTAATCCATTAATATGCCATCACTATTGGGAAACATTATGCCAGTATAGTAAGTTTTTATTCAGGCTGGTCAATGTAATGCTTAAAAGAACAATTCTGATTGCGCCAAATTTAGTTTAGTTTAAGTACACAAAGCAAGAAATCAATAAATGTTCTGCAAACGTACATTAATGACCTTTTTTCATTTGTGCTTTGCTTGCACTTCTTTTTTTCCGAAGGCTTTTGCAATGATTCCTCTGGATTGGCCTCACCATCGCCTGCCTTTCCATGAGCTGACTCGACTTTGGAAAATGTATCTTTGTGAATGGTGAATGTCAAAACACGGATCGCCAGAATAGGACAGAACATGCAACACATAAGCTGAAAATTAAATAGACGTCAATAATAAAATATTAAACTATAGTGAAGTTATAGGACTAAAAAAACTCCAGAAACATTATCAGGAGATAAATTTTTAAGAGCACCGGCTAGTCTTTTAATTAAGACAAGTGACCGATTGCCCCCCAAAAAAGGAGAATAATACTCCTACACATAAAAATAAAAAATGACTACAGCTGGGGTCACCGCCTTGGAACGGTCAATGAAAAGCATGGGCGCTTCAACCGGTTCTATGACGTATCGAACCACAAACTTATTCCAGAATTAATCACTCGTATACAAGTTTAAATGAAACAACACAAATCATTGTTAATCAAATTAAACATCAATAAAAAATAATTTAAATTAAATTTAATTGCAATTTAATTACTCATTGGTATATTATGCACCAGAGCAACAGAAACAATTAATTTTTGAGGCACGATGAAAATAAATAGACTCAACTATCAACTTAATTCCTTCTTGTTCACAAGATTTCAAAACGAAGCATCATGTGCAGCTATTAATATTTCCAAGTAAGAACGATCCACGTAGAGCGTTGAAACTTGAAAAATGATCATACACTAGCATCTATATTTATCACCAAGCTTTTGTTTTAAAAATGCATGTTTATCATCAGCGACAAATTTTCTCTGCATTTGTCAGCTACACAATACATGTATGTTCATTGACGACTTAATCAATTTCAATTACATAACTTAATTTGTTATTATTTGGGAAGTTGTATGAGGCACGTAAAATGCGACAATTCCTTCATCCCCCGGAAAAGAAGAAAGTGTGTAAATGCTGTTATTCTGTCATCTTAAAACAAACGAACTTTAAAGTTACGTTTAATTACAAATTATTAAAAAAAAAGTATGACACTCATACCCTAAAAAGACTGTTTTCATGCGCCAATCTTCCATTCCAGATATTGTTCAGCAGCGTCTGACATGCTTTTTGTGATATAAATTCCTTGTGTTCCGAAATCATAGCAATCTCAAAGCATGATTTGTTGCCCAAGTAAGACAACTCACGAACTAGAAGATCTTGAGTTTTCTGCTCGCTCATGGCATGGCATGCGTTTAGCAATCCCACGGCTGTTTCAGACCATTCACTAAAGAAACATTATATCAAATTGATCCCGTATGTTAAGAATTTAAACCAATATATATATACTATATACTAATTCATTACTTATTTTGTATTTTTGTTTATATAGGACAAACATAACACATTAAGACAAAGATAATTCCGTACTTAATACATTGTTGTATTTTGTTGACCAACTCTGTGTTTGTGTTGTCTATCTTGCTCATCAATTTCTTCAGTAAGTAGTAACCAACAAGAGCTTTTGGTAGGGAATCCTGTTCAAAACGACTAGGGTTATCATGGGCAGTTCTTTACATAACAATTGTTGAAACAAATATAAGCATTCGACACAAACGTATCAGTTGCAATTGCAGTATGGTCCGTCTCGACACAAACATCATTGTACCTAAATGGCTGTTTATACAGTTAATACACTTACCTTCCCATGGGTCCAGAATATCTTGGCCATTTCTTGTTGGACCACGAGTATCGACCAGATAAACAAATCAAAGGATGGATTTTTGACGTCCTTACAAAGTTTCTTGTTTTCTTAAATCAACAATAGCTTAACGTTAATGATTCTAACGTATTGATACAACAATTACGAATCAACGTCATTTTAAACAAACAAAAAACAGATTTATACAAGCTTATAAATGTTCAAAAAGTTGATGTTTTAGTTATAACATTCACAGAGTTGTTATCCATACATATGTGCATACTTTGTATAATAAATTCATGTACAGCAAATGACCGAAAATTACACAATTTTAAATACTGTAAAGATGCAAGTTATTAAAATACCAAAATAAGCGTCATTGAATCGTTTTATTCCTCTTTCTGTATTTTTTTTCATACAAATAATGACTTGAGATGACTTATGCATTAATATGCATACATGTAAACTCATGAAATATTTCACCATATTGTTAATACATGCAGTAAATATATTAGCAAAAATTTAACAAGTGGGAATTTAATATGGGTTAATACTTCCGTCATTTTTGGCAATCGAAGTTATTTCATCTGCTTCCTCTGTATAAGTAATGAACTTGAGTTCAAAAGTGTCGCCCATCAGATCCTTTTCGCGCTTCCTCACACCTTCAAGGGTATCCTATAAAATGCAGGGCAATACATACAGCACGCTAGAAAACATTGATCAGAGCGATCAATACAAAGCAAGTTCTTTGTACGTTAAGACTATATTTCTCGAGCAAAAAAGATGATTGCTATATCAATAGCGCAGCGTGGTTCATACAAACAACAAGGTAATTATTCACATGACTCATATAACTAAAAAGTTCGTGCAGTATCATTAAGGACTCAGTGACCTAACGATCTACTTATAATATGCAGAAACTTGAGCAATGCACACATGAATATGAAAAATATTCAGTCTCACGATTTAAATAACCTAGTACACTTACAAGCTTTTATTGTTTACATGCCATAGAATGACAAATATAAGTGTACCGCCGATTATTTCAATATTGCGAAATAATCTGAACATAATTAGGATTGAAAATGCAAAATCTCATATAAGAACTAATTAGGGCAACATTACAATGCTTAGATCCAATACAGAACAGCTTTCACGAACGGTTTAATTTGCTTGTTTTAATGGATATAAGAAGCTCATCTTCATTGGAAGTGTTAGGTTCCAAAACCGAACCAAAAATACCCGACATGACGAATGATACCCAATCAAACCCATCCCGAAACCAAATTGCTACCCGTTGCATCTCTGATATTCAGGCCTTGTTCGGGGTGGGGTTAAAAACTAGTTAACCAGGCCACGTCTTATGCAAATCTTGACACAACTCTCTAAGACACATTTATGACTCAATCTTGATGAAACGTGGTCCCAATTTATTTTTTTGGACGACACATAAGACACGTTAATTTGAGTCACATTGGCATTACAATAATATATTTGAAAGAGAAAAGAGCTTGAAGACACTGCAGAGGCCATGTTTGGTTTCAATTTCAGTGAAACTGGGCCAGCATTGTGAACTTAATAAAATCTGGAACGGGCTTGAACTTGAGTCAGATATGGTCAAATAGCAATTACACACACACAATTAAAAAGAGGAAAGCCATAGTATGTGCTTCAGTATCATAGGTACCGTTC
Organism: Dreissena rostriformis; assembly: GCA_007657795.1. NCBI lineage: Eukaryota > Metazoa > Mollusca > Bivalvia > Myida > Dreissenidae > Dreissena > Dreissena rostriformis. Next base: position 56,526 of record VMBQ01000537.1, on the reverse strand, counting down.
GATAGAGTTGAAGAAGTCGTTGTTTGGTTAGAAAGTTTTTCAAGCTAACCCCATTGTTTAAAAACAATTCGACGAAATCAAAATTGTTGAGCTGAATAGCAGCAAGCATCAACTCCTCTAGACATCCAATCTGAAAGAAACGTGCGCAACAATCACGTAACATCGCATTCATTCGATTAATTTTATTCAAGGTATTTCATGTACACATGCATCAAATGTAAGCGTTATTGTCAATCTTGTTATTATATATATTGTCAGATAAACCTTCGAATGATGTAATATCGTGTTGTGCAAACATTATAGTCAGCGTAAACTCGTTACCTGCATTGATTTCTCATCGGTGAAAATATGACTTTTGGCTACGTCAATTCTGTTAAAAGCCATGGTCATTCGTAACATTGTCATAACTTCGTATGTATTGCCTGTAAAAAAATAAACAATAATCAAAGTAACATAATAAGTACGTAAGGAAATATAAAAGGAGAGAGAGAGAGGGTGAGAGAGAGGGAGAGAGANTATGTATGTATGTATGTATGTATGTATGTATGTATGTATGTATGTATGTATGTATGTATGTATGTATGTATGTATGTATGTATGTATGTATGTATGTATGTATGTATGTATGTATGTATGTATGTATGTATGTATGTATGTATGTATGTATGTATGTATGTATGTATGTATGTATGTATGTATGTATGTATGTATGTATGTATGTATGTATGTATGTATGTATGTATGTATGTATGTATGTATGTATGTATGTATGTATGTATGTATGTATGTATGTATGTATGTATGTATGTATGTATGTATGTATGTATGTATGTATGTATGTATGTATGTATGTATGTATGTATGTATGTATGTATGTATGTATGTATGTATGTATGTATGTATGTATGTATGTATGTATGTATGTATGTATGTATGTATGTATGTATGTATGTATGTATGTATGTATGTATGTATGTATGTATGTATGTATGTATGTATGTATGTATGTATGTATGTATGTATGTATGTATGTATGTATGTATGTATGTATGTATGTATGTATGTATGTATGTATGTATGTATGTATGTATGTATGTATGTATGTATGTATGTATGTATGTATGTATGTATGTATGTATGTATGTATGTATGTATGTATGTATGTATGTATGTATGTATGTATGTATGTATGTATGTATGTATGTATGTATGTATGTATGTATGTATGTATGTATGTATGTATGTATGTATGTATGTATGTATGTATGTATGTATGTATGTATGTATGTATGTATGTATGTATGTATGTATGTATGTATGTATGTATGTATGTATGTATGTATGTATGTATGTATGTATGTATGTATGTATGTATGTATGTATGTATGTATGTATGTATGTATGTATGTATGTATGTATGTATGTATGTATGTATGTATGTATGTATGTATGTATGTATGTATGTATGTATGTATGTATGTATGTATGTATGTATGTATGTATGTATGTATGTATGTATGTATGTATGTATGTATGTATGTATGTATGTATGTATGTATGTATGTATGTATGTATGTATGTATGTATGTATGTATGTATGTATGTATGTATGTATGTATGTATGTATGTATGTATGTATGTATGTATGTATGTATGTATGTATGTATGTATGTATGTATGTATGTATGTATGTATGTATGTATGTATGTATGTATGTATGTATGTATGTATGTATGTATGTATGTATGTATGTATGTATGTATGTATGTATGTATGTATGTATGTATGTATGTATGTATGTATGTATGTATGTATGTATGTATGTATGTATGTATGTATGTATGTATGTATGTATGTATGTATGTATGTATGTATGTATGTATGTATGTATGTATGTATGTATGTATGTATGTATGTATGTATGTATGTATGTATGTATGTATGTATGTATGTATGTATGTATGTATGTATGTATGTATGTATGTATGTATGTATGTATGTATGTATGTATGTATGTATGTATGTATGTATGTATGTATGTATGTATGTATGTATGTATGTATGTATGTATGTATGTATGTATGTATGTATGTATGTATGTATGTATGTATGTATGTATGTATGTATGTATGTATGTATGTATGTATGTATGTATGTATGTATGTATGTATGTATGTATGTATGTATGTATGTATGTATGTATGTATGTATGTATGTATGTATGTATGTATGTATGTATGTATGTATGTATGTATGTATGTATGTATGTATGTATGTATGTATGTATGTATGTATGTATGTATGTATGTATGTATGTATGTATGTATGTATGTATGTATGTATGTATGTATGTATGTATGTATGTATGTATGTATGTATGTATGTATGTATGTATGTATGTATGTATGTATGTATGTATGTATGTATGTATGTATGTATGTATGTATGTATGTATGTATGTATGTATGTATGTATGTATGTATGTATGTATGTATGTATGTATGTATGTATGTATGTATGTATGTATGTATGTATGTATGTATGTATGTATGTATGTATGTATGTATGTATGTATGTATGTATGTATGTATGTATGTATGTATGTATGTATGTATGTATGTATGTATGTATGTATGTATGTATGTATGTATGTATGTATGTATGTATGTATGTATGTATGTATGTATGTATGTATGTATGTATGTATGTATGTATGTATGTATGTATGTATGTATGTATGTATGTATGTATGTATGTATGTATGTATGTATGTATGTATGTATGTATGTATGTATGTATGTATGTATGTATGTATGTATGTATGTATGTATGTATGTATGTATGTATGTATGTATGTATGTATGTATGTATGTATGTATGTATGTATGTATGTATGTATGTATGTATGTATGTATGTATGTATGTATGTATGTATGTATGTATGTATGTATGTATGTATGTATGTATGTATGTATGTATGTATGTATGTATGTATGTATGTATGTATGTATGTATGTATGTATGTATGTATGTATGTATGTATGTATGTATGTATGTATGTATGTATGTATGTATGTATGTATGTATGTATGTATGTATGTATGTATGTATGTATGTATGTATGTATGTATGTATGTATGTATGTATGTATGTATGTATGTATGTATGTATGTATGTATGTATGTATGTATGTATGTATGTATGTATGTATGTATGTATGTATGTATGTATGTATGTATGTATGTATGTATGTATGTATGTATGTATGTATGTATGTATGTATGTATGTATGTATGTATGTATGTATGTATGTATGTATGTATGTATGTATGTATGTATGTATGTATGTATGTATGTATGTATGTATGTATGTATGTATGTATGTATGTATGTATGTATGTATGTATGTATGTATGTATGTATGTATGTATGTATGTATGTATGTATGTATGTATGTATGTATGTATGTATGTATGTATGTATGTATGTATGTATGTATGTATGTATGTATGTATGTATGTATGTATGTATGTATGTATGTATGTATGTATGTATGTATGCATGCATGCATGCATGTATGTATGTATGTATGTATGTATGTATGTGTATGTATGCACGGAGAAAATACAAGTTGGGACGAAACAAGAGATTATGGTCTTGCCTTTTTTCTCTTTCTTGGGCATTCAGGAATGCATATGCAAGAATAAACGCAGTTCCTTTTGATCCCTTCACGACCACAGTTGGTGTATTACTTTGCAAGGCGTGATAGACGGTTTCCAGAGTTTCATGTCCACCGCCTAGAACTATCTGGACAATTGGTATATCATCTGAAACAAAGAAATATAATTAAACATTAATTTAACATTAAAAAACATGTTAATATTCACAATACACGAAGTTTGACTGATACACCACCCACATTAATAATCATTAAATCATTACTTCTGTTATTGATTTGAGAAATTTTCTTCTTTAGTTCATCCCGTTGTTTTGCGTCTTTCACGACGATAAAGTGAGAATGATTGGGGTGGTCCAGAAGCTTCAAGTATTTAGATGGGAGAACAACCTCTTCCACTTTCTCACTATTTGAATTCGTAGAACCTTTGCTCTGAAATATAATCAGTTTGGTTACCAGATACATCAATTCAGAAATGTTGATGCATTATCACCGGTTTTATACATGATACGCGATAGATATTATTATGTATACATCACTGTTTATGTATCCAAATTTGTTCTCTAACCACAGGTATGTTAAAAATTATTTAGTTTTGAATAGTTTCCATTAAAGTTCTATGAATATAAACCGAAAAGTTCACCAATCATTTAGTCAGTGTAGAAAATAAGGAGTTCATACAAACTAATAACTAGTTTAATAATTAAACATTCTTTGTTCAAGGAGATGTTACGATTTAACACGTTGTCAAATTAGCGTTAAAGTAACATGAGTGGTGTACATGTACATCATCGTCTGTTGATGAGTCCATGTTATGTAAGAAATCCATGGCTAGGAGTCCGATCATCTTGACATTTTTCGGCACTGGGCGTGTTTCATTAAATACTTTACCGACAATTTTCGCTACGCCATAATTAGTTCCACTCGTTAGAATCCAAGCACCTGTATAAAGTCAGACAATATTCAAATTTTTATTTTAAATCGTGTTATTATACATATGTTTGCAATAAAATGAATACTGTTGCTAACTTTAAAGCCCCATTACTACTCAAAAACAACGAACTTTTCGTACAATATTTCGTAAAATAAAGTTAAACAATTCAAAATCAGTGTTCCTTATTGCAATTTCCGAAATTTCAACGCCAGATGTGGTCTGGTAACATAGATGTTTGTAGATACAAAATGCTCGTTTTTATTTTTATTTTGCATATTTAATTCCATTTTAATTTCCCGCAACGATATCTGTTAATACGACGTATGAACAATAACATGGTACCATTTTAGTGTTTGTCTTTCGTATGAATAATATATATATATATATTTGCGGGAAATTAAAATGGAATTAATTGTGTCACAAATAAATAAAAACGAGCATTTTGTATCAACAAAAATCTATGTTACCAGAGCACATCTAACGTTGAAATTATGGCTATTGCTATAAGGAACACTGATTATTAATATGTTAACTTTATTTTACGAAATATATTACGAAATTGTCGTTGATTTGTTTAGCATTATAGAGTCTTTAAGGTTACTGTTATACGTGTATTCTTAATTAGCCCGACCTTTCGATGACAAGGCAAACTAGTATACACTCCCTGGCGTCGGAGTCGTTATTGGCTTTGTCGGCTGCATCTAGTCTCATATAAAACCTTAATGTTATATAAGTGTTTTAAGGAACGGCCTGAGAAATGTTATTTTATCTAACAACAATCTTTATATTATAAATAATATAAAAGTCGGAATCAAAAACACTAGTTTAAAGACCGTCATCAGTTCGATATCTGGTCCAAGATTATGTGACAGTTAAAATAACAAATACAACATTTGGGCCATTTTAGACTTAAACATGTTGCATTCCCAACGATAGCTTGAATCGTCAACGTATGATTTCCGCTTTCTAACTCATATTAAAAGCAATATTATATTTTGAGTTTGCAGCTGTGGGGGCGTTGGTAGTGTTTCGTAAAAAAGACACACACACAACTCATAAAAAGATTAAAACAAAATGAAATATTTTTTATAAAATTCAATTTATGCGTACTCGGTTCGATTAAATGAGAGTTCATGTGAAGCGGATCAAGTCAGGGTTAGTGGCATTTTTAAATAGAATATAAATAATGTGTAAGACTGAATAATTTGATAACTAATTTAAAAAAGTTGTTATAGACATACGCAATACAATAATATATCATTAATATTGAAAACCGTTACCACCTATCATAATGTTGTTCTGATGATTATCAACGCGTATCACGATATAATGGCTATTTAAGTAAGGCTTTTGAAGTCCAACCTGTTGCAATAGCTGCCATCCTGAGACCACCTCGGACAAAATCATAAAGTGTTTTGTTCATATGACAGTCCGATTCATTTCCAGTGACTGATATGATAAGGTCTGGCTTTTCGAGACCCCAATTCTTCTTCATCATCTCAAGTATGTTGCCCCTACTATTTTCCACGGGTATGTACTGCGAATAAATACCAAATAAAAAGTTGTAAACGAAGATGTTACAAAGAGCGAAATGATATAAACTTCTGGATGTAATTTTCCTTCGTTGCCGAACCTACATCAAACGAGACAGGCAACAATTCATTAAAATCAAACCAATTAAGTCTTTATTGGAACATAAAAGGTCTGTATTCAATGAACATGCACCTTTAGGTGTAGTTCGGTTGTCGGTTATTATAGTGATAAATAAACACCAGACTATTGGCATCAGATATGAGGATCTTGTACTCTGCACTTTCCACCATTAGCCGCTTTTAGCCTCAATACGTGTATTTAAATACATTCAGACCTAATGTATGCTCCGCACAAGAAAATGTACTAAAGGACTATCCCTCTTTAAATCCTTAAATGAGAGTTATGATTTTTATAATTTTCACTGCTCCTTTAATACATCTTTGAAATTTCAAATAAATCCCTTCAATACTTTCGAAATAAAACAAAGATGCGCGTAAAAGAATGTCACTCGATGTTAAGGGCGTTTTGTTAATAATTTAGTTTGGTGTAGAATTACTGGTTATCGAATTAGTTATAGATTATGTGTCTACAAACACATTTAGTAACTATGGTAACAAAAGGATAAAAAATGTTAGACTTAGAATTCACAAAATGCAAATATGTCAATACGATTCGGACGGTTATCAACATTCGCCTTAATTTACTGCCAACAACACATGTATTTAATTAGTTGAAGATCGGAAGAAAACTGTTCGACATACCAAGCATGAAACAATTCCAAAAGGCGTATTTAGAACATTCAAGTGCCAAAACTCAACGCAACAGGAATAGTTTCAATGTGAACATTTTCATCAAGTTTAGTAAAGATCTATAGACAACGTTTGGTCCATCATATCAACCTAACTCAACCGAACTCAATTAATTATGTACATATAGGCATTCGGCCTAAAGAAAGTAAAACCATCTTGGAATGTATGACCTTAACAATAAGTTCTTATATAACAATGACACGTTTTGCAATTTTAACAACGCCTTTTTCCAATTTCATTTATTAATATGAATACATAAAAAGCAGTAAGTTTTCAACAGTTCATGTGCCCATGTGTGTTAAAACAGTAGAGACATAATTCGCGGTTCACGGTGAAATGACTTCCGAGTGCAACACTTAGTTTATTATTGGAACATCTGAGCCGCGTTAAAGCTCGTATTAATCTGAATGACAAATCAATTGATAAATATATTTCAGGTTTTAGCAAAGATTTAAATTGCTTGTATGCATAGCAGCACATTGATGTTACATCTTCATTTTGCCAATGTGGGTCATTCAGTCAGTGATATGCTGATTAAACCATGTACGAAAAAACGGATATCATCAGTTCCCTGCGCCACCCAGATATATAAAGCCACTTAAAAATATTTTATAATATGGTTGTTCTTATGAAACATAGCCGAAATTTACAACTTCGTACCGTTTGCATACTTCTCACAAGAAGACTAATTACTACGAATTGAGCTCAAAGTATTAATATTGTTGACATGGACAAAAACCTTAGTCTCCAAAATGAGAACATTATATTTCCTTTTTGCATCCTGAAAACCTATGCAATTAATACGGACTTTTTGAAACGGATATATAGACAGGTAGCAAACAGGTAGAATTCGTTTGATTACCCACCTTGGCTATATTCCCTCGTTTTATATCGAACTCCATCCTTGATGTGTCATTCATCGTCAATGAACCACTATCGTGCCTATTGGTTTGGCAGCCAAACACCTATCATATAGCTTATTGTGCTGCTGGTGTGGAAGGCAAACGCTCCTGGAAGCTAATAAAAACATGAAAATGCAATTGGACGCTGCACATGAGTCATAAGACACTCTTAATGCAGCAGATCATTTTTTTAAATGTATTATTGAATTTAGATGTTGTCCACGGAGCAGTAGAACTAATTATTCTAACATCAGCTATTATTTGATGATTAGTTGATATTATTGACAAATGACAACTTAAGCACATTTCGAATATGCACTCACCATAATTGTGTCCCTACCAAATTTAAAGAAAGCACAAATAGGTCATGGTTGAATGTCATGATTTTAATTAACAGCTTTGTAAATACCTACAACGTGCTATCTACCTAATGTTTTTTTGTTTATTATCCACAAGAAACATGTGTGCTAATTGATATATAAAATGTGTACAGCTGAAACATCACTGCTAGTTGATCATCAATACCCCAGTCTGAAACAACGATATGCAGCCGGGCGGCGTCTGCTTTATCAAAGGGCAATAATACTTATCAGTAAAAGGGAATTAGGTGATGTTTCTCGGAAGCATGGTTATTCAGAAAACCCTATCGTCGGATAGCGTTTTCCTCAATCATGAGAGAATATTAACTTACCCAGATAATCATTGTCTTAGAAAATATCATTTTTTTCATAAACATACGGTTGCATAGAGGTGACATAAACTCCTTTTTTAAATACACTCCTCCAATGCGGGGAATCACGTGGTTAGATTTGAGAAAAAATGGCCGCCGATGCCACGATTCAATGGAGTCTTCAAACAGGTACATCTACCTTATTACTTACTTGTTTTTAATCGGATGACGCCTATCATAGGGCCAGCCGGAAGCGGTTTCAGCGAGTATCAACCGTTTTCCTCTGGTTGGTCTGAGTGTGGAGATTACTCATGCAATATTTCGCGATTTCCTAAACCGTCAATTGACATTGAACACGGACAAACACTGATATCACTGTTTTCGCACTAATTAGCACTGTTTAAGTACCAGTTATTCATGTGGACGCATTTTGGTTGACAAAAAATGGATAAATCGATTGCTCATGGCGTTATTTTCAAGGTAAAGTTAAGTTTCGATTGGTTTTGACGATTGGTATTGAGCACGCACATGACCCTTATACACGGACAACGTTGAACAACCTGATATTGAGCACGCACATGTCAAGGAATACCGTTTTCTCCGCCCAATAAGTCTAAAACGACCTCGCATTGGCATGTTCTGTACATGTAACGATACATATCTAATGTAAAGGCACTGTAAATGTTAGTTTCGTCTACGAAATTGGATATCTGGATCATCAAAATTTATTTTTAAATGGGAATTTTATTGCTAGCCTGTTTCGGTGTAGCTGCTTTTTGTTATGGCTTGCGAGCATTTGAAAATGTTGTTTTTCCTCCAGACAGTTTTATTATTTTTTTTTTTGGATTGCTGTTTTTTGCTTAAAGAAATCCCTTCAGGATATTGTCATATAAGTGCATGTTCAATTGTTTTCAGAACTATGTCTCATGCTAAAGGAACAAGTACATACAAACACAGGCTAACATTTTACCCGATTACTATACAGTTTGTGACCAGAACATGAAGTATGAATATGATTTGGCATTGGGAATGTATTTTAACAACTTGAAAATGCATTTTATTTCCTACAGATTGTGTACTGTGTTTTAAGCTTTCAGAGATCAATTCATCATTTTTTTTTGTAAAAAAGTATATTTTTCGTGTGAATATACTTAACACATTTGATGATGTAGATTAGTAGCATGTTTTGTCCCAGGTAAGTATTATCAAGAATATTTTTATTGAAATGATAGTGTTGCATTGGTCTCTATTCAGTACTCGTTTTACATGAGCAGGATAGAGGACAGACTGTACATATAACCTCGAAGCGGGCATGAAACCCTAAAGCTACAGACACCAACTCAGACACATTTCAATTCACAAGGTAATTAGTTTACAACAACAATCATCAATAAGCTTTGATCCTGTAACTAGCTTCCAAGTCCATATTAAACCATCTTGCTATTTTGACTATAAATGTCTTGTCCAAAACATATTTGATACGTTTTATACGTTATTCTATGTCTGCTATGGCTTATTTTCAGTACTAATTAATAATTTAATAGCTTTTTTTAGCAAATTACTTCAGAAAAACTTACCTGCGGTCACGCTGGCCTAAACTTTATATTGCCAGTGTAATGAAGTTACAGGATCAAAGCTTAGTGACGACTGTTGTTGTAAACTAGTTACCTTGTGAATTGAAATGTGAAACTTAAATGACAATATCCTGAAAGGATTTCTTCAAGCAAAAAACAGCAATCCATTAAATAGTGATCCGAACAGTAACTTTACATTGAGTCTGTAGGAATATATAGTGGTTCATCAAGAACAGTGAATTTGTGATTAGAACTGTGTGAAATATTGGATTTAGTGTATCTACTGATTTAAGAACCTTAAACAAGGATCTAAATAGACATTGCAGAAACATTTGGTTGTGTGATAGTGGCACAGTTAGACATTTTACAGTTTTATATAGTTTTACAGTAAAGTCTGAGGGTGAGTGAACAAATATTTTCTATACAAAAAGTGCAGTTAACCCTTGAGTAATTTATTATGTGTTGCATTTTCAACACTTTTCCATATTATAGCTAACACAATAGATTTTTTGTGCATTCAGCATAACTGCAGTTTTGTATACAATGTCATATGTATGCCTTATTGTCAGTGAGTAAGATATTTCATTTTGCACAGTTAATATATCAGTCTTTTCCCTCCATCTATTTATCTTCATATCCTGATCTTTATTTCTAATCAGTATTTCTCATAACAAACAGTCTAACTAATATCTCTATATTTATTTAAAACTGCCATTTTGAGACATTTTAGGGATTATTTAAATTCTGTTTATATTAAATTTCAACTTTGTGAGACAAGTGTACTCAATATTGACCCCAGGTTATTTGTGAATAAAGTGTCCCACTATATAAATTGACCAAATGTTGTTGTTTTGATATTGAGTTGATCTTTCAATGGTCAGAGTTTTTTCCACCTTGTTCTGGATATATCTAGGTCAATAAACCTGTTTATAGTGTAAAGGTGTGTTGTGTTCATAGCTATACTGCTCTGGTCATGTAATTATTTTTACCTGTCATATTTAAATTTACCCGAGGTGATTCCCATTTTCATTGGGTGATTGTTTGACATACCTGACAACTTGACAGTCATGTGACATGGTGGTTTAGTTACATAGTATTCTTAAGATAGATATAGTAAAAAGCAGCAGTGAACTGACTCTGTGAAAGGCTATTTGAGGTCAATGAAATAATAAGTATGTTAAATAAATATAATATAATAGATTATTAACTGGATTGTATTTTTCATCAATGACTTGATATATCTAAGGGTATTTAATTAAAGATAAATTTTCTTTATTATTAGTCATTTGGTTTTTAAAGTTGATAGATTATTTGTTTTGTAAAGCAAGTCTGTTTTTTTTGTTTCAAATAGATTTATGTAAAGCAGATCTTGATTATATAGGTAAAGGTTATAAAGGTTATTTACAATTAAAGATAGGCTTTGATTGGTTAGAGTAAAGTACATTTCTTTGTAAAGCCTATCATTGGTATTTCTTTGTTACTCTATAAAGCAGTTGGTAAAAGTAATTTTTTGAAGTAAGCAAATTAAATCATTATTTTGCATTTGAAGATATTCTGTGTCCACGGGTGTGTATTTTGAAATATAATTGATATTAAGATACTTAGTATTTTTTGTGATTAAATTAAATTTGAGCTCAAATTGGTATACCGGTATACATAATAAATATTCATTATAGAAAGACATTGGTTTTTCATTGTTGTTGAATACTTGTATAATATCATATTTTAAAACAAGGCACCTATTTGTATAATATGTGTTCATAAGTCTGATAAATGCAATTGAATTGCATGAGTGTGTATTAGAGTGAAAAACATTTACTGAATTATTACCTACAGTGAATCTGGTATATTGAAATATTGAAATTGATGAAACTGATTAGTGGTTTTGATACAGTTGAATGAACAATAGATTGAAGGGATTAGTAATTGAATAGAATACTGCTTTGAATAAAGAGAAGTTGGGTTGATATTATTGATGAGGTATATTGAAGATAAGAGATTAGATTGATTGTGTATTGTGAACTGAATTTGAAACTGAAACTGAAAGTGAAAGTATAACTTGAATTAACCAGTACTTGTGACATTTTAACATTATGTTCATTGTCGTAGTCAAATGCATAAAAATAACCTATACACTTACCATAGATTTGCCAAAACAGTTACTTTGATTTAAATTTTCGGAACTATATTGCATTCAATACATACGGATTACAAACACAGATTAGGTGGTCACTTATAAATAAGTAATTTGGCAATATTGTCTTATAAAAAATACACACTTAAGTTTTTTTTTCTTAAATAAAATGTATGCAGTGAATATTGATATCGCACACGTATATGTTTATTAGACGATTCTCGGAAATTAAATACTCCCCTAACTACATGTCATTGAATGCAAATACAATACCGATATATGAAATTGAAGTAGTATTAGTAGTACTAGTGTGGTTGTGAGTGCGTTGCAATGACTCTGAAAGCATTTCCCATTTCCCCTAAAATCTCGCCAGGTCGAACGTATTAGCCAAGCATAATATTGAACATTTATTTGAATATCTGGAACTTTCGTTTCATAAACATAAGGTAACCCCGTAGATGTGTAGCAGAATGCCACACGCATGTTTTATTTTTTTTTGTCTGTGGAGTTGAAAACTTATGATTACCGTCGTATCTGTTCTTATCCGACAAGGCAACTGATAATAACTCAATGTTGATATTACAAATATATATAATGCAATTAACAATGCTCTAAATATGATACAATATCCGTATCGGCAAACCTTTAAATATGTTATCAGATTAAATGTATAGTAAGAGGAAATCAATCATATCAAGTACAAGTGAATTCATTGTTTCACTCATTTTAGACGATGCTGCTTCAGCAGCTCGTTTAAGTTATCATACCATGAAAATAAAATCACAATGGCGACCTTCCTAAAAGATCGAGCCAGTCCGATTGAGTTAGCTAAATTTTCTCAATCGGCATACCTCGGATTGAGTTAGCTGAAAATTTTCTCAATCGACATACCTCGCTGATTACCATTGAAATAAGGAAAACAACAACAACAATTGGCAAATGCCGAAGAAAATGTTTAAATTATTAGGAAGCTCGATAATAACAGTGGAATGCGATGTTAATTGTGACGTTCGCAGCGATTTTCAATAATGTGGTGCAAATGACATTGTTGAGAAAAACGTGATTTCAAAATGTCAAATAGTTTCTGGCCAATAACAGGCTTTTAAAAGCTGAAATTCGAATGAAAACAATGATTTCACTACTTAAAATTAGTAATTATAAGACAACACATACACAAGCAATAATTTTACAAAAGACATATAATTACTATGACTGCGATATCGACAAAGGCCCTCAAAACATTTTGCGGTTGTCGGTTTTGCAAAATGGCGCAGTTGACATGTGAGAAGATTTTGAGCGAAATAACTGGCTTCGTGTTAATAATACGTTCAACACACGGTTGATAAATGGAAGGATACAACATAAAAAAGGTAAGTGTTGAATTTACGACTGTTTTCACGTCTTTGTTTTGTCTTAATTTGTTGTTTTGTCTTAATTTGTTAGAAAACTTAGCAGAATAAATAACCCGGAAGTGAAATTCTGACATTTTAAGGTCAAATGTATTTGTTATCAAATCCATATCAGCAGCGTGAACCTGGTAGTTAATTTTTAAAAAAAGTGAAAAATATGTCACAAAAAATCAATGCACCACAATTTCTTATGAAAGTATTCAATACAATAATTTAAATATGTAATTCATTAGGTTGAATCCATTCTTTTCAGTGATAGTCAAAATCCTGTCTTACAATTCCAATTATCAAATCAAAGCCATACATGAATATTCAGTTGGTAGTGAAAATGATGAAAAAAATGTGATGTAGGCGATGAGTCGGATTATTCTGGTCCCGGGATTCTGGTCATAATTAAGTTTCAGCAGATTTTCTTAAACATGTTGACACTTCTTCCATTGAATGTTCTGGAAAGTGGGATCTTCTCAAGACATCACTAACAAAAACAGCTTAGATAATTCTTTGATAAACATGTGGCAGTCAACATCTGTACTTAATTCCCTGCAGTGAAGCTGTTAAGTCACTGACATTATTAAAATCACAATATTTATTTTTTTTACATTAAGCAATCAACATTTATATTTGGGTGTACAATCAGACAAACTGACATCGCAACACTGGCAATTCTACTTGTTCATCTTACTATGTCTGTAAACAACAACAAAGACCCAGTCAAAAAACTTTATTGAAGGAAAACAATTTTGTAAAGCTACATTTTGTTTCGCTTATGTAATCAGTAAAAACTAATTGCAAGCAATTGCTACTTCACTTGGCGAGGAAGGACTAGTACAAAGAATACATTTGTACATTGATAAAAAAATACCACATAACAAACTAGAATTAATTAATGAAAAAGGATATGTGGTCAAGTTCATTGAACAATAAGCCTGCAACAATTGACAACAATTACCTGGCAGGCTGCCACATGTAAAAAATGAAAGTTTTATTGATGCCCTCATATAAAACTAGAAATGGCGCGGCCTCGGCCGACGCGCATCCCCACGCCGCATGTTGTTAGTAATGTCATCCAGTTAAATTTCAAAGTAATGCATATTTTCAATTCCTCATAATCAACATTGAATAATGAAGTAAAGTGAAAAAACAAGAGATGTGTTTGTCAGAAACACGATGCCCCCTACTGCGCCGCTTCGAAGCCATATATTTGACCCTTGACCTTGAGGGATAACCTTGACCTTGACCTTTCACCACTCAAAATGTGCAGCTCCATGAGATACACATGCATGCCAAATAACAAGTTGCTNACAACAACGATCTGTTTGAAATTTCGCTTCTGGTTGGTGCGGATTATTATTGGGATATAGTTGAAGACCGAGTTATCAGAGGCAACGGACCAACAGCGGTGAAATCGAAGATTGGTTATTTGTTGTCGGGACCACTTCCGGTATCAGGACATCGAACCACTGACCTACACATGATGAATGTCATCAGCGCTCCACCAAGTACATTTGAAATGGAGAAGTTTTGGCAGCTTGAGTCTATGGGAATATCTTCAGAAGAGTCAACAGACGGTACTTCCGGTAACCTTCAAGAATACATGTGCAACAGCATTTCATTCGAAGATGGTCGGTATGTGGCAAAATTACCCTGGAGAGATTACCACCCAACTCTACCAACCAACTACGATATATGCAAGAGACGGACAGAGGCTACCATACGCCGATTATCTCAAGAACCGGAAGTGTTAAAGACGTATGGAGAGATAATCGCCGATCAGCTTAAAGGAGGTGTCATTGAGAAAGTAGACCAACAAGAAGACGAACACACAGTGCATTACATTCCACACCATGGAGTGAAAAAGGACTCGGTAACTACACCAATACGTATCGTATATGACTGCAGTTGTCGCCAATCTCGTGACCAACCAAGCCTCAACGACTGTCTTATGTCCGCCCCACCTGAATTGAATGACCTTACGGGGATTCTTCTACGGTTCAGGATGCACAAATATGCGGTAGCCACTGATATCGAGAAGGCGTTTTTACAAATTGGTCTTCATGAATCTGACAGAGACGTCACGCGCTTCCTGTGGTTGAGTGACCCGAGTGACCCGTGCAGTCCACTGACCACATATAGATTCAGGACTATTCTATTTGGTGCAACATGCTCGCCATTCATTTTAGGTGCCACAATTCGCAAGCATCTTGAACTAAACAGTAGTGAATGGGTGACCGATTATTTGAAAAGAGATTTGTACGTTGACAACGTGTTATCAAGTTTCTCTAATGAACAAGATCTACTTCAGTTTTATTCAACTTCGAGAAAACTGATGTCAGCGGCAGGTTTCAATCTACGTGCTTGGAACTCAAATAGTGAACAACTTCGTGCTAAGGCATCTGAAGAGAAATTGCTAGACACGGACACTTGCACAAAAATTCTTGGAATGCAATGGATTTGTAAAGAAGATACATTGACGTTTGCGGAAAGACAGATAGAAACAAAAGGTGTGATTACCAAACGTGCAATTTTACAACAAATCTCACGAGTATTTGATCCGCTAGGATTACTGAGTCCTATTACAGTAAGGGCGAAGATTATTCTTCAAGAATTGTGGCAACAGAAATTCGATTGGGACAGCCCATTACCAATGGATGTACAAGAAAAATGGCGTAATGTTGCGTCGGACCTGAATTCTTCAGTCAAAATCAATTTCCGACGTAGCTACTTCCATGGCAACCATGACGTCATTGCTGAAACAAAACTTCGCGTATTCTGTGATGCCAGCATGTCGTCATACGGCGCGGTAGCATACATTTCCAGGGGTTTCGAGACCACGCTGATGATGTCAAAAAATCGCGTCGCTCCGTTGAAAAAGTTAACCATACCGAGATTGGAGTTAATGGCGGCAGTGACAGGTGCCCGTCTGTGCCAACATATCATACAACAGACAGGACTCTCCGATGTGTACCTGTGGTCTGATAGCCAGATCGTTTTGCACTGGCTAGTATCAAAGAAAACGCTACCACGATTTGTTCAGAACAGACTGACAGAAATACAAAGTTTGACTCAGAACCGGAAGTGGAGGTATTGCCCGACTCATGAAAATCCCGCCGATCTATTGACACGAGGGTTATCAGCATCACAACTCCAATTGAGTGAACTGTGGTTCAAAGGACCGACGTGGCTTTCTACACCCGATGCTTGGTCGGAGTGGCAACCGACGAGTGACATGGTTACTGTGGCAACAGTAACGGCAACAAATAATTCGCAAGAATTTATTGACGTGAAAAGATTCAGTTCGTTTCAGAAACTGATCAGAGTGACTGCCTATGTTCTGCGATTTATTCATTATTGTCGCAATGGACGAAAACCAGCAGGCATAAAGCTAACCATTCAAGAAATGACAGAAGCTGAAACAGCATGCATTCGAACCTGCCAGATGACATCATATCCTGAAGAAATCCAGTGTTTAAAAGATAACAAGAAGGTATCGCCGCTTGTTAAACAGCTTAAGCTTTTCATGAAGGACAATGTGATTCGTTGTGGTGGACGCATTCATAATGCAGCCTTAGAAGAAGAGACGAAACATCCGATTTTGCTGTCGGCAAAGCATGCATTCACGCACCTGGTAGTCAAGGACGCCCATGAGAGGTTACACCATGCCGGACCCAGCTCAACTATAACACTTTTGAGAGGAAAATACTGGATACCAGCTATACGTCCATGCGTTCGTTCGGTATTACGAAAGTGCGTGATCTGCAAAAAGGTTTCTGGTAGACCATACAAAGCACCAGACCCTCCTCCGTTACCGAAGACAAGAGTGTCAGACGTAGCCCCGTTCACGTATACAGGTGTTGACTATTCCGGAGCTCTTAGTGTGCGTGACACTAACGGAAACGACATGAAAACATACATATGTCTGTTTACCTGCGCAAGTACGAGAGCCGTTCACTTGGAACTGGTACCAGATCTGTCGGCGGAGTCATTCCTGTTTGCATTTAGGCGCTTCTGTAGTCGCAAATCAACACCAAAAATTATGATGTCTGATAACGGCACGACATTCACGGCTGCTGCTAGACATTTGAATAATTTGTGTGAATCTGCGGTGGTGCGTGACGAATTCAACAACCGATTAATCGATTGGAAATTCATCCCTACAAGAGCCCCTTGGTTTGGGGGTTGGTGGGAAAGAATGATCGGTCTCACCAAAAATGTATTGAAGAAGGTACTTGGTAAAGCGTACGTGACATATGAAACACTACAGACTATTGTCACTGAAGCAGAAGCCGTTATCAACGACAGACCCCTTACTTACGTCACTTCCGGCGAGCTAGGACAGCCGGAAACACTGACGCCTGCCCATCTTCTATATGGAAGACGAATAACGTCACTTCCTGTCGAGCCTGCGACATTGCCAGCAGATTATTGCATCAATCGTTCGTCGCTTGTGAAGCAAGGTACTCGACGAGTGCAACTAATACAGAACTTCCGCGAAAGATGGCGACGTGAATACCTGACGGCACTCAGAGAAAGAAGTCAAGTACGGGGAAATAACAACCAGACGATATCCGTAGGCGACGTCGTACAGATTCAAGATGACTGCCCGAGGACGCAGTGGCGCTTGGCCGTTGTGGAGGAACTCGTGCCGGGAAATGACGGACTCGTTCGTTCGGCAAAAGTTCAAACAAAAAATGGACTCACTCATCGACCAATTGTGAAACTTTATCCAATTGAAGAATGTGAAAACAATATCTAGAGACTGTTTATATAATGTGATAATAGAGACTTTATGTGATTATTGTGATAAGCAGAGACTTACGTTAATTTAATAATACTTGTTAAAATAATTTCATGTTATATTTTACTGTTGTTAGAATTTATATCATTTCGAGGCCCGGAATATGTCGGGAATTCATAACGTTGACGTTTATCCGCTAACATGCACGCGACGTCATGTATACTATCGACGTCACTTCTCATGTTGTACATAAACAAGTTCGTATTAACGTTTATTAAAAGGTCGAACCTAACGCACGATTCCGTAGTTCTATAACACTATACGATCATACGCAACAGGTATTATAAAAGTAAAAGACAGCCAAAAACCTCCGTTAAGAAAAAAATAAAAAAATATGAAGCTACATTAACATAAAGTAACATGACAAATTTGTTCATCACTGTGTAATATTCATATATCATGCACCAAGATAATAAACATAACTTAATACTAGCAAATATATTATACATAATTTACCTGCAAGATTTAATAGCAATTTTTTTCTAATATACAGTTCACAAATCAAATCACTTAAACTGGTAAGGGGAAGGAGGGAGAGTTAAAACAAACGTCCGCTCTGGCTTAATACAAACTAATGACTGAAAAGGCCCCAAAAGGGGTGGACTATCATAATCAAGATTTTGCAACGGGGAAAGAGTGGCCTCCCGTAATAATTATTTAATTTTATTAAAATTAGTGAAATTATTGCGGTCAGAAAGAGAAAGAGAATACACAAACACAAGTTTAAATTAAATATTTAATTTTGGCCGAATAAATTTCTTGGCTGTACTTCAAATAAAAACATTGTATAAACACAAAGGTATTATACAAGTCAAAGACAGCCAAAAACCTCCCAAAATAACGGCAAAAATAATTACTAAGCCTGTGCAACTTTCTGTGCAACCTCAATCATGTTTGTCAAAGACAATCTCAAATATTGCAAATACCAGTCAGACTGCCAATTGCCAAATAATCTGCTCACGCTTAATATCATTAAATGTCTTAATATTAATATGTCTATATGAACGTAAGTCAGATAATAAGTAGAGTTCTCATGTAAGTCAACAGTCTACATGTGCCACTTTAAAATCACGGTCACCAGTCATTCTCAAATCTAAACAACGACTCAATTTTCACAATTTACCTATACCCATTTCTAAAGGCTTCTTCCTGAGACAATGTAGCGTACTTCAAGTCTAGATGCCATCGGCTAAGTTGATCCGCCAGTCTATTGCTGCCTGAAGGCAGATGCACGGCACGCAGTTCAAACTCGCGCGTACGTGCAAAAAACAAGCCACCTCCCGAAGACACGTCTGCAATATGGGGTCACTGGTCTTTCCAGAATTCAACACTATGCATACAGCTTCATTTTCACAAAATAATGAAATTTTTCCAACTTCCGTTTTACCCGCATCATTTTTATTGTAATGTATTAACGAGCAGCTCCTAGGGACGAATGAAGACGACGCATGTATGAACGAGCCCTTGAGTGACGAATAAGTATTTGACGATGTCACGTGTCAAGACGGAGTGACGGACGATGCAACGTGTGAAGACGGAGTGACGGACGATATAACGTGTGAAGACGAAGCGACTGACGATGCCACGTGTAAAGACGGAGCGACTGACGATGACACGTGTGAAGACGGAGCGACTGACGATGACGCCTGTGACGAGTAATTAATACACTCTTTTCCATATGAAAGTCCTGGAAATGTCATGTCTTCAAATGTTAATCAGTCCTTCCTGTTTGGACATGAGGAAGAAGATTCCGGGTGATCGCGTAACACCTTTTCCTGCAGAAAGCAAGTATCACAAACATATTTGACAGTTCGTATTTCCGCCCCAATTCGTGCCGCATGAGGGGACGTCTTGGAACATTCGCCTTCTTGAAACTTCGAGCAAAACCAATCACGTTCTTCGACAGTTCGTCGAATTAACACTGATACAATCCAACAACAGATTTAGGCTTTTAATATCAGCGAAACTGTCATTCCAGCTTCTATTCCCACGTTCCATATCGATTTAAATCTCCTCATGAATATTCAGAATACATTTCCACTGATAAACATGAGCGAAGCACATGAGTGAACGTAAATGAATGTGTGATACGACTCTTGATTTCCTTGTGCGCTAATCTCGTGTTCGTGTTTAGCAGATGTAGGATTATGGCACTATACCTGGCTATGAACTGGGTCATTGTCGGGTCATTGTATTCTATGTACGAATGTTTAATAAGTTGACTAGGCACGAATGTATGGGGCCACAACTTAGCTTTTTTCACCTGAATGTCTGTGCATTTAGAAACTTTGCTGGATTTTATAGACTGTGAAATTTTAAAAACTTTTGACGTACATGTGGGAAATTTCATGAAATTCAACGGCATTTTGCTTTCAACTCTTTGAATGAGGAACGGAGATCCACGCAGATCCTGAATCGAGCATGACTCCTTGGACCGAAGTCTGGAACGGGTTGGAGACCTAGTATCGTCCGAAAAGTCAAAACCGGCAAGCTGCTGTTTTTACTCCTCGATTTCTCTACGCAGTCGGCGGGTTTCGGCCGACTCACGACGCTCCTCCACTATTTTTGCAGTTGCGCGCGTTCTTGCAAAAGTTGATCCCGCTCACTGGAAATGGGGATTTTCTTCGGTGTCAGTGAATCTAGTTGCGCCTTTAACATTACTTCCTGTTTTTCTAAACTTACAATGTCCTCTTTTAACGAAGAAGGCTTTTTTGACGATTTTTCTTTAGGACGCGCACCAGTATCCGCCATTTTTATCGAACAAAGAAAAACAAACGTCCGCTCCGGCTAAATACTAACTAACGCCAAAAGAGGCGGACTATCATAATCGAGATTTCGCAACCGGGAAAGAGTGGCCTCCCTTAATCATTATTTAATTTTATTAAAATTAGTGATTTTAATTAACATTACATATAATGCATTAGGATGTAGTGTTTATTATGTTATTGAGTTCGTTAATTTCATATGGTAAATTAAATAATGACAAAAAAATCATTGTTTAATGGTAAAACAATCAATTTTCGAATTCTGTTTACCATGGAAACCATATTTAAAAAATGGTATTAGATTGGTTACCTCCCCTTATCTATCGCCTACTCTCAATTTATTATAGTCAACGGAGTCAACGGTTATATTCAACGGAGGACCAATTAAAAATGGTATCAGATGACAAAAATAAAATGTTTGTATGTGTCGAATTTTTGTATAAAATGCAATTATGGAATAAAGTATCATAATATTGTTGTATATTGTTCATTTACTAGTGTTAACATGTATCTTATGTAAATTGTTTTTAAGCATATTTGCGAAATGAGTCATTTTGTACTAAACAGTGGTATTACGTTAAGGTCGATATCTCGAAAATTAAAAATGATAGAAGCCTATTTTTTTCATTTTGTTTCTATAAGAAAGTGGAAATTAAATATATAAAAACATGAAAATGTGATTTTTGAGCCATATTACTCATTTTCCCAGCCACCGCCACAATTGCGCAAAGTAGAGAACTTAACTTATATGTGGTACCGTTCGAGAGTGGAATAGTGTCATTTTCAACATTGTTCGAAGTCATTGAACTGGAAGTGGAGCCGAATGGGTCAAGTTCCTCACGGGTAGTACTTCCCCGTACCCCGGGTACTTTGAAGTATACTTCACCGTACACCGATTTTCAAATGATACTTTTGGGTACCCCGGTATACTTACACGAACCCCTCTTTCATAATAAAAAAAAAATCGTTCCCAAATTTTTTTCGTATCCAAAATTGTTCGTACCCAATTTTTTGGCATAATTTGTTCGTACCCACATCTTTATTTTCGTACCCATATTTGAAAATGAATGGCTCCTTTGCAGAAGTACGCCTCTTGTTCTTAATAAAGTTTTACAAAGAACTGTGGATTGTCTAACAGTCCATGCACACTGCAGCTATGTCAAATCTGAAATTAAGGATGCGGATAAATGACAAGCAATAAAAATTACACAATTGTGGTTATGTAGATAAACTTAAATTGATGCTTTTATATCCATCTTCTTCAAAAGCATCGTCACACCAGTACTGTAAGTACTTTGATTTAGTTACTTGAAGCAGTATGCAGCCATGGTACATTTGCTTATTTTCCTAACTTGTTCCCATTTATAGGCGTATGCAAATGCTTACTCAATATATAAAAGTTGACCTCTCAGATGTCGAACTTAATTTTTCTCGTGATGTGTCTGGGGTTTAAATCTAACTATACATTCTAATTTCCAAGTTTATTTCACCTAGTACATATTTCGAAATGTTTTACAGAACAGAACAGAACGGAACATTGTTTTTAACCACATAAAGACTATATAGTTTCGTATGTTGAACATGTGTATAATCATATATATGTAATATTTACAGAAATTGATTTACAGAAATAGATTTGTTTTTATAGATTACGTGTAAAAATAATCATACGCAATTCATGCTTTCTCCCAATGCAGCTTTCTTTATAGTGTTACATCTGTCCATTTCAGCAAAATATTAGCAATACTATATTATTCATACAACATTTTTACGAAAAATACTATGTGTCAACACATCAACAAATTTATCAGCACTGTATGGAGAATTAGGACGATACCCCTTTTCCGTGATACGTAAATTACACATATTTAATTATTGGTTTAAATTAATATCATGTACAAATGATAATCTCATAAAAATAACATACTCATTCTTGTTCAATGACGTAGAACAAAACATAAAATACAACAAAAGAAATTGGGCTTATCAAATTAAATCAATACTCGAGCAGCTAGGTTTAACTTATGTATGGAATGAACAAGAAACCCTGACAGAAAAATCTGAACAAACATACACTTACAATCTAATTAAACAACGATTATTTGATCACTATAAACAACACTGGTACAGTGAAATCAATAATTCGTCAAGACTAAACACATACTGCCGCACGAAGAACACGTTTAATATCGAACAATACCTGGATATCATAACAACTCAATTCCGCCTATCATCACACAGATTAGAAATAGAACGAGGTCGATACCACAATATTGCTCGAGAAAACAGAAAATGTAAATTTTGTAAGCTAAATGTCGCAGAAAGTGTGTACCATTTCTTATTAAAAAGTCCATTATACAAAGATATAAGAAAAACATATTTAAAGTCATTTTATCAAGCATGGCCAACATTAAATAAGTTTGATATGTTAATGAGAACACAATATATAATAGAAATCATTAATCTTTCAAAATACATATATAATGCGAATTATTTACGGAAAAATTTAGAAACAAATTAATTTATCTAAGTATACATTTTTTTCTCAGAATTCGATGAGTACTGATACGCAATTGTTATATTTTACTTGCTGGTGACTTTAACTCACGCACATCAGACTCGCCAGACTATGTAGTAGACGATACAAATAACCCGAATCTAGATTTTTTACCAGACGATTATATCGTCGATGTAGAAATTAAACGTTACACACAAGATAAAGGTCGCATTAATAACAACGGGTATCAACTATTGGATTTATGTAAATCTTCAGGATTACGTATAGTTAACGGTCGAATGGGCGCCGATAAATATATTGGTAAATGTACATTTGTTGGGTATAGTGGCTCAAGCTTAGTTGATTATGTTATTTGTTCACCGGACTTATTTCCGGCAATAAATTATTTTCATGTCAATGAACCAAACATACTAAGTGATCACTGTTCAATTAATTTTGGGATTAATACGTACCGAAAAGAATCGAGTCCGAATGACAATGATTTAAACCGCTGTACTGGTGGTAAAGATTATGTATATAAATGGGACTATCGGAAAAAAACTAGTTTTGAAAATAGCATATCATCGGTCCTTGTACGCAGTCAGCTGGAACACATTTCCCGCTCATTATCATGCGCTGGTAATCCAGAGGACATAACCACATGTATTAGTGAATTTAAGCTGTGTATGGATAACGTTATGTCTCCCTTGTTTAAGCGAAATCTTAAAAATGCCGAACCAAGTAAAACATCTGATAAGTACCATACATTTAATAATAAATGGTTTAACGAAGAATGTTTTATAAAAAGGGATACGTTTTATCATATGCTAAATATTTACCGTACAAACAAATCGGATGCAAATAGAGTAAATATGGTTACAGCAAGAAGTCAATATAAAACATGTTTACGTAAATGTAGGTATGAATATGATAAAAATAAAACAACCGAATTAACAAATGCTCGCTACAAAAACGCGAAAATGTATTGGAATATGTTGAAGGGCTGTGCCAATGTTAAACCATCGACAGTGCCTTTGACTGATTTTGAGATGTACTTTAAAGCGGTTAATAACCCAGAAACACATTTCTTCACACCTGATGAAGATGTTCTGTATTTTATTGAAAGATACGAGCGCGATGAG
Organism: Dreissena rostriformis; assembly: GCA_007657795.1. NCBI lineage: Eukaryota > Metazoa > Mollusca > Bivalvia > Myida > Dreissenidae > Dreissena > Dreissena rostriformis. The sequence goes on along the minus strand of VMBQ01000537.1, from coordinate 31,686 downwards.
CTAACAAGTATGTTTGACGAGCTAAATGTTTCTATTACGACCGATGAAATTTTAAAAGGCATTAGTAATTTAAAAACTAATAAATGTGGCGGGCCAGATGATTTCCTAAATGAATGTTTCATTTATGGTAAAGTTGTGTTACTTCCTTTGTTAGAATCATTGTTTAATAAAATTTTCGAAATTGGATATTTTCCAAATGAATGGTCAGAAGGATATGTAGTGCCTTTACATAAAAAGGGAAATGTTAATGATGTTAACAATTATAGGGGCATAACACTACTAAGCACTTTAGGTAAATTATTTACACGAATTCTGAATTCACGCTTGTCAATTTGGTCCGAAAAATATAATGTGTACATTGAGGCACAGTCAGGATTTAGGCCAAAAATGAGCACAGTAGACAATATTTTTGTGTTGCATGGTCTCATATCTCATATATTGAATTCAGGTAAACAACTATACTGTGCCTTTATAGATTTTTCGAAGGCATTTGACTATGTTACAAGAGATAACCTGTGGTTAAAACTTATAAAATTAGGAATTAGAGGTAGGATTTTAAATATTATACGCTCCATGTATGTCTCAACTAAATCACGTGTTAAATATTGCAATATGTTAAGTGAAAGCTTTCCATGCATGCTCGGGGTCCGACAGGGCGAATGCTTAAGCCCGTTTCTGTTTGCCATGTTTTTAAACGATATAGAAGACATCTACCTTCACAGCGGCTTACCGGGTATTGATGTAAACACGTTCAAAATGTTTCTAATTCTATATGCTGACGATATTGTAATTTTTGCAAACAGCAGCCAAGAACTGCAAACTAGTCTTAATTTACTTGAACAATACTGTAACCAATGGAGACTCACTGTTAACACGTCAAAAACGAAAGTAATGATTTTCCGTAAAGGTGGAAGAAACAATCAAAACCTATCATTTACATATAAACATAACGCTATAGAAATTGTTAACAAATTTACATATTTAGGCATAGTTTTTACAACCGGTGGCTCATTTAATGAAGCACAAAACACCCTATCAGGGCAAGCACTTAAAGCTTTATTTACAATGAATAAATATTTATACAAATTTACAGATGTGACTGTAAAACACAGGTTAGACTTATTTGAAAAACTTATTGTTCCTATTTTAAATTATGGTAGCGAAGTCTGGGGATTTAACAAAGGCCAATCTATTGAACGGTTACATTTACAATTTTGCAAAAATATCCTATGCGTTAAGAGAAGTACGCAGAATGATTTTGTATATGGTGAGCTGGGGAGGGTTTCCATGCAGAATAATAGACATTTTAACATAATAAAATACTGGATAAAACTATTGCAATGCAATGAAAACAAATTTGCCAAAAAAGTTTACAATTTGCTGAAAAACGACTTTGAGAATAACCAAAACAAGGCAAATTGGTGCTCACAAGTTAAAGCGCTATTGTGCTCCCTGGGATTTCAGGATGTCTGGATAATGCAGGGCGTCGGAAACGTAAAACTCTTCTTGTTGACAGTCAATCAGCGTCTTAAAGACACGTTTGTGCAAAACTGGTCAGGTCGATTAAGTGACTCCAGTAGGGCCCTATTTTATAATAACATTAAATCTTTTGAATTCCAAGAATACCTTAACCTTGTTAACATTAAAAAATTTCGCATTTGTATAACAAAATTACGTGTGTCATCACATAGATTACATATTGAATCAGGTCGATGGAGTAAACCAGTAGTTACACCAGTTGAAAATAGAACATGCTTCTTCTGTGATAAACTTGAAGATGAATACCATTTTATTATGGAATGCGATTTATATAAAGATTTACGAGATAAATATATACCAAAGTTTTTTCGCACAAGACCAAGTATGCATAAGTTCATACAATTACTTCAAACAACAAACAGAAAAGTACTTAGAAACTTTGGCACTTATATATTCTACTCTTTTGAGTTGAGAAAACAGTACTTATATCAATAACATGCTAATCACATACTACGGGTACACTTTTAACACATGTTTATCTGTTTAATAAGTTTGTTG